>CAHIKZ030004437.1:1310000-1672500 GCA_903632075.3 Acanthosepion pharaonis | reverse complement strand
ACATCAGGACAACCTTCAAAAGCTTGACGACACTTCGCAATACCTCTCCCGAGTAAGATCCCTCATAGAGGAGAACATGACAAAAGACTGTGTGTACGCTATCCCGTGCAGCTGCGGAAAGGAATATAAAGGAGAGACAGGCCGCCCCCTCAAGGTAAGGCTTCAAGAACACCAGAAAGCTGTAACACAAGGGGAAGTAGAAAAATCAGGCGTGGCTGACCACATATGGAGAAAGAAGGGAGATCACAGCCCTTTGTGGGATCATGTTGAGATCATAGACAAGGAACACAGTTGGAAAATTCGTAAACTTAGGCCACAAAAATCTCCTGAGCCGACCAAGCATAGAAATAAATACAATATGGGAACCAGTAATAAGGTGTGCCAGAGAAAAGCAATGATAACAAAGTTGCAATATGAGCTCTGGTAAAAACATGTAATGATAACAGCAAAATTGCAATATGAGCACTGGTAAAAATGGTTGCTGAAGACATTAGGCTTATAATACCCAGAAATTCATACCCAGATGTCCTCAAGGACCCATGGCACAGTGGATAAAGGCGGTGGTTAGATCCAGTGACAGGACCCAAAGAGTGTGAGTTCAATCAAACGTGTTTAAGAACTTTCAGAGGGAAAGCAGGAGATAACTGATGGCACGTGGAACTAGAACAGTTTACCCCGGTGAGCGAAATAAAGGGTTCAGTTCGAAATTCCAACCGCCGAAACGTTGTGATAAATGTGGCGACAAAGATGAGGACAATAGTCCGAATAATGTAAATAATGAGTATATTATTGTAAATAAATTGCTCAATATATATATATCCCGACGCCACATATATATATATATATATATATATATATATATATATATATATATATATATATGTGGCGTCAGGATCGATTGATAACAAATCGGTTTGGTTTTGGTCCAGGCCTGTATGATAAAAAATATAATTTTAATGTATGCCATATTTATGGGTTAAAGTGTTCACTATCAGGGATAGAATTTATGTAAATATAAAAAGTGGCCATTGACTCAGCGGCGATATTGTTTCAGGCTTATATTGCGTTTAAGCCACTTAATAATAAGCATATATATATTCTGTTTCATTGAATATATTTGTCCTTAAGTTCTTTTTGTATCTATCAAACGTGTCCCTTTTATCGGTTTTGTTTCCGCATATGTCGTGATTCAACATGATTTCCACAGCGTTGAACATTGTTGAAATCATGCCAAAATAAAGAGGTAGACTGAAGTATCTGTTAGCTTAAATGTTCGTGTCTTTTCTACTGAAGTTTTCTGTATTCATCTATTTTACGTTTTTCAAATATACATGGATATACTTACGTAAAATACATCTTTTATAATTCGCAGTTAGTGATATATTCCATCGACTCTATAAAATACGGATATAGAATAACTAAGATATAAGTCAAAAAGTTATTTTTATCTTTTTATTAAAAATCATTTTCGTAAAGACTTTTCTACAAATTTTAACTGCTTCCTTTCAGATGTCTGACCTATTAGTTTTATCGATGAGTCGGTAATTCGTGACAGTATTTGCTGCTTCATATTCACACAAAACCTGTTACAAGTAACATGGCGATGAAATTTCCATAAATGTGTTAAATACAGCACAAGAAAGTAAACGTATGAAAAGTAAACGTTTGTATCGCTACATCTTATAATTCTAAATACATTTTCTTTCTTTAGTTATTTTTCTCTCTTTTCGTTATAGAGACACAATAGTGTGATTAATGTGCGTTAAAAACAATATTCTTTAGATATCAATCTGTCTAATATGTGCATTTGGTGCAGTAATACGACATGAAGAGGTGTCAGTAATATTGAAGTAAATAAATGGATATTCTTTATGATTGTAGATTTTTTTTTTATTTCCACCAGAAATAGAATTATTTCCAGACAACCGAAACATACCGGAGACGATAGAATTATAAGAAGTCTATTTTTTTTTTTAGTTTGATCAGTCTAAGCTTTTGAACAAAACTTAAAATTGAAATTCAGTATTTATAGCATAGCATTTTAAGTAATGGCTTGAGTTCTCATTTGTGTAATCATCATTAAAAAAGATTAGACTTGCGAAAAAGATCAAAGTAGAAAAGGATATACAAAGTTATCAAAGCGTTTCCATGTGTTCAGAACTTAAATGAGAATTATTATCAAAATTAGAAAGAGATCCAAATAATGCCGTCACGAGAGCCCTGCACATTACATGACTTGTTTATGAGAATACATACCAAAGAAAACACCACTTCTCCAGAAGATACACCTTCAAGCTCGACTGTTGTATGCTACGGCCGACTTGTAGAAAGAGTGACGCATTTTAGAAGTGTTCCAGTGGAGAAAACTTTGGCTATAGATAGGTTGTCCATGTTTGACGAAAGAAAGAAGAGTCTTATAAGCCAAAAAAAAAAAAAATGGATTCAAAAAAAAAATTTCGCTTGAAGATGGAACAGAGCTTAGTACTTTAATTCAATTTAATTCAAATAATTATATTGACGTTTTCGGCTCTTGTTTTGAAACATGAGAACCCTTTGTAGCGTGTTGGAATCATATTTTTAAATAAATAATTATATTTATGCTCTACTTTTGTATCGAGCACTATTTTTTAAAAATACTAAAAATACTAAAGAACTTTGGATTATTTACCTAACGAGTTCTTTCCTATTTTCTATATATTTTTCACATATATATTTATATATATATATATATACACAAAACCGCCTGCGTATCACTGTCCCTCTCAAAATACATTTTATTCCATTTTAAAACTAAATATAAAATAAATATAAAAACATGTGACAAGTCGAATCCCTTTTCCTAGCATTAATAGAAAAATATATTCACGTGGACAAAGATTCAATATGTCGCCTCCGCATCTGTGGTATAAGGGTGTTGGATAATTTCAAACCACACCTAGAAATTCATGATTTTGTTGTTTTTTTTTTGTTTTTTTTTTTTTAGTTGAATGTGGAAAAATAGTGAAACATTTGAAAAAAGAACTATATTTTTTTCCTGAAAAGTGCCCATAATTTACAAGTCATTGGAGTCATATAAGTCAAATAAAACTCAAGGTTCTTGAATTACAAGCAATTATATCGTTTCAAGTTCATTAGAAAAAATCGCAAATAAAATCAACTATTTTGATATGATTAAGTTGTGGAACATATTCTAGACACTTCAAGTGAAATCAGTCGCCAAGGGAAGGTTACAACTGATTTGGCACACGGAATTAGAAGAGGTTGATTCAGTGAAAGCGAAAATGGAAGAAAAATCTTAAAATACACCAGAAAATAAAAAAAAGTGTCCCCAAAATGTGCAATGTGAAAAACATCGAAGAATCAGGGATTGATGTTGATAAATACATGTACACAAAAATAATTTGTTTGAGAAATCCCTAAGGGTAGAAAAATAGTGGAATTGGGTGAGGCAAATACAATCATATTCGTTTTCATTTCTGATTAATATGTTGTTGACTTGCTCCTGCGAGAGATTTATAGAATTTGATTAGGTTCTCGCTAATTATCGGTACACACCTTCGGACAACTCCAAAATCAACGCACGATACATCGTAAACTGTTTCTAATCAACAAAAGCTAAACACACAAACGCATATAAACACACAGAAACATACGCAGACATAGACATACACATAAATATACAAAATATATATATGATCATATATATGTGGGGCTGTGCGTATATATATATATATATATATATATATATATATATATATATATATATATATATATATATATATATATCTGTGTGTGTGTGTGTTTGTGTATGTGTATTCAAATTGCGTATATATAAAGAATGTGAACTAAGAATCATTGCATGGTGACTGTTTAACATCTGAAGGGATTAACTGTCTGTGTTTCACTACTACTCTCATGAACCCTCTATATAAGCCACTGGAGGATTGATGTAATTGATGGAAGGAGGAAAATAGTCGTTGCAAATGGCTTATATATAGACTCGGTGAAAGGAGCACTGATACATAGTTGAAAGATCTTTCATATTTCCAAATGGATCACTATGCAGTGCCGATTTCTATGTCCACACTGCCTATATATGGAAACCCTATATCTTTATGTAATAAGTACGTTTGCCTCATAAATATAGAAAACTTTAAAACAATACAATGTGTTCTGCCTCGGTTTCGATTACGAGAGCCCCGCAACTTAATTTGCTTTGTTCTGATGTCTCTGTTCCCCGTGAGATTCTAATTGAACTCCTGATTTCCCTGAAAATCTGTAGATTATATATGAGTGGTTTTCTCATACAACTTCACTACTACGTTAAAATGATTCTTTTGTATTTTCTCCCAAAAAGCTAATTTAAAACTTTTCATGGCTTTATACCAAGTGCTTTTGATGGTGCGTTTTTGGTTTTCATGTTATCCATGACTTAGTCTTTATACATCAACCATGGGCTCCCTACTTCACTTTTCCCATTGTAGCGTCGATAAACAATCCAACATAAATTCCATTCCAGCATATAAAAAAAAACATGAGAACTTTTAAAAGTATGATTTCGCTCACTCAGACTATATAAGCTTACTTCATTTGGGATTAAAGAAGAAGCGACTCAATTCCACTTATTTTATGCTGAGAGAATAATACAATATTCAGAATTCTGTCATGTAATCTTTATCCTCTAATTATTTGAGGGACATCGGTTTTGAAAGATATTAGCTTGCATAATATGTAATCGATGTCAAACCCCATGATTCCGATCCGTAACGGAGCGTAGATAGAACTATAGAGTATTATAGTTCATTGTTCATAATGAGATTACTAGTCTAAAACAAAGAAGATGAAGAAGTTTTCCGAAGGTATTTATAGTTTTGTCTAAACTGTTGACTATTTCATCTTCAAGTTGTTTCCAGACCTTACAAGAGAGCATGCTTGTTAACAGTCTCGAAAGGTTTGGTCAATTCAATAGAAAACCATATGCGGTACATAATCATGTACCGCATATGGTTTTCTATTGAATTGACCAAACCTTCACGAACATTCTCGTCAAACAGAAGTGAAGAGAGCGAGTCAAATTTGCCAAATTTGCGGATTGAAATCTGTGTATCTGGATAGACTTCAATAATAACATCCTTAGTTATCCTGCTAAGAATGTGCTATTGTGTGAATTATCACAGACAACCTTCATTTTAATGAGATACATGGTGAATATATACTTGTAGACCTGTGGTTCACACCCACGTTTTCTATTTGACTTTACAAGACTCAAAAACATTGCAACAGTAATTCTTACACTACATTTCAAAATTTCTAGTGGTATACTGTTGATATGCTCTGTTTGATACATTTTGTTGTCATTTGCTTTATAACATCTTGAACTTAAAAAATCTTATTTAATAGATAACTATTTGAGGAATTAATTCAATTACGTTATCATCAATGTCATAGTTTGAAGTTACAATGTCAGGGCCTTATTTTCATCAAGAAACTTTAAGATGCTTATATGTCTACCAGAAGTAAAAGCAGGAGATATATATTTTCTAACTATGTTTGAATCGCTCTTATTCTCTCATTTGTGAGGTTCAAAAAATCTAAATGACCACCAAGATTATTTCATTCTTGTGGCAGTTTGCACATATTCGTTGCTTTTTGTATGTACGATATTTTATGTTTCAATGCTTATCGTTGATTCTAGCCTTGGGTGAATCGGGTATCTTTTTTTTTAAATAAGCTGTTGAACATCTATATATTTATCATCAATCCACTAATGATGCTTCTCAACAAGCAGAACCCAATATGTCAAATTATTAGCCTATTATAAGTAGTGTTTCTGAGGGATTTCCCAAATTATTCTATGTAACTTTTACTGAATCGAATGTTGATTACGAATACAGCACCATTAGTTTCGTAGGACTTAAATGGCAAAATGTTGATGCTCTTTTTGATCGACGAGTTGGTTATACGCAGAATTCAAACAACACTGAAGGTAGCTTTACTACGTAAAAAGACTGTGATCTGAAAACTGTGATCTGAAAGCTGTGATCGTAAAAAAATTGTGAAAGACACATAACGATATTTTGCGATTAGTTTTATCAATGAGGCCAATCTTTTGATCTCGAATACATCCAAGTTATTCTTCTGTCGTTCTTTTTCTTTGCTGGAGTTTTTTTTTTTTTTTTTTTTGAGCGGGTTTAACCCTTACGTGTTATTTAATGTTGAAATCTAAATATTTTGTACGCAATTTTATTTATTCTATTTTTGGTGATAATACTGGGTTAGTAAGACACGTCTTACTAATTAAACCATAGCTGGGGAGACAAGAGGAGGATTCCCATCTTTCCCAAGGGTATTTTCGCGTAAGTGAATATGACGAATCCAACTGAAATAGGAACTCGCCTCTCCAGTTAACATTGCACCATCCGCACATCCAAGCTTACAGAACCTGGTATTCCCAAGCGGTTACTGTATAATTATTAACAGGCTAAACGTTGCTTAACTTCGGTGATCAGGCGGGAAGCGGAGTTTCAACGTAAATGAAAGCCTTACAGTTTTGTTATTGAAAACTCAATTATACTGCAAAGGGATGTACAATGTAGTTCATTTGAGTCTCTCCATTTATATACGAAGAATCATCTAACGATAAACTTTTGACAGCGTGTATATTCTGACTAGCTTGTAGTTACATAGATTAATATACAACAAGGATCTATGTACTGTATTTTCAGACTTGCTATACTAGGCGGCAAAGCATCAGTTCAGTACTAGAATCAATGTCTTAGTATTCTTTCCCGCCTCGGTCCACTGCCGAAATCTTCACATCATAAATAAAAGCTAACAACCTCAACAGCTATAACTTATTGAAAAGATGCTAACAAATTGGCATATGGCGAACACATTAAGAAGCAAGATGTCAGAAGTGAGTTCAGCAATAGAAGAAACTGTTAACATAGAAATTACGGTTGCCTCTAGCAATTTCAACTGCAAAAAATGAGACCTTCCGCCAATCCGGTACAGAATTTAGATTCATAAAGTCTAGGTACAATAGAGGAAAGGCCATCATAACAAGTACCATGAATGTATTTATTAAAAAAAAAGGGGCAGATTGAAGTTATGTTACGGCCGTATGAAATTGATTGAAGCCAAGATACTAGATCAAGACATATAACATTGCAGATGCTTCTTTGCATTTTATCAAGAATCCATAAAATAAAAAAGCGAATTTATAAAAATGATATCAGACATTCAGTAAAGTGCCACACGTGGTACCCACTTGAGCAATCATATCACTTACGATTTATGACTGACTAGGCAGAAGAGTTTGCCACATTAGGTTGCTTTTTCTTTCTATGGTAGACTGGTTGCCAAACAAGGTTATAGGATTCTGTCCATAGCTTAGCATTAATTGATGGATTAATACCTTTTTCAAAGTTTACTTGCGCATAAGTGAATGTAAATTACCTGACCAGAATTCGAACTCTGCTCTTCGATTTACCACACCTAGCCGTTACACCACACTAACACATTCAAAAATGATAAAGTTCACTGATAAAATGCCTGTTGCAGCTGTTCATGGTTTTAATTTGACATAATTTCCGGCCGGACTCAGTATAGTAATTTTCCTAATTGTTAACCAAACTCGATGGAATGGATTATTATTATTATTATTATTATTATTTCTGCTATGGACACACTACCTACCAAGTCTGCGGAAAGACCTAAGGCAGGTCGTGGTGTGTTGTTATGGCCACATTTCATGTTAATTTTTTTTTTTTTTTTTTTTTTTATCTCCGATGAAGTTGCTAGCGTTACATAGACAAAGTTCTCCTTAGTGTGTGTGCTGTACTTAATAAGACAATTTTCTGTATGTCTCTTAAGCTGGGGTTTCCAGGGATTCTTTCAATGTGTTGTTTTGTTCCATTTTTTATAATTCCAAGTGCACCTATTACCACTGGTATTATTCTTGTTTTCAATTTCCACATTTTTCTATTTCAATTTCCAGGTCTTTGTATTTTGATAGTTTTTCAAATTCCTTGGTTGCTATGTTACAATCCGCTGGACAAGCCATATCAATTAGTAGGCAAGTTTTTTTCTTTCTGGTTTTGACAATAATGTCCGGCCTATTTGCTTCAATTTTTCTGTCTGTGTGGATGGTATAATCCCATAGAATGGTGACATCTTCTATTTCTGTAACCGGCGCTGGCCGATGTTCATACCAGTGTTTGCTTACACATTTTCCAAAGTGTTTGCACATTGTCCAGTGTAAGTATTGCCCCACTCTATCGTGACGATTTTTATATTCATTTGGGGCAAGTATAGAACATCCTGAGATTAGATGGTCTATTGTTTCTTGGTATTTGTCACAGAACCTGCATTTTGGATCCACATTATTATGTATGATATTTGCCTGAAAATTCCTAGTGAAAAGACTCTGGTCTTGCGCTGCAAGAATAAAGCCTTCAGTTTCAGACTTTAATCCAGATGCTCGTAACCATCGATGAGTATTAACTTTATCAACATTGGGTTTATTTGCACGTTCTGGATATTGGCCATGCAGAGGTTTGTCTTGCCAGCGTTGTTTCATCTGTTCAAGGGCTTTATCCTTGGCTTTTTTTCATATCTTTTGCTGCAATAGTTGGTTCTTGGCTTCTGTTTTGATTTACTACAGAATCTACTAAATGTAAATGTTGTTTGTATTTACTGCCTTCTTTTATTATTGAATATTTTTTCTTTCTGTTTTCATGTTGTTTCACTAATTTTATCATCCAGTCATTTGTTGTTTCCATGTAAGTTAGTAAGCCAATTATTATTATTATTATTATTATTATTATTATTATTATTATTATTATTATTATTATTAACTAGAAAGATTTTACGAGTACAGAAAAGCTGAACGTGCAAAAACATAACTGTAAATGAAATTTGATTCTAAATAACTTCTATTTATTTTACTTAATATAGTCAATTCAAGTAGAAATTCCGAACAGTCCTCATCTATATTTTATTATTTTCAATATTTCTACACATGCTTTTATTTCTATCTAGTGATGTTATGGTATTTATATTGTCTTTCTATTTCGAATTCAACAGTAACTCGACTTTTTTGTTCGGTTCATATATTGCTTTGTCGATAATAGTTCTGTTTGTTCTTCTTGCTTGAATGCAGACATCAATGTTTAGCTTGAAATGTTTTCGGTCACCGGTACATTCTTTCTCTTCTATCTATCTATCTATCTATCTATCTATCTATCTATCTATGTCTTTGATTTCCCGTCGTGTTAGCTAAAACTGTCAACATTTTCGAAGGCAGAACATATCTCAGTAGGTTGTCTTTAAGAGCTCATGTCATTTTTAATCATTTGAGACATGTACTATGATTGCATACAATGTTGTTTTCCTTCTTATTGGGAACTGGGAAACAGTAGTTAGATGTGAAGACAAAGGAATTATGAAGTACCCACAGAGCTGAGCGTAATCCTCTACAGCTAAATGCTAAAAGTTCGTCACATATTTAACCAAAATCTACAGGTAACTGAAATCAATAATTTTGTTTGTTTGATCACATGCCAATATATTAAATTTATTTTGTTGTTCATGTATAATTGACGACTTAATCAAGGAAAATATTAAATCTTTTAATTAATACGAAATTCTTGGTGTAACAGTTATTGATGCGAAAAGTGAGATCAGCAAACTGAATTTAAATGCAACCTAATCTGTTGAGTTCACTTTCGCACAAATGCCTTTGAAAAAGCTTAAATCATTCTCTTACTCTCCCCCACTCAATCTCTAGTGTAAATATCTGGATTAAGTGCGCTTTTTAACTTTCTCCTTCTCCATATAGATGAACAACAACTCTGAAAACCAAACAGTGCAGAATGCAGTGGAAAACCACTACTTTTCCCAAAAATCATAGCACTTCACAGATAATAAAAAAGAAGATGCGGAGAGCCATGATCGCCTGTGTTCTGAAGGAAGTGACATTAAGAAACTTTACGTAATAATTGCTATAAGAATGAGCTATATATAGAGTCATAATTAAATTTGTTCTGTTGTGAGAATTATTTCAACAAATGTAAATATTGTACATTTCAAAAGCAGTTCAAATGTTTCTTTATGTATGAATCATAAGTCAACGTAAACTGGAAATTTTTCAAACACGCTGTAAAAACACAGACAGTGTCTCCATCTACTGCATCGCTTTACAACTGTGAAATTAATTATTTTTATTATTATTCACATGTTTGTAATTTTTAACTGTTTTTCTTTTTCTCAACATTTCGAGCCGATCTTCGTCCTTCAACATAGCCGTGGAGCTCTCCACTCGTTAACAAAATCGATCAACTGGTAACGCAATACATAATGTTAATAATATATCTTGTCTTTCATTTTAATAGCTTTTTGAACATGTTTCAAATATCACACATTCGCATACATTAAGCATAACGGTTATTTATACAGCTTTAATTAAATAAATGAATATTTGTAAATCATTATCAGTTGTAACTAGATTAGTTATGATAAAATTTATATGAAATCCAAACATCATATGTTGTTCTCATCAGATTACGTAATATCCAAAATCTGAAAAGTAAATTTTAGGAAACTGACAAAAAAGCTATCAATAAATGAATACAAAATATTATATCAGGACAATGTGTTTTGTTAATGAAAAGTCAGTGACATATTTAATAAGGTAATCTACAAATTTTAATTTACAAAATATGCTAAAGTTTTATTTTATTTTTATTTATGTATAACATTTTTTGAATAACGTCAACAGCTTTATTACGATAAAAACATGGAATTCAAGGTGATTGTCATTTCATGACAATAATTTTACTTGCATTTCTAAAATATTTCCGAAGTGCAAGTAAAATTATTTAACTCTCTTTTATTATATAACAAATAGGTAAGGAGGTCGTGTATTTAACTGAAATGAAAGTAAATCCTCTTTTCTTTTTGATTCTGTGCTAAAGATAATCTGTCGGAGGAAGAGAGTCACTGAATAAAAAGTTCTACACATATTTTTGTCTATCTTGATCATTTATTTTCAAAATTTCTTTTCTTAAGCGTAGATTAAACATTTGCGTTTATATTCATACGACACACATTAGTTTTGACGTAATCATTTTCATATTAATTCATTGAAGTTTTACCATCTACTTATTTCATTTCATTTCACACTACCCAACTTCCAACAAATATTCAAGCAATTAAATCATCGTATTTTTTTTCATTTTCTTAAATGTGTTAACTAGAAAAATCGGAAGATATTTCTTTGATTAGCTGATCATGATATGCAATGACTGATGAACTATGTATCTATTATTTCCAGATGTCTACGGATGTGCATCTTAATTTCTTATTCCAGTATAAAAAATAATAATGAAATAGAAAAAGCCGGTAATATTCTGACTGAAATGTCTACAATATAAACAAACGTCTATAAGTCATTTTTTCCAAAAGCCCTGTTACCATTTGAATTCTCTGTCGTAGAATCTAGTAAGCCATGTAATTCTATCATCGAATACATTTTTCGATATATGGAAAACAATAAATGGATAATAAAACCGTAATATTCTTAAATGGTTTGTCGAATGCGAGCCGGGGCGGGTGAAGACGAAAAATAAAAAGGAAATATATTGTTATTAATCAAATAGAAAAAAAACGATTTTGTGTGGATCTCTTGTCACCTGATTCATCTTGCATGCATATTCTTTCACTCAACTAATTTATCAGGTTTATTTGTTCTTTAATAACACCCCTAGTCAAGACAAATCTTTCACTAATGTGAAAAAAGCGTACCAGATTGGAGGGATTTTGTGTTCAAAAACTCAGTTATAAATAAGTGGCAACGGTTTCCCAAGTTGGTAGGAATTATTTCTCTTAATTTATTAACTACTTTCAGAATTATTCAGATAATGATACGATTAATTTTCATGTTATAATTACAAAAATTTATGTATGTTCTCAAATATAAACAAGATTCATGTAAATTCTCCCTTGGCTCTCTCTCTCTCTCTCTCTCTCTATATATATATATATATATATATATATATATATATATATATATATATATATATATATATATATTTTAACTGACGTTTTTTCGTCATATATATAAATATAATATGAATGAATGTGCTTATAAAGCTCTGTAAATTTCAAAATAAGTCATTTCAAAATTCGCTTGAAAATGAAACAGAACTAGGTCCTTTAATTTAATTCTATAATTGAATTGGAAGATTTAGCTTCTGTTTTTGAAACATGGTAATTAATGTGTAGCGATGGAATCATATTTTAAAAAATAATAACAATATATATATATATATATATTTTATTATTATTATTAATAATAATAATAATAATAATGGTAGTAGTAGCAGTAGTAAGTAACCTGATTATTACTATTAGATTATTTTACTTATTTACTATTTACTTTACTATTTATAAATTTGATTTTTGATTTTTAATATTTTAAATTGTAAATTTCAAATTTAAATTTATTTTTAACCTTTATATAATAGTGTTTAATAATATTATTAATTCTTATACTCTTCTTTTTAAAATATTTTTTTTGTAATCTTTAATATATTGACATGTATTAATTACAAATTGTATTAATCAAGATTAATAATATTATTAACATATTTTAATTTATTTTATTCTTACTTTGCTGGTAATTTTTAGTTTATGTATTTCCTTTAAATTATATTGATGTGTGTTTTTCAAGTATCACCACGATATGCGTGCATAAGATTACTCACTCTTTTTTCTCCTTACCCCCTCCCCTGTTTAACTCTTTCTTCTTTCTTCTTCCCCTTTCCTCTCCTCTGCTTTACAATTTACCTTCTTTTTGTTTTCCTTTTTTTTTTTCTTTCCTTTTCCTGTCTAAAAAATCTAATGATGCCTGTGACAAAGCTGTAGCAGAAATTTCGAAATCATTCGTATTGACCGCCTAAGAGACGAACGACAACGGTGAAAAGCGTCAGAAAATATCCTGTTGCTATGTCCCTAGACTCACAGTGTTGCACAATATGTGGAGTTGTGTGCAGGGACTGAATTTTCACATACGGCACAAAGAAAAAGCAGAATGAGATTGTCGGATTCACATTTAAATCACATTTAAATCTATTTCTATAGCGATATTTAAATATGATTCCATACATATAATTTGTATATATATATATATATATATATATATATATATATATATAGAGAGAGAGAGAGAGAGAGAGAGAGAGAGAGAGTAGGAAAGATAGGGAAATAGAGAGGTAGATAACTAGTTAATGACTCTTTACTACACATACACACACACATATAATCCATAAAGATTATTTCGCTTATATTTTATTTCGTGAATATCCATATGTTCATCTCTTCAGACCAAATTTGTTTAGTAAATGGAAACAATTTGCAGGACTGATATATTACATTGACAGCGGGAAGAGAAAGCAAGTGAGAAAAGAAGGATAGGAAGAAAAAAAAGATTTGAAAGTTCTTTTCAAAAGTGATATAGCGAGAGGGTAAGGAAAGGGAAAGGAAGAGATGAATGGATAGTAGTAAGCCTAAATTAGACTGACCCGGCCAAGAATTGTTTCCTTAAATTGTGGATTTTTTTTACATCGGATTATACAGCAAATTGACTGATATTGGCTGTTATGTTAGGTAGGACAAATCAATATAATTCCAAATTATTAGCCTAAAAAAGCCTTTAATGCAAATAATAAACAAAAATTACAATAATGAAAATAATATCAAACATACATGAAGAGATTTTAAGTACAGAAAAATAATAAAAACGTAAAAATAAAAATAAAAAAACTTAGTAAGATTATGTATGGATTATAATACAAAAGATGTTAATTTAGAATTATAAATTTTGTATGCATCGGCAAGACAGTCATAGACCCAACTATATATATAAAAACACGAAAAAACCACAACACTGTGTGATACGCAAAATAAACTCACATTCACACATACATATAAACATACATACACGTGAAGATATGTACACCCATATTTGCTAGCACCCATTTAAACGACTGAACATTTCAAGTGTTCATCCCTGCCCCCAAAAAAAAAGTTTTAAAGGAATTTTAAATTTGTTCTTAAGTCTACAATTGAAAATCAGTTCGTTACTTTGATTTAACAACTGTTTAGTATGTCTGCATTTGATTATTGCAATTTTTCTTGCATACACAGATTTGTATAAGCCGATGTGCAAAGTTCCAGACTTTAAGGAAACAATTCTTGGACAAGTCAGTCTAATTTAGGCTTACTACTACCCATTCATCTAATGCTTTTCTTTTCCTTATTCTCTCTCTATCTCACCTTTTAAAAGAACTTGACCGTCCGTCACTTTTCTTCTTACCCTCCTTCTTTCTTCTCTTATCCAATCCTTTCCTTTCCCCCCTGTCAAACTAATATATCAGTTCGGAGAATTGTCTCCATTTGCTAAAAGTTCTCTCTCTGAAGAGATGAATATATAAATATTCATGAAATAAATTATAATCGAAATGAATTTTGAAGGTTTTTTTCTTTATTATTATGATAATGCTCTGCAGTTTACATTGAGCTGTATCTGGATTAAATTCTTCCTCAGTCACAAATTGTATATATATATATATATATATATATATATATATATATATATATATATATGTGTGTGTGTGTGTGTGTGTGTGTGTGTGTGTGTGTGTGTGTGTGTGTGTGTGTGTGCACGTTTGTGAGTTCACCCATTTGCTGGGGGGTTGATATGTTGCTATCTCTACTACAAGAACATGGAACAAACTTTAAAACATCCAACGGGTTTTCGTATATTCTAACATATTTTGCTCAGATACTTCATATCAATTATTTTACCATATATATATATATATATATATATATATATATATATATGATAAAAATAATTGATATATATATATATATATATATATATATATATATATATATATATATATATGTGTGTGTGTGTGTGTGTGTATAGTCCGGCTGTTTAACTCTAATAACTGAGCTGCTGGACCTCATATGAAGTGAAAAAATTTCGAATATCTTTTTATTTTTTTATTTTTTAATTAGCACAAAATTAAGTATAATTATTTTCATGACAATCTCATATATGTGCTGTAATCTAAATATAAAATACTTTCTTCTTCGACGTATCGGAAAACTTTCTTGTCTTCATTTTTTCATTGCCTTATATAACCTTTTGGATTCCAAGACTACTAGATAACGAAAAATCAGATAATGTTCTTTCTTCTATTCTCTTAATCACCAGTTGCAACACACTTGTAACTTTTCGCATTGGAAAAAGCGCCTACTGACATGCTTGTTTCTTCCTAGCTGTATATTTGTGGCGCCATCAGACCCTTCTTGGGAAGCAAAAACCTGTTATTATACCTTTGTTTTTATTCGATGGACACTCTAAAGACAACGCCAAATTTTATGTGGTATCAGGAATATGTTTATTGCTTTAAACAGGTTTTACATTTTACTTTTTCACTTGAAAAGTTCCGAAGAACGTTCGCTTATTTTTTATCAATAATTCAGACTCACGTCGTCATATCATGTTAGCTCTCTGTTCTTTGCTGTTATACTTCTGGTTTTAATAAGCACGTGTATGCGATTATTTTCTTACTTTGGTAATTATTTATCTCATTGGGCAGAGAAAAATGGCTCAGATTTTTCTGTTCAAATAGCAGTGATTAATGATGGGATATGCGTACGGCTTTTGGTGTGAGACTGCTTGTTTATAAATATAGGCAAGGAATTGCCGAACTATCCGATGATTAAGACAAAAATTTCCAACTGAAGAAATCAGAATCTGTTTACCGACTGATTATTATATTTCCTACTGTTTGCTCCAGGAAAAAAAAATGTGGTTCGCAGTTTTCTCGTTCTCTCATTTGCAATGTATAAAGTCTTTCAATAAATCTTTCTTCAGAAAATCATATCAAATCCACTCTGGTATATGAAAAAGATATTGAAAATAACCCTGTTTTTATTCACGACAATTTGCATGTGCGGGTTATGTAATGTAGAGCGGTTCGTAAGGAAAAATAGGCGAATGAGTTCGAAATCCAGTCGAGTCTTATTACATTCATGTAAATACTTGAGAAAGATACAAATCTATATCTTCTCCTTCCAGCGGAAATAGGTTAAATAGTAGGGCAGACTGAGCTCGTTAGCCTTGATTGTAAGCACACACACTAGAAGAAGGAAAAGTTTGACTTCAGAACAATATGTAGCCCTGATGAAGCAAATATTATGCAACCAACGAAATTATCGTGGAGTTCTCAATAACATTATGGCCCTTACTACAGTCGATCTAATATATGGATAGATTATAGAGAAAAATTATTGTGCATCATTCTTTGAAATATCTTAACATTTATAAAATAAAAATATACAATGAAGAATCAAAAATTCGGAGCTAGATAGATAGTTATTGGATGAATTTTTATACGAAATTTTCATTGCATACTGTTCGCTTCAGGTTAAAAATATTCTCTACTGAATGACGTTGAAAAATGAAAAACAAATAGTGAAAAAAATATTTGCTTTTTAAAATTAATGAAATTTATATTTAAAATAAATTACATTTAATTGTTTATTATTACACCTACTAGGAATATGTGTACATATAATTCATTTCAACTCAGTAACGAATACAATACAAAAGTATTTATCTAAACTTACAAAACTTGTCCCAATTACTTAAAAAAGTGATTTATAAACATGTGACTCAATAATAACAACATTAAACTGTAGCTGAAATTTACAATATAGACAGCAAAATCCCCCCAAATACATAGTTCAGACATCTAAGAATTTAAATAAAACTGAAGGACATTTTTTACGATTTAGTTGTTCATCGTAAGAGATTTTACCATAATTTCAATGTGTAGTTTTGATTAAGAGAAAAAATAATATGAGTCGAAAATGTTTTGAAAGTCGGCTAGTTTCGGAATGCTATACGTTAAATTTATGTTCAGGATCATAAAAATGACCAACTTTCCTTATAAAACTACTGTTGATAAAAGTAAAATAATTAAAAGCAAGATAAAAAACACAAAATTAAAACAAAAGCAATACAAAGCTTAATGAGTTAAATATCTAAATGTATTGGACTTCAAAATTTACAGACTGAGTGTCTTTGTATATGTAATGTTTTGATATCAATTCAAAGAGAAGAATTTTTACTCCCCCCCATTCCTCCTATTTTATGTATATAACTGCCTCTATCAATGAAGAAAAGGTTATTTGTCTGAAGGTGTTTCTGATTGTTTTTTCTAGACATGCTTCAAAAATATATATATGTTACTCCATGTGTTCTTAAAATAAACCTATTCCTCCGTATTCCAGTTGTAATGAAGAAGTTCTGTTAACTGCTATTTCATGTAACAAACTTCAAAGTGGACGCTCCGAGGAACACTACATTCATAACCTCATGCGATGGGCTACTAAATGACGTGTGTGATATGGATGTAAGAGAGGAAGAAACAAGTACAGATTAGGAGGGTAAGGAGGATACATAACGATCCCAGACATTATTTAAAGACTGATACATACAGATGTTTATGTTATTTCGTAAACTATATACAAGACATACAACTTTCCCGAGAAATATGTATCTCACACATCATTTAGTAGCCACTCCAGTGACAGGACCCAAAGAGTGTGAGTTCAATACCCGGTTAAGGCAGTGGAGAACATTCAGAGAGAAATTAACAGTAAATAACTGATAACTGACATCAATCAAACATGGCACGTGGAACTAGAACAGTCTACCCCAGTGAACGAAATAAAGTGTTCAGTTCGACATTCCAACCACCTGAAAAAGGCCGGAGTGTACAACGGCCGAAACGTTGTGATAAATATGGCGACAAAGATGAGGACAATAGTCCGAATAATGTACAAAAATGTTTTATTGACATTATATAGTCTATGAATGCTTTGTAATACCGAATCAACCAAATCGGTTCATTTACATATACGCTTGTTTATGTCTCTTTTGGTTTTATAGGGATACTTTTCTAAATATAACTTAATATAGATGTTACGCATTTATTTACTTTCTCCTTGATGATGTTGCTATTTAATTTCTATTGTTAAACTATTTTTTTTCTTTTTTACTAATAGAAAAACCTTTCATTGTCGTTATTTTTAAGTACAGTTTTCTATAAATCCCACGTAACGTTTTACTGCATTTGTCATCAAATTAAAAAGACAAAATATAAATTACACATCAATGAAATGCTAATGATGCATATCTGACTCTTTGATAGTGTGCTTTTATTGCTTATTTTTTAGAAGTTAATTACTTCAGATAATACCGGATGCACTTAGTATAATTAGGAAAAGTATCAAGGGCTAGTTACTAATTTACCAATTAAGAATTATTGCTGGGAGAACAATACAAGGAAAAAGAGTTTTTGCCTCTCAAAATTGAATAAAACTTTAATGATGTCTATCGCAGTGAATGCTTTCCCTGTTTTATGTATTCAATAATGTATTTGAACAGAATATTTACTTGTAATTTAAACAATATTTTCATAATCATGATAGAATATATCCTTGTTATACATTAACTGGCCAGCGTCCTTATATATATATATATATATATATATATATATATATATATATATATATATATATGCATTAAAACGAAAATTAAAAACGGAAAAGACCGGTTTAAAACTTCCCCATTTCATTTACTCACCCTGTGGCCTATATATATACAGCCCGCTAAAAGAAGTAGTGACGAATAAGCAAAAGCATAGTTGAGGCGCGAAACTAAAAATATTGCGCAGATTTTTTATGTCTAAATATTATATAATTCTAAACGCTTTCTATATATATATATATATATATATATATATATATATATATATATATATATATATATATATATAAGTATAGGATTGGTATGTACGGAATAAATTTCAATAACCAACAAATACTATACTTAAAAGAGTGCTCAATACAGAGTAGAGCAAATACAATAATTTATTCGAAAATTATAAGATAAATATGTTATAAAATCACTACAAAAATAGTAATTTTGTTTCAACATTTCTGGTTTCTTATAAAGTGATGGTGTCGAATGGCTTTTAAAAAAGTTCAAATCAGTTAAACACCTCTCGCTAAGGGGAAACGCTGTTACATAGGCCTGAATGACCAATCAAAATACAAGTATACGATAATTCAAAAAACTTGACAACGAACTAAGATAATAATAATTATTTAATGCTTTAATGTTGGGGTTAAACAAAGATAGAATTTATTCTAACAAATAAATATTATATTATACGATAAAATTTGAAATTAAAAATTACCCATTTTGAAATTTAAATTTAATCTATAGTAAGTTTAAAATTATAAAATTACTGAGGAAAAAAGAAAAATACATATGTTATTCTATTTATTTGTTTTTTTATTTAAATTATGTTGGAATAACCTTAAGATCAAATGTTGCTCCGAACTTAAGACAATATAGATACATTTGAATCGTAAAAAGAGGCAGGGGAGGATGACATCTTGCAAAAGACAATACATACACAATCAAATTATAATACATAAACACGCAGATGTATTTAGATATATACGCACACAAAAAGGCGCCAAGACAAAAAATATACTCGCGACCCTTAAGAAATACCACATACATACACAATGAAAGGTACACACAAGTGACCATACACACAATGACCGATAAAGTCGCATATCTGTACATACAGACATATACATTGACAAAGACACTCCGACAAACCAAGAAATATTCAAGTTTGAAAGTGTTATTGAACGGATTCTAGTCAATTATTAAAATATAACTTATATGGGCAAATAAAACTCAACATGGGCAGAACAGAAAACCAGACATTAGGGAAAGAAAGGACATTAAAACCGATAGACATGGATAGAAAAATAGATATATACGCATAAAAATAACACCATCTAATATATATAAAAGAAAACTCCAAACACACAAATATATGTAAAAATATATATCATATATACACGTACACACACACACACACATACACACACACACACACACACACACACACACACATATATATATATATATATATATATATATATGTATGTATGTATGTATGTATGTATAAATGCGTAGGTATGCAGAAAATAGAAAAGAACGTGTTGGGTGTAAACAAAAAATATTATTATTATTATTATTATTATTATTATTATATATATATATATATATATATATATATATATATATATATATATATATATATATATACATATACACATACATGTATATGCATATATACATATACAGAAGCAAGCATAAATATATCAACCCACACAGCAACATAAAAGGTAAACAGACCAAATATAAATACATATATATATACATACACATAGACGCACACACACACACACACACATATATATATATATATATATATATTATATATATATATATATATATATATATATATATATATATAAATATATATATATATATATACATACAGAACACACAAACATACATATATACACATATACAAACACACGCATATATAAAAAAACCAAAAACATACAAACGCAAACTTAAACACACACATATATATACATACATGTACCTATACACACACACATGAACACACACACACACACACACACATATATATATATATATATATATATATATATATATATATATATATATATATATATATATATATATAAGCGTATACATACATAAACCTACACATATTCTAACAATATTGTATTATTTATGATAAAGGACAGAAAAATACAATATTAAATAATAAATGTAACGAGACACAATTGTTGAATAATAAGTCGAAAAGCAATTATAAAACCATTATCAAACATATATATATATATATATATATATATATATATATATATATATATATATATATATATATATATATATATATATATAGAAACACCTAGTGAGCCAGACAAACCTACCTAGGTTTCACCTAAACGGATCGTCAGGGAAAGTTTGGCTAATAGGTTTGTTTGGCTCACTAGGTGTATCTAGGTCTGCTCTACGGTTGTATTGAGCTCTTTTGTTAGTTAGTTGTTACTCGTATCGGAGTTTTTTTTCTTTGGGCTTCAGACCTGCATCTGTGCGATTTTTTGTCGGCAGAAGTTCATGTTTGTAGCTCTTTCTTTTTTAAAACCTTTTTTCCCGAGATTGATTTGATTAGCAAATCAAAAAATTCGAGGGTTTTTCGAAACGAGTCTAGTTATATATATATATATATATATATATATATATATATATATATATATATATATATATATATATATATACACGCACCACACCATAGGTACCTCGATGGCAAAGTTAACGAAAAAAAAAATTTTATTGTATAAATATTTATGTCAAGAAGAAAGAAAAAAAGTATTTTTTAATCATTTTTTTTAATTTTTTCTTTTTAGGACATTCTAACTTTTTATTAAAAGAACCTTGTTTGTCTTTCTATCACCGGAACTAGTAAAATAAGATATAAATTTTTAGAACTTTTTTTTTGTATGACAGATAATAATTTGCAAAAATAAACATAATTGTCGGATGTTAATGAAACTTTCAGAAACTATTCACAAATGATAGAAATTATTTTAAATATGTTTTCTTTTTAAAGTCATGGCAAAATTATTTTTTATAATAATCCCCCCTCATTACTAATTTTATCAAAATTCTAGAAATTCAACATTGTTCAGTTTAATGATATATTAGTTAAAAGCATAAGGCCTTGAACAAAGCAAATCGTATATTTTTTTAATTGAACCCCCACCTGAAAATCAGCTCTGAATTGTACCATACAAAACTCAATGAAACAAAGATAGTATTTAAATTCTAATTCTTTTAGTTACTTTTAGTTGTATTTATGAATATGGACAATATTTTCGGAAAGCAATAAACTTTTTCGATGAAAAATGAATTTTAATGCAATTATTTGTTATTTCTTTAATTATTTTAGATTTTTACATTTAAGTTGTCAAAATATTATAAAATTAGGGAAAGTGGCATTCAGTTTCGGAAATGGCGTTATGAGATCATTTTTTACAGCATTGTAAACTATATCGCTTCGGCCAATCAGAAGACCCGCGCTAATTAAGAAATGTAATGTTGTGTTCATAAAACGGCTGTAATTAAAATGTAAGGAAGATCAGAAGAAATAAAACGTCACATAGATTCAGTGTAGTATTTAAGCATTCCCGTTTAATGTCCATTTCATTATTCATTGAGCATTTCGAATAGCATTTTTAATAATTAAAAATATTTGAACATCCTAAGCCAACTATCTCAGTGAATTCTATGTGCTACACGAACCCATGTCACCTCCTGTGAAGTTTTTTTTTTTACGTTATTTGTGAACATATTACAAATTTCCAGTATTCTCTCTCATTCCTCGTTCCATTTGTGTCTGCAGCTCATAATCATTCCTTAAGTGTTGTTGTCAACACCTGGGTCACAAGGTGTTAAAAAAACAAAAAACAGATCAAGCCATTCTTCAAACAGGTTTGAAAAGAAAAAATAATGGTACCAAGCCCTCCTTACGAATGTTTGCCCTCTTTTTCTCACTCTTTGCTCTTATCTTGTAAGTGGTGGGATTTATTACAATGTGATGACGGCTTGTTATTGCTGGCTGGCTGGCTGGCTGGCTGGCTTGGCTGGTCTTTGACCCAGCTATGTCAAAGTCAATTTTTGCTTAATTTGAATACTGTTTTCCTTATCGCTGGTATTTTCTGAAAAAAAATTGAGTCATTTACACCAGCCAATTTTACGTTTAACTGAAAGAACATTGTTTGCTTTCAGAAAAAAAAACTAATTTCATGGTGTTCAGATCAAAAGTTTCCTTGATATTTTGTTCAGATGATGGCAAAAGTCATTTTTCAATATTTGACCCCTATAAAAGTATGAAAATCCATTTTTTTTTCAGAGAAAATAGGCTGTGACAAAATGACTTTTGATATTTTTGTGATGATTTTTACTTTGGATAGAAATTTTTTATCATAGCAGATCTGAATTTATTTATTTAAGTTTAGGGGCTATAGGGACCCTTAAACAACTGCGCAGCACTTGTATTTAAATGTCTTTTATAGTATTTATAATTTCTTCAGATAGTATCAACAAACTTATCGTGAAAGCTACGGCACAAAATAAAAAAAATTGGAATGCTGAAAGTTTGTTTTTTTTTTTTTTGTTTTTTTTACTTTAATAATTACCAGGTTCTAGGTAATGTGGTTCACATAAAAAAAAGATTACTTCAATTCTGTCCTTCCGTATTATATGTCGAATCTCACGTTAGCTGTCAATATGTGATAATTGTCATCACTCTGCACTTGTCAATTGCCAACGATGTTAAGATCGGCGATCTCTTATTTTAAACAACATTTTTCTGCGATCTGTAAAAGTTTCTTTCAGAATATATTATTTTAAACTTTATATATTCTGATTTTCTTCAAATAAATTTTGAAAACGTATAATTGATTTTTGGACGATTATTAAACAATGAATTTAACTCAGTTTACAAAATTAAAAAAAAATGGCTGATATCGAGATTTTTAGAAATTTTGCTGACAAAAAAAAAAAATAGATATTTAAATAAATTTCGGACATGATAAGAATGAGAAAAAATTTCAAAAATAATTAAAAAAATCCTTTGGTATTACTTCTTAATAATGAAATATACACTTAAGATGATAAAAAAAAATTCATCAAGTTTCAAGCCGTTCTTTTCATGCTATGTTTTTTTTTTTATCGATTTTTATGGAGATACCTAAGTGTGTATATATATATATATATATATATATATATATATATATATATATATATATATATATATATACCGTGGACATGTAAATTGAAACCATTGACACCATAACACCATCAGTTATTTTCTAATTCAAACTACCAGCATAATAATTATAATTATTGTTATTACAAATTCCGCCACCATTGCTACAATCACTTCTACCATTTTACAATAACTACTTACGGATATAATTGTTATTAGCATCACCCGCAAAATTAATACCACAGCATAAATACTAATAAGTATTATAAATTGCAGTTTCTACCATTTACAAAAGAGCAATCGACAAAAACAAGAAAATAACAGTCTTTAAAATAATAACAAAACAGCATAAAAAAAATTCAAATTCAAAATAATAACAATACTACGTACCATAGTCTTACACCAACCCCATCATAAATCAGTACAGACGGGTAGACGCGTGAATATATATATATATATATATATATATATATGTGTGTGTGTGTGTGTGTGTGTGTGTGTGTGTGTGTGTACGAGAAAACATTATTCAGCGAACGATATAGACGAAAAGTCTGCGCGTTGACACTGTGACAGACGGAAGAAGTTCGCTACACAATCCAACATTGAATACAGCGACCAATTGCGTACGTAGGTACGCAACGACACATGGATGTGCATGTACGTCCAGTCCCACACTGTTCATATATAATTATGTTTGTGCGAACTGCAATGCTCGAACGTGCCTGTATGTATGTCTGCGTACGTATGAATTGCGTTCCGACGACAATATTTGTTCCCACGTCCATAAAACACCGGTATACGCAGCCACATATAATTCCAAAACTTAAAAATCATTCTGTTTGTCTGACGATCTCAAATAGCGTGAAACCCAGGGTCACAAACTCACATCAATTCAACCATATATACATATATATATATATATATATATATATATATAGCAAGAGAGAAAGAGAGGGAGATAGACAGATACATTCATAAGTCGGATTCTCATCCAAATTCAAATCATAGCTGTTAATATATGCGATAACTACATAAAACTTATAAAATAAATATCGTATGCTTCTTCGTCGTCAATTTAAGCACTGCTGCCAATATATTGCAGTGATTAATCTGTTCTTTTTGTAAAAGGTCTGCGATAATCTTTAGTAATTGGAAACAACTGAAGCTCTAATCTTTTTGAAGATAAGAGATGTTCGACTGTGTGAGATAATCTTATTACTTTAAAATCGGTTTAGGAAGGAAAGAATAAAAAGGAAGCCTGGTAAACTCTGTTATCTTAGCAACGAAAACCGATCATTGCTGATTAGTTTGGAATTACTTTGGAATTGGCGACCCTGCAAAGAAATTCGGTTCCAAATCTTTTATTCTACAATAAGGCTATGTTTCAAAAAATCACCTTCTTTGCTAATCCCAGGTGGTCGTATTTCGACCAGCGAGACACATTTTCCTACATCCACAAGGGGAAGCAGGAAATAAAACGCAAACATTGAAAATAGAATAATCGATGACTAACTTTATTTCCTAGTGGAGTTTCAAAGAAGGAAGTAATCTATGACTTTCATTCTGTTACATGTTGGTCCTCTTCTTACTAATTCTTGAGCTCAGTCGTGTCCCATTGGATTTCAAGCCAGTTCCAGTTGAAGAACTTAGACATAGAAGTCACACAATCGCATGAGCGTAGGAATGGACTTGCTTACATACAAGTATGTAAATGTATACTTATATATACGTTCTTTTTATTTCTATTGATTTCGGTAGATGTTCTCTGGAATATCTTTAATTCTGTGCAAACTCATTAATCTTTATGTAAGATTTACAGAAATTCGGTAAATATTTTCCTGGAATTTATATTCATTGAAAGTTTAAGCAAGAAAATCTATTTTGATTTTGTCAAATTATGAATGTCGGCGGTATAATTTCAGTGAATAATAATGATTAGAATATTTATATATATATATATATATATATATATATATATATATATATATATATATATAGAGAGAGAGAGAGAGAGAGAGAGAGAGAGAGAGAGAGAGAGAAATGTCGGATACAAAAGTTCGTCTCAATTAAAAACAGAAATGTTAAAGTTCCTTTCGTCCGGCGATACGTCAGAAAAAATCGTTGGAATTCATAAGAAATACTGAAATAAAATAAACCTCCTTGCAATAGAATTAAGAGAGACAAGGGGGAGGGGAAGGAAAAAAAAGTTGCCCAGAACAAGACAAAAACGACTTTTCTTCTGACGAAGCGTCGGACTAATTGTACCTTAATTTTTTTTTATTTTTAATTCAGATTATACTTTTGTAACCGCCTTTCTGATAAACGTGTTCCCTATTTTAAGAATAATGTTTGGTTTGTGTGGCACTAGAAATCTTTTCACACACACGCGTTTGCGCGCACACACACAAACACGCACACACACATACACACATATATATTCACAGATGTTTCATTAAATAATATAGACATATTATGTCTATATTTATAATAATCCTTTCTAGGTTTGTAATTAGCTTCTTGATGTTAAGTTGAAATTCATCAAAAAGGACGCCTTTCTTTTTGTAAAAAAAATTAATTTAGATCGTCTCCGAGATCATCCGCAGGTTTGAATTGCGAAGACAAACTTATTGTAACCCTAATCGCTGCAATGGTAATTCCTGAAAACACTCGTGAACGCGCTATGCTACAACTACGTTAAAATTCTAAATATATCCGTTGTAGATATGGTGGTTTTGCACAGTTGCCAGTATAAGGGAGCTAAGCAAACATGGCAGAAAAGCAAAATAGCATTAAATTTTGGTCAAATGCATATTTTACACTTGCACGGTGGAGTAATGGACAGCGAGTTCGAATTACACTCGAATCCATCACATTCACTTACATGCTAATAGCCTTGAGAAAGGTATGAATCCTCTTCTTCTCCTTCCCGCTATGGATAAATAGTTGTATAAGCTTGGATGGTAATTGGTCTACACAGAAATAAATGACAACTTTCCGCGGAAAAAATCTACCTCGTCGAGAGACACATGATCCCCTAAACGTGTATTATGTATGGCACATAACTGACTGATTATACTCGTAGCAAATTTTGTTCAGTGTTGTTTGGTTGCTTTTGATATAGAGAACCTGAAAAATAAGTTAGTCTTCGCAAATTTAACCTAATTATAAATCTACATATACGTTTGAGACAAATTAGGTACAAATCTAAGTTTCTTGCATTTGGCAACCGGCAGGTACTAACTGAAATAATTTGTAACATTGAAGAACAAATATAAATGCATACTTATATATATATATATATATATATATATATATATATATATATATATATTGTCGTCTACGAAACTCTGGAGTCGGTATGCTGAAGGTAACACCAATCAGTGAAGTGACAAACTTTGTGTTTTTACTAATTCTATACATATATATGTGTGTGTGTGTGTATATGTGCGTCTGTTTGTGTAAATTACATACAAATCTCTCTCTCTCTCTCTCTCTCTCTCTATATATATATATATATATATATATATATATATATATATATATATAATCTTTTGCTCTCGTATATTTATGGTCGGATTTGAATTCTTAAATTTAAAAATCCTGACAATCTAATATTTTTACTTCTGTTTATAAATACTTGTCTTTCTGCTATTTTTTTTCCTTTTGTATATATACATATAGCACACACACACACACACACACACATATATATATATATATATATATATATATATATATATATATATATATATATATATATATTGTATAGAGTGTGCCCTACAAAATGACATTATTTTAATCTAATAGCTCAGTCAATTCTCGGTCAAATGCTCTCCAATTTTAACCAAGTCGACAGTGCAAACTTATTTCAATGAGAATCTACTAGAAAGATGTATCAGGCTTGAATTGATACTATTGAAAAGTCCACCACGTTCACCTGACTTGGCACCGTCTTATTTTTTCTATGGGGCTATGTGAAAGAACAGTTGGAGACTGTTACACAAGACATGTTGCATCCTGTTTGACAGAAGCTGGACTACTGAATTGACGTGTGTCATGTCACAGGTGGGGCGCATATTGAAAATTTGTGAAGCTTTGTGTAATCGGTTATAACACCTACATTCCTTTGAATATCTTGTTTGAATCTTTTTATTTTTCAGCATGAAGTCTGTTTAATTTAGTTTGCCTAGAACATGTATTTACTCAGATATTCACATTTTTGGTGACACCCTTTACATTATATATATATATATATATATATATATATATATATAAAGAAATATAGTCTTAAGGTGTGCTATATTTATGGGATAAAGTGCTCAATATCAGAGATAGAGCGTGTGTAAATATAAAAGTGAACATAGAAGTCAACACTTAGAGGCCTCTAAGTGTTGACTTCTATGTTCACTTTATATATATATATATATATATATATATATATATATATATATATATATAGACACAGGGTTGTGCTAAATTCAACCAACAAGTGATGTTTGTTTTTATTATATTTTTCAAGTATGAGAATCGCACATCATATAGTTATTATAGAATTTCTGCAAATATCATAACATTTTTGCGACCAACATTCTTCATTTAATACTAGCAGACACAACAGAAAAAGTTTGGATAAATTTCCTCTTGTCATTTTAGCAATCTTGTAATTTTGCTTGATACGAAAAATAAAACCGCGCTAGCGATCAAACATTTAATTCTTTTTAGAAAAAGATGAAAATTTCACGGCTATACCTATATAAACAACATTAGAATATGTTATTCGTCATCCATTATAAAATCGTTCATAGTAAAATATGGCACGATTCTTTAATAACGCAGTGCCCCACTACACTCATGGGAACAAGTCTCAGCGACATTTTATTTCTTTTCTAAATTTTCATACGGAGGGTAATAGTAACGGTAATATTAGATATTTCCTTAAAGGGAAAATTTCGGTATTCATTTGACCGTGCAGCCAATCCTAATGTTGGATAACATTTATAAAATCGAATTTTTAAGAAAAGAGGACAAAATATCTTAAGAATATTACTTAAAAATTTATTGGATTGTATTTTGCCACAAATTTTAACTAAGCTAACTGACGAAGTCTTATGAATTTTTTTTATCATTTGATCCCAAGCAAAGCAGCAAGACACGAGGGGTTACCGATTATGAGAGAACATGAAGAAAAAAATGTATTAATTAATGAGAACTATAAAAGAGGAAGAATGAAGATAACAGGAGATACCGACTGACATTGCACTTAAATTTTTGATGAACAAATTTGACTAGAAAACCAGAAGCTTGGTGTTAGGTACCTATTCTTTGGTAATGGACTCTCCCATAGATAATAAGTAAGAGTAGCAGTGGCAAGTCTGGCAGAACGGTGTTGAGCGCGTCAGTCGAGATTCGGACATTTGAAGTACCAACCATCACAACTAGATTTGCTGCGTCATTGACTATTGTTTTCCAAGTTCCTAACGTTTTGTATGACTTATTAGAAATACAAGCCTCCACTGTGAAAATACTCCACAACACTTGGAAAGTGTTTTACAAGGGAGAAGCGCGATAGAAGAAACTATTAGCATAAAACTTACGGTTACATATATTCAACCTTACCGCCGCTAATCTAGTACGGCACTTAAATTCATAAAGTTTAGCTACCATAGAGGAAAATTCATCACAACAATTACTATAAAAATATTTATAGATAAAGCAAGATGAAGATGCGTTACGGCGGTGCGAACGTGACTGAAACCGAGATGCTAAGTCATGATCAATAACATAGCAGATTCTTCTTTGTATTTTATCAAAATCATTAATTATATCGCAGAAATACCGGACCAGATGTGACAGCAATAGTCAATGCATGGGCAAATAGATTGGTAAAGAGAGAAAATATATTTATCTATAATATAATATAATATATATTTTTAATTTAAAAATATGTTAGACACACACATAAATACAAATTCTATAAATTATTCAGGTGATACGATATTTTGAAAAAAGAAAACTTGTACTTGTCGTGAAGAATTTACTCATTCATCCACTGTCAATGAGATGTCCATACAGTAAACAAGTTTACTAATTGCTGTCCACCTGCCGACTGAACAACTCCACAGGTGAACATTTCTTCATACATACCCAGTAATATCACCTCGTATCAATTGCGAATTTGCAACTAAATCTCGGTAATTTTTTTCAATACATTCCAATTGCTTGTTTACAGGTAATTTTCTTTATTTATCATAGTTTAATTTCAGCCAATGCGCAGAAAAAATTAATAAACGATTGAGAAGAGCGACTGGCTTTTTAGACAGGATGACATTCGTTTTCCAGTCTCTTCATGTTTTTTTTTTCCAACGGGCAATTCATTCTTATTTATAAAAGTATTTGTTTCAAAAACCATACCCAAGTCAACCAACATATTGTGCGCAATTCTATGGCGTCAAAAACAGTTTACTATTCAGATATTAATAAAAAATAAAACAAATTTTAAAACATTGAACACGAGCCGAAATAAAGAACAAGAACTAGTCAACATATGAAGGAAAAGAAATACTAAATTGTATTTCATAAAATAATATCCTTGAAACTATTGAATAATTTTAAAAAATACCAAGCATAGAAAGCACTCTCGGAAGCATGATTTAATAAAATATGTGTAAAAGCATACAGAACACAGAATTATACACGGAGACGTATGCACTCACTTGTCCTTTCATCAAGTACCCGTGAATAAATGATTTTTTATACAAATATTTGATCATCCAATAAGGTGAAGACAATTTCATAGATATGCCTATATCATGGCTGTGGCGACTTGCTGAATTGAATTTCAAGTATAAGAAATAAAAGCGATTTAAGTGACTTTGAACAAGAAATGGCCAGACGAGTGTTGATCTCCTACGTTTTACCTGCAAAACTATCTCTACGGTTTACAGAGAATGGACAGAAAAAGACATCCAGTGAGCGGTAATTCTGTGATCAGAAGTCGCTTATGGATGAAAGAGTTTGGAGGAGAAAAGTTATAATGTTTCAAGTTGATAGGAATACAAAAGTAGCTCAGACAACCACTTCTTATAATAGAGGCAAAAATAAGAGCATGACTGAAGGCATAATGCGTCGAACCTTTATCGAATCTTCATGTAAATAAGAGCAAGACACTGAGATTAAATACGCAAATGATCACAAAAAGTGGACCATAGAATATTTGAAAAACCTTCCCCAGTTTGATGAGTCTCAGTTTCTGCTGCGTTATTAGGATGTTAGGTCCAGTAGAACTGCTTTGCACCAACGGTTCAGACTAGTAGCGGTGGCGTAATGATATGAAGAATATTCCCTTGGTGGCGTAATGATATGAAGAATGTTCCCTTGCAACACTTGGTACCAATAAATTATCATTTAAATGCCGCAGCTTATGTATGTATTGTTGCGGACTACGTGATTCACTTTAAGCCTATGGTGTAACGATCCATTGTATGGTTTTCCTGCCAGCAACACAATGCACCATGTCACAATTCAAAAAGAGTAGCAAATTGGCTCATGTGATATGGCAATGAGGTTTTTTTTCGTTAAAGTTGTCTCTTCATTCATCAGACCTCGTTCTGACAAAGCACCTTTGTGATGTGGTAAAAAAGGAAATTCAAAGCAATAAAGAAAATTTGTGGAATATCCTAAGATTATGGACCCAGATTTCGAAGGAGAGATTTCGGAATATCGCCGAATACATGTCAAGAATAATTGAAGCGGTACTGTTTTATTATTTCACCCAGGCAATGTGATAATGCCACTAGGGTACGGGGGCTTACAGGGAGTGAAAAAGAATGAGAATACCTTAGGAAGTGAAGAAAGGACTCTAAAGGAATAGGATTCAGGAAGACAGAAGATGGCGATTGACACAGAGTTTCAATACACGAAGACATTAGGTGGCAGAGAAGCAAGAAATCGGGAGTTCTACAAACGAGAACTACAAGAAAAAAAACCCAGCTAGAATAGAAAAGACGGTTGCATCAAACCAGTTAACTAAGACGGTGAGATATTGTTGTCACTCTAATAACTGGCTTAAATTAGTGTCGTCAAGGCACTAAGAATAAACGCTCATAACAAAAAGCTATGAAAATATTTGTAGAAAAGACAGAGGGAAACCACGTCCGATCGGTGAGAAAATGACTGAAGTGGTAATGCCTGGTCAGGATCGCGCTTATGTTACCGACTCTTCTTTGAATTTTGTTAAGAATCTAAGGATATACAGCAGTAAACGTAAACTAGTGAGAGTATATTCCCTCAAATCTATTTGTGGAAATTGTGTTATGTTAAAATTAATTGGGAACAACTTTAGGTGTTTTCAAGAGAAAGAACGTAGAAAGTTTAGAGATAGTCCGAAGTTGTCGTGTCGATGAGGAAATAAAATTATTTTCACAGACAGTAATTGTACGATACACAACAAAGATATTATTCAGTGTAACCAAATGCAAACCAATTAAATAAAAGACGAAAAACAATAGAAAATATAAATACGACAGATAATAACAATTGCTCAATAACCTTCTTCTTCTTCTTCTTCTTCTTCTTCTTCTTCTTCTATGTGCCGTTTCCTTCTGGACGTTGGTGATCAAGGCTCTCCACAACTTCCACTTCTTTGTACTTCTTAATAAATTTTGTCTTTTTGCTGTTTCTCCTAAATATTGCTCCGCTGTCCATTTACTCAAGTTCTCGGATATACATGCTTAGTAACATCGTCTGTGTCTCACTCTAGGCCAGCGATACTCAATCAGTGGACCCAGGCACATTGAAACACCCTGAAAGGTAGCTAGATGCGCCCTAAATTAACAGAATTAATTTATGAATTATGTTTATATTTAAATATATTTATGCTTAAATATAAACATAATTAATATTTAATTATTATAATTCAAAGTATAACCTAGAGTTTTAGCTATTCTTCAAGTGTCCATCCCCACGAGTTAAAATCATTGATCTTGGCCCGGATCTTCAATATATTAATTCCACTCAAATGATCGCTACATCTGTAAGGTTGTTTTTTCCCAGTTGCCATATAAATATGTCCCTATCCCTATAATACAAGGAAGAGATGTAGTGATTGGCATAACGTATTTCTTCTCCTGATTTATGACCCGATATATTCTGATTTTCGATATTTCCTCGCTTCCATAAGACGTAAAAATATCGTAATCCAAAGTCCCTTTTAGTATTTCTTCATTGATATGCGACACAGATTGGCGAAATAAACTCTTAACATTTTCTTTATGGCACTTGCATCAGAGTCACCAAAGATATTTTAAAATAGCTTTGCATTTTTGAGATTTCCCGTATTACCTTTTGGAAACTTTAAAGTTATTAAATGTATTTCTTTACTTGCATAAACAGCCATCTGTGTGAAATGTCCTGACATTAGAAATCTCAAATAAATATTCATGTTGCGGCTTTGAAATTTTGCGATGGGTTTACGACCCATTGCAAAACTTCAAAATCTCTATATGAATATTTATTTGAGATTTTAAAAGTCAAGACATTTCATACAGATAGTTTCCGTTTGTATATATCAGTACAGAAGTAGATTTCATTAGAATTTTAATAACCTCAGACTTAATGTTTATTGTTTGAATAAAACTCAGATTAACGTGAGTAAAGTTTAATCGACGTGCCGAGTTCAAATTTTGATTGAATCTGTTTCATTCATTTCGCATAAATAGAAACTGTAAAATTCATGACTACATTTTTCCTAGCGTTATTGGTTAAATGACAGGAGAGTCGAGAAGACATAAAACTAAAATTAGCACACTTTAATTAAAAAGGTCGACTTTTAAAATAATTACCAGATATTTAGATTATTGTAGTTGTTTGATTTTGGTATCTGCAGTTTGCATTTTCCCTTTGGTAACATTGTGTCTTCTTGAAATTTATGTTTAGTCTTTTCTTCTCGCTTTCCTTCACTGCGTTTTGTAGGATCTCCTGTAGTTTGCTTTCGGTGTCTGCTATCAACACTGTCTCATCTGAATATCTTCTGTTGTTACGATCGTGGCCACCAATAATGAATCTTGGCAGGACTTTTAATTCTCTCACAATAAGCCCAGTGCGAAGAAAAGTCCTTGTCTTACACACCTTTTTATTTTTGTATATTTAGTGAATTCATTTTCTATCCCTACACAGCAAATTATTAACTTATTTACTGTAAACAAATGCAGACCAATTAAATAAAAGCCAAAATCAATAGAAAATATAAATAAGACGGATAATAATAATTGCTCAATCTTCTTCTTCTTCTTCTTCTTCTTCTTCTTCTTCTTCTTCTTCTATGTGCCGTGTCCCTTTTGGACGTTGGTGATCATGACTCTCCACAATTTCCTCTTCTTTGTACCTCTTAATAATTTTTGCCTTTTTTCTGTTTCTTCTAAACATTGCTCCGCTATCCATTTACTCAAATTCTCAGATATACATCCTCTGTGTCTCACTCAATGCAAGCGTTACTCAACCAGTGCACGAGAAGAAAAATCCTTGTTTTACACACCTTTCTATTTTTGCATATTCACTGAATTCATTTTCTATCCCTATGCAAGTAGCTTGCATTCCAGTATAAGTTCTGGGGTATTCTAATTTCCTTCCCAAATTCGTCTAGGCTACCTATCAGTTACAAAAGTTCCTTATGATTTTTTTTTTCTAACACGTTTGCATAATATATAAAACATAGTTATATATCATTTTGCATTTGTATTAATCTTTCTGTTATCATTCGGGGTATAAATATCACATTCCTTCTTCTACTGTCTTTAACGAACCCCTGCTTTTATTAACCTGTTTCCTGTCTAATTCAGCTGCGTATAATATTCATGATAATTAATTTTGTCACATGGCTCATTCGGCTTATTGTACGGAATTTACATTCGCTTGTATCAGTGCTATAAAAATGTATCTATTGAAGTATTTCGCTATATCAGCACTTTTGTATGTTTCCTTTTATTATGTCTGAAACCTTGTAAATGTTATTTATCATTTAGGATATATGTCAAGAGATTTTTTTCTTTTTCAGCTATCCACATTATATTACATGCTAATATGCTGTATTAGAAATCCCCGACTGTTTCCCTACAAATCGTTTCCCTCCTCTATGTGTCTTATATATTACGTTGAGGTATGTAACAAGCTGATTTTTATCGTGCTTAACCTACTAAGCTATGTCAGCGTTCATTGCGGTAACGACACGGCATACCTGGACAGAGATCGACACAGACTAAAGTTAATCACGAAGACGGAGTGCATACTGATGGAACTAATGTCAACACGTCCGTGCCCAGGATATTGGCTATAGTTTAATTGGAGAGGGATAGGCTCCGCCAGACCTAATCCTAAAGATATACATCTCTCTCTCTCTCTCTCTCTCTCTCTCTCTCTCTCTCTCTGTACAGGTAAGATGCACAGATACACAGCGACACTACGAGAATATGCAGTGATTGTTGACCATGATCATGATCTTGTTTGATGTTTTTTTAGTTTTTTTTTATTTCTGTAACGTTCTAAATTTTAAATTATAATTTTTTCTGTTTCAAGTCTTTATTTGAATGTATTGAAAATCTCTTAGCAAGACTGATTATATTACAGTGCTAAGCTAACAGGTTCTGTTATAAATCATTTCTCTATAAAATATATTTAGTTCGACTTGTCTCTCTGACTACCTCTCTCTCTCTCTCTCTCTCTCTCCCCACTTCTCTTTTCTCTCTTTTTGCTGCTCTTTTAATCGTTTCATTTCTTCCTCTTTTTTTTTTAATTTCCCTTCAGATTTCCTTACTCTCTTTTTTTCCTTCTGACTTTATTTTTAATTTTTCATCATTATTTATATCTATCTTCATATTTATGTAGTCTTTTCTAGTTCATTCTTGCTATAATCCACATTCATTCTTTTAAATCCTTTGCTTCTTTTAATTTATTTCTTTTCTTCCTTCATTTTCAGTTAATCCTTTTTTTTTTTTTTCAATTTCTTCTATACAGCCTAGTTTTCCAGTTTTCCTCTTCTCGCCCATTTCATTCGATTTTTTCTAATTTCATTTCGTCTTTTCTACTCGTCTTTTCCATTGTCTCCATCATTACATTTACATTCCCATCTGTTTTCTAGTACTTTAAGTTGGGAAGTTTTAATCAAAATGTCGACAGGATTTTATTTGGCGGCTAGTAGAATCGGATTTTGAGAATCTCTAACTGTCAATCGTCATTCTTTTGTGCTATCGCTGGAAAATAATATGGTTGCTTGATTCGTTAAGCTCCTTGATGCTCCAAAAGTAACTTTCCTGTCAATGTTCCAAGGTGACACGTGAGTCGTGTTCAAAACAGCACACGGAATGTATTCACTCGTATTTTTTTTTTTATCATTTCAATTATATTGATAATTATTTGTGTTTCTATACATCGTATATATCCAGATATATTTTAGAACTATATGAATACATAAACTGCGAATAAAATCAAATTTTATTTAGCTTTAGTTTTCATTGAGTTTTGCATAAACGTGCTGTAAATAACAGTTAAACACAAGTATGCATTTCTCTTTGTATAGTTCATATGTGTATAAGAGATTTTCGAGTTGATATTATTGATAAATGTTGCTTAGTTTGCGTATTTTTTCACTAGCCTAAATCATAATAAGATTCTATACATAGTCACAATACGAGGGGTACTTTGACGTGATGTAATGATTAACAAGCTTGTCTCGCAAGAACAATTACAACAGAGTAGTGTGTTCGATCCTCACTGGGTGCCTTAAACTTTCGGCCTTGTGCCATATATAAGCTACGCTTAGAAAATTACCATATGGGCCCCTAAACGAGATATAATGGTTAGCAAGCTTGTCTCGCTACCATAATTACGATCGTGTATTGAGTTCGATCCTCATCGCATGCCCCATACTTTCGGCCTTAGAAAATCCCCATAACCACAGTACAAGTAAGCACTACGTTCTTAACTCCAAACATTTATTTAAAACTTTCCTTCTGAAAAGCGTTATAAAATAATTCATAATTACCTTGTAATTAACTTAGATTCACTTAAATAAACGGATATAATTTCGGTTCAAATCTGAGAAACAAATTAGTAGTAGTGGTTTTATTTAGAAATTCAGTACAATATATTCATTGTGTTAGACTTAGTAAATTTCACATAGTCTAACTAAATAGCCAAAGATTTTTTTTTAATATCTTCTTGTCTGGGCTGAAACATATTTCGCCACGCATTCGTATGTTACGCCATATTCTACTTGATATAAATTTTAATAATAATTTGTTGTATATACAAAATATGCCAGGTGACCGAAAAGCTTCATTGGGAGGATGTCTTTGTTTTTTTACTATTCTTAACTGGCAATCTTCCTTTATGATTACTTTCACCGTATTTTTTTTGTATTTATTCTGTATCTTTCAAACAACATTCACCAAAATGTTACATTGACTCGACGGAAATTCTAACTGAGAACACATTTCCAATATTACGTATGTAAAGGAATAAAAGTTGCTGATTCCTAAATAACATTTTTTTTAAAAACCATGGAATGATTTAAATCAGAGAAGATATATATTTATAAAAAAAATATTTGATATACACCGCCATGCCAATTTAATGTGTAAAAATGCAATTCAACCTGTCGACAATTTATGTGGCAATATGTAAAAAACAAAAACAAAAAAAAAGTAAAAACTTCCGTGGGGAACATTGCCGTCAATTTTATAATGGTGAGACGCTGGGCAAGTGATAAACGTAAGTTTTGAAAAAGGGACCGGTGAGCATATATCTCTTAGTTTATTTATAAGAGCTTAACTAAAATAAACATTATTCTATATTAAATCATATTTGACTGATGAGTCTTTCTGAGAAGTTTGAAATAGCCTACCTGTCACGTTATGTTACCATGCTCTCAGTCTTTCTCACAAGACAATATCTTGCGAAGTTCACACGCCAAAAACAGCCACTGCATCTTCATATTACTCTTGACCAGCTGATGGAAAGAAAAACAAAATGTAGTTGATTTCATTCTGCTGCCTCTGTTAAATCCCCTATTATGCATAATAAACATAGAAACACGTCGTATTATTCTTATAATGACGTGGACGCACATTATTGGCTCTAAATGCAGAAAGCTTTTTCCTGAAGCGTTTGAACGATGTATGAGTCTCATGCAGTGTAAAAATGCGAACTCAGTAAAATCTTCCACATCTTCCTAACGAACAATTTCTAGCGAAACAACCAACCCCACTGAGAAAGTATCTCCGATGAAGATTGCTCTCGAATCACCATACAGGAAAGAGATACTTCTTTATTAGTGAGGTATTTCAATTTCATACATTGGAGGCATAGCAGTCAAGTCTTGAAACCTCTCTGAGGCAAATGTATTTTGTAACAGAAAAAGATAATTAACTTTATCAAACATGTGTCTATTTATCATTTAAGCAATTAATTATATTGAATTCCATATTTATGACTGTATACCCTTACTCCCAGCGAATATTCATGAAAATTCGTAATAACTTACACCTAGTACTTTTCCTTCCCAAACAGCTTTTCCTTATGAACTTTGCAGGATTCAGTTCGTACTACTTACATTAAAATTACTTTTGAAGACGGTAATAAATGAAAATATAAACGTACAATGCGGGGCTTCCAACCACATCACCTTGAAACACTGGGTTCCGTAGAGTCACCGAAGCTAAGCAACGTTGTGCCTGGTCAGCACCTAGATGGCTGACCGTTTGGTAATACAAGGTGCTGTAATATTGGTTTTGTGGGTGGTGTAATGGAGAATGGCTCGGAATTTTTAACACCATAAGAACAGAGGAAGAAACATTTTAATGTAAAAAAATATTGTGAAAATTAAAATGATGTTCATGAAAAGACTGAGTATATGGAGAATTAAAAAGACAAAAGATGAACAAGATTCAAGAAGACAGAAGAAGGAAATTGACGTTGCGATTAAATTTTGGCAGATTGTAGTTATAAGGGCAGCAAGTAAACAGAAGAGAGTTGCAGAGGTGGTAAGAGCGAGACAAGAAACTGTTGGAGTAAAAGTGGCAGTTGTATTTATCTATTTCATCAGCAAAAGGGTGATACCTAGATGCCAAGCTAGTAGCACGCTTAAATTCATGTAGTCGGGGCATTAGATTAAAAGCTCGTATGTAGAGATGCTATGAAAATATTTGGAGGAACGGGCAGGGGAAGTCACTTCACGTCGGGAAGAATGTGACTGAAGTCGAGATGCCTGGTAAGGATCGATTACATGTTGCTCTCCCAGAGTCTAGCAACGGCCATGCTAATAACAGGCGGAAAATGTTCCCTATCGTGGTTAAATTAAAGCATTTTTTTTTGTTTGCTTTTTTGGAGGCGTTCAAATAAAAACATTACAATCTTTGTATAAAGTATTTGTGTGCGAGATATATAGGTATATAGTTTGCTTCGTATGTACCTAGTTTTTATAACTGTTATCACTTACTATGAGAATCATAGGCTATAGAGAATTCTATATTATTTTCAATAGCTTCTAATGCAGAAATTTGGAATGATAAAAAAAATTACATTTAAATTTATTTTAAGCTATTTTATTAAGATTAGTTTAATTTTAAATTAATTGTGTTCGAATATTGTATTATTTTATGCGAAGTGTCCCTCCAGAATATCGGCGACCTCTCTCTTCACAACTTCCTATCCCTTGAGTTTCCAAGTTTCTCGATCCCCGTTCGATCATCCATTCACACTAGCCTTCAGGTTGGTGTCGTTTTTTGTGTTCAGTTTTTACTTTCATATACCATGTGAGTGCTAAATTATTCAAGTCCTCCTGCCTCAATATGTGCCTTATAAATTTCAACAGCATATTTCTGTTTCTACTGAAGACTTACTGTCATTTGTCTTTCTTTCTTTGTTGGCGGCTCCCATATATTCTTTATGCCTATCCTAAGCCTTATAAAGAGATCCTCAGAGCCTATCATATGAGCTGATTCTTTCAGATTTCTAACTTTCAAGTTTTCATCCTTGTCCGATATTTTCTTATCATTCCATGGCTGATTTCATTGTTTAGCCCCACACTACGTCTTTTCGGTGTTCCTCCAGCCTTACTTTTATGAGGCCGTTTGTTTTACTTATATATTTTTTGTCATAACCGCAAGAAACTGAGTTATCCTCCATGTTAATCTTTACTCGGCACGTGTTTCTTTGTGGAGTGCTTCTAAATATTGTCTTGGTGTTGTATGGAAAATATTCCATAGAGGATTGTCCCCAAATGCAATAGCCTTGTGACTTACAGAATTTTTCGGGAATTTGGTAACATAGTAATTGTGAGTTCAATCCTTGGACTGAACTAGACGAGATATTCCTAGACATGGATTCAGAACAATCTACCCTTGTAGTTACTCGGATCTACATACATCGGATGAAAGCCTGAGAGCATAACTATCGAAACATTGTGATAACAATAACAAAGATGAGAATAACAGTACGTATATAAACAGTACAAATAATAATAGCTCCTCATCCTAGAAATTCAGACAAAAAATTACATCTGTATTTCTTTATCAACGTGTTGGAAAATATTTGACAGTGAAGGTAAAATTTTCATGCTATTTTATACTATATTATAATATCTGTTTTTCTTACAAATATTTACAATATTTTATTGGTGTGTATGAGATTATATTTATCTGACACGAGTGTCGTTCGTCACAATATGATAGTATAGCTGTAAATAATGATGCTTAACTTCAAATATAAAAATATTTATATAAGTTTATATAAACGCCAATGACCGTGAAAAAATATAACCTTAAAACAAAAAGAAAATATCGCACAATATAGTGGATGACAGAAAAATATATTAGAAGTTAGATTTGAACAGTATAATAAATCACTTGAAAACAGAACTGAAAAACTTAGCAACATAATGAGACAAAACTGATTTTCATGTAATATAATGGAATTGTGAAAAATTAAAAGTATAACAAACAAAAATGAATTGAACAACATCAAAATATTGGAAGGAGCTGGTGTTGCGAATGCCGACATGTGAATAAAAGAAGCATATTATGAAGTTGTCTAAAGGCATGAAAGCACCATGGCTATCAACCTATCAAATCTAAGTAAAGATCACAAAGAGGAACGCGTACATCGGGCGAAGAACTACACGAAAACTGATTTTCCGACATCAAAAAGACTTAAAAGACATTATTTGGAAGTGTGTGTAATATTTTATGATAGTACAATATGCTTACAGCGACATCATGCTGAAACACCTGTTCCCGTACAATCACCGAAGTTAAGCAACGTCGAGACTTTGCATTACCTAGATGGGTAACCGCTTGTGAATACCAGGTGCCGTAAGCTTCAATATGCAGCAGGCATAATGGGCTTACACACTGTTTGAAGCACGATCACCGAAGTTAAGCAACATCTAGCCTAGTCAGTACCTAGATGGGTAACCGCTTGTGAATACCAGGTGCCGTAAGCTTCAATATGCAGCAGGCATAATGGGCTTACACTGTTTGAAACACGATCACCGAAGTTAAGCAACATCTAGCCTAGTCAGTACCTAGATGGGTAACCGCTTGTGAATACCAGGTGCCGTAAGCTTCAATATGCAGCAGGCATAATGGGCTTACACACTGTTTGAAGCACGATCACCGAAGTTAAGCAACATCTAGCCTAGTCAGTACCTAGATGGGTGCCGCTTGAATACCAGGTGCCGTAAGCTTCAATATACAGCAGGCATAATGGGCTTTCACACTGTTTGAAGCACGATCACCGAAGTTAAGCAACATCTAGCCTAATCCCGGTACCTAGATGGGTAACCGCTTGTGAATACCAGGTGCCGTAAGCTTCAATATGCAGCAGGCATAATGGGCTTACACACTGTTTGAAGCACGATCACCGAAGTTAAGCAACATCTAGCCTAGTCAGTACCTAGATGGGTAACCGCTTGTGAATACCGGGTGCCGTAAGCTTGGATGTGCGAGTCGTGTATGGAAAACGTCACAGTATTTTCAATCCGAGTTGCAATTCTCATTTTCTTCGTTGAAAAATTTATGAATCCATCTCTTCTCCTTCAACTAAGGATTTATTAATTATAATTTTATTATTAATAATTATTATTTTCCCACTCAAACAATCTCAAATATTTTCTGGTTGTAAATAATCTGCAAAGTATTAATAAGCCATAGAAAACAAACCAATCAATCTTTCCATGTACATTATTAATTTTTTTTCCTTTTTTCTCCTCTTCACATATCAACGCTCCAACATAATACAAACTGAGGTACCTAAAATCTGATGGGAAGCTCTGGAGTCATACGTGTCGGATTGATACGAATGCAAGTATTTAAGCACGGGTGAAATAGGGGACAGTCTGTAGATTAATACAATTTTAAAATATGTTCTGGCTTTAAATAACCTAAAAAGTCGATAAGCCGTAGAAAACGATTCAACTCACCAACATGAACGCCCTAATATTATATATATCTTCAATGTTGATTATTATAGTAATGGTAATATTAGCCATTTCTTGATGAGAAAATATCAGTCATCTATTCAACTATTAATGATTTGTAGATAATCCTAAATATAAATTATATAAAGTATATAAATATATATATTTTGTTTAGCAAGAGGTAAAACTAAATGATTTATGTTACAAGCCTTATAGATTGATAGCTTTAAGCTATCATTCAGTTGGATTTCTAAAGCAAATTTTGTCGTTTTTCTTCTTGCTAAACGAAAAGTAGCCAACAAAATTGAAGTGAAATCCAATAATGAGTTATAAAGATGAAAGCGGTTTATGAAATTCCTCTAGCAAATTTTGAAGTCACTTCTTACCGTCATCTTGTTCATGAGTGATGTGAATCAAAACATTTTACTTCCGTTGATAATAACGGTGAGATGACTGAAAAAAACATTTGCCTGATATTTAGTTAATAACAAATTTTGATCTGAAATATTCACTGTATATTATTCAATAAATATAAATAGGATTCTCTAATTATTTATGTTGAATAATAAATATTCGTTGTAAAATATAAATACTTTGTTTCATTAATAAATGGCAAACATATGATATACCAACGTACATAACTTTATTAAAAATGGTGATATTTTTTTCATAGCCGTGGTCTTTTATTCAGGGAGTCACAAATCTGTCTATATGTAAGAATACGAGATAATATGCAAGAAAAGGTGAATTAAGATGTATTTATATATTACACTTAAGACATCTACTTAAATGGAAATGAATAATTTTATTGAGCATATTTCTTCATCAAAAATGAAATATTATGCAAGTCCCATGAGAAAGCATTTTTTTCATTGGTCTCTCCATTTATCAGAATTACTTCGAATATTCTGAGATATCAGAGATACTCTTTTTATTTTTTACTAATATATCTCAAGTCCTAGTCACGATTAACTTCCACTAAAGGAAGTCAAAATTCAAAACATAGTTCTACTAACACGAAGCGATTTATTCAATTCCAGAACCACTGTACATTTTGAATGAATATATGCTCTAACATTTTTTTTTTATGAATAATGTGCTACATCACAATTCTTCTTTCTGTTATCTTTATGAATGTTTTCGGAATGTATGACTCAGAATCATTAGAAAAATAAACTACAATCTTCGTTCAGTTATATATTTATGTTCGCTTTAGCAAATAATGAAAAATATGACAATGGTTACTATTTACGAATGCACAAATCTGTAAATATCATGATTTTATTTACTAAATGCTCACCCAATACAAAGCCAATGGATCACCCAAGGTAAAGTGTTACAGAATGAGATTGTTGTCTGGTTGTAAGAGTAGGAAGTAAGTGAAGATAATGGGGATATGTAGGACAGATAACAGCTGAGCTTAGATTTGAAAAGGTAAAGATTATTGTGACCGGTGAGAATCCTATCGGGAATCTGTTCAACAAAGTAACGGTCCTCTGGGTAAGCGGTTTCAGTGGAACTTCCTTCTTAGTAATGGAATACCATTGGAATGAGGATGAGTTTACGTGGCATAGCTGGTGCGGGATGTGAAGGCCTTGGCTGGTGCAACTAAGGAATTTAGATCGCTTGAAGGTTGCCACGGAAATAGCAATAGAGTAGCGATAAGCTTGCGACGTTAAGTCAGCAGAAACAAATGACTCTAGGGTTGCAAATAATTCATCGCCCGAAGGGTCGCGTAAAGGCTTTTGAACTGTGTCACGGCTGTAATGAGATCTTTTATTTTCTGATATGACTCGTGTAAAGACAGAGTATGATAGGAAGAGTCAGGTACTTTGTAAAGTGTTCAAAGGAATCGATTGTTTTTTCAGCATCTTTAGCAATGGATCGTATATGTGAGTTCCAGTTGAAGCCTGGGATGTGCTTGAGGCACGATAAATGTTCAGGGCAAGGATCATCATTGAAAGTGTCGCTAGTAATCTTGACATGAGAAAATTCAGCTTCAGCTTGATGATAAAGGAACGTCAGATACTTGAGTTTTTCAGAAAGTAACTGTGAAAACTCTTTCGGGTGAAAGATCACTCCCAACGGTCTGGTCATTTAGATTTCATGAGGTGAATTAATAAATTATCTGCATATATTACAATGTTCAGAGAATGTTCTTAGATAGTTGATATAAAGCAGAGTGTTAACCAGAGGAGATCGCCATGGGTCATGGCTGATTTGTTGGGTTTCATTGATGGACTGACAATTAATGACGAGATTCATGTAGGATATAGAAAAGATTTGATTTATTCTTATTCCAATCTTTAGAAGCATATAGGTTTATTAACCATAATGAATAAATGCATTTTACATTAAGTTATTAAATATAATTTTATATTATATTAATTTTGTTACTCTAAAATCCCCCATATATATATATATATATATATATATATATATATATATATATATATATATATATATATATATATATATATCAAGCTGTTTTAATGATGTAATTGCGGTATGATATCATTAACATAGTAATCTTAAACGGGTAATAATAATTATCGTGATAATAATTTTCACATAAGAAGCAGTAAGTGTTAAATATATTTAAATGACGTAAAGGAAAACAAGATAAAAATTATATAGAAAATTAATATCCAGGAGAAGCACAGGAAACAATTAATTATTAATTTCTTCTTTGATTCATTGTCCTTGTTATGTGTGTCAGCTTCACACACACAGACACACATACAAGCACACAGAGAAACACGCAACATACTCACACGGACTATATATACACTTACACGCTCGTGTAAATAAAAAATTATTCGCACTTTCTCCTAAAAAATCTTTTGGTTTGTAATACTGCCTTCTGGTCACGTGCGTTTATAATTGACACTATTATGGCCACGTGATAGAATTTTGAAGGTAAGCCAGAGGCCATGTTTACACTGTAACTGTAAAAAACCTGGCGCGATCAAGCTGAAACTAGCTCTTAAATGACGACGTTGTTTTAACTTCTCAAATTGATTGCCATGCCACTCATATGCTTGCTAGAAAATAAGTAAATATTTACATTGCTTAAATTGCAATTGTTCAGTTACATATATTATGTGATCTTACAACCTATCAAGATATAGTACTTTGATAAATTATATTAATCGCAAAGTAAAGAATAAAGTCTATTTTAAAATAGGATTATTCAGCATATTAAATGTCTTAAATTAATCGTCACGATTTTTTTTAAATATCCAAAATAGTCTTTATAAAAATTATATAAAAAATAGAACCATCATGAAATGCGAACCAGGAACCAAGTATGAACAAGTAGGTTGATTTTTAATAAGTTTCTATTCTTTAACTATGTGTTTGCTATAATTTCAATGTCCGATTGGCAATGCGGAATTGTATAACATCGCTTCAAACCAGCTATCAATGCATTTGTTATTTTTTTTAAGTTGCATGTTTACCGGTGGCATTGAAAGTCTTTGAGGCATAGAAACAATTTTCTTCTGAGTTGCTTTTATGAACCATGGGAACAAAACATAGGAAAAAAAGTATACACACAAATATAAAGATATCAGTCGGTCTGTGTATGTCTTCAAGCAAACATGTGAGAATTTTAATCACATAAAATTAAAAGGAAACATTTCATATTTCCCTGGCAGCTACTCACCAAATATAAAATTAAATATGAACTAAACAGGTCGATGTTAAAAGAAAAATGATTAACAAGATTATATATATATATATATATATATATATATATATATATATATATATATATTCCAAATTGTGTGCAAATTATTTTATGTTTAAACGGCACATTAACTAGCGTCAGTATAACATACAATTTTTCTTTTAAAGAACATAGTATTTAGGGTGGGCTCATAAATATTTTGGAATGACGCAAAGTCTTGACATTGAATTCAAGATGAATACCTCTATTCACTTGATTTCGAATGTGTAATTTAATTATAAATATTATTACTTTCCAAGCATTTTCTGTAAACGACAGTGCCAGTGGTGAACTTTTCTAAATTCAAAAAATAAAGGAAGAAATGGAAACGAAAATTATTCCTGTTCTTTATAAGAGAAATGGAGGAATAAAATGTAAGAATAAATGTATGCTATTTTCGAAAATTATTATTGTGCAAAAGAAATTTCATCAAAGTTATATTTCGGAGGAGATTATAATTTGCAAAACTGTTTACCAAGTCAGAGAAGGAAGGCTCAACTGATACGTCTGCAAATATATTACTGTTACTTCAATGTATGTATCACTATAGCAACAATTTTATCACTATACCACCAATTTTCAGGCGTAATTAATCCATTCTACTGATAGTAAATGACCCAATTTTACATTTTTAAGAAAAATGTGCAACATAGCCAATGAAATCTTCATTATATTAATTTCACTTAGTTGGCGTTATAACTTCAATTTTCACAGCGGTGTATGTCTTCTGAAATTAGATCAATTATATTAAAAGATTCTCATGGCAGGAGGGAATATCAATTGCATTTGGAAAAGACCAACACCTGAAATAATCATATTAGTCATCCTATCCAAAATGTGCATTCGCAAAGGTCTGCAATACCGTATAAGATATATTACTCCAAATTTTTTTTATGGAGTCCGGTTCACAGCCTCACCACGCAAGGTATTGCTGCTGTGGTTTCTCTTCTGCTTCTATGTGCCGTGTCACTTCAGAACGTAGGCGAAAATGGAGACCCACAATTTCTTGTGCTTTGGAACGCTTAAAATGTTTTCTTTTACTCATCTCTCCAAAATCTTGTTCTCCATTCATCTATTCAATCTCGCTATGAAGTTTATGTGTTGTTTCCATAGTCCCCGATAGCACCGTGCCCAAATCTTCTTTTTTTATTATTATTTTTTAATTCAGAGCTGAGTTTTTGCCAACGAAATCTAGGAAGCCCAGTTTGCCCAGATATTTAGTAGAGAAAAGACGGAATTAAACATTTTTTTCTAAATGTATTTGTCTTTAAAAAAAAAAAACTAGCCGAAATTCGTCCCAAGCCGCTAACCATCAGACTATCTGCCTATAATTCTCTGCGAAAGAAGTAAACGAATATTAATAACTATTTCACTGCTTGTATAATAATTTCGATTGCACAAATATTCATCTTACAATTATAATATCTAAAAGCATTGACACTGTGCAGTATTAGGCAAAGTCAAAATATTTCAAGATGTACGACCATTTCACTTTTCATTTAACTATGGTATTCATCATTTTTATCACATTCAGTCAAACAGCGAATATTAACATTTCGCATTTACAAAATCATATAACATTTTTTCTTTATGAAATCGATATGTAAACTAACAATTAGAACCAATGATTTTGTTGATGATTTTAGCAAATCGATTGTAAATGTAATTTGACAATTTTTAATCATTACAATATATAGTAACAATATTTTATGGGTTTCTTTGCACATAATTACAAATAACTTTTATTCGCCGAGGTACTTCCATTAGTAACATTTGCAAATTAGTTTGTTTTTCGAATTGTTTCGTAAGGAAGCAGGTCCACTCAGACAGCTGAATTGATGCATTGTAGAATAGGCTAACGCCTGGATACTTTACCGAACTCTACAATCTTACGGGGCACCTGTTAGGGGGTCCCAGATATAGGCAAATAATGCCACCCCCCAAAACTCTAAAAAATACATTTTTACATTAAAAAATGCCAAGAGGACCGATTTATAGTAAAAATACCACCAGTAACTATTCATAGTTAAATACCAGTAGTGTCTATTTATAATAAAAATAGTAACAGTACCGATTTAAAGTAAACTGTCCATTTCAAATCTGTAGTTGAAGGCATGTAATTGCGTTCAAAATATTTAGTCGAAGTCATAAACGTGTTCAAAATATTTAGATGTCGGCATTAAATATCCCCTAGAGATTAATATAGCACTGGAAAAAATCAACCAACCTACAATCTTAACCTCCTGAAGTTAATCGTTACCTACAGTTCATATCCACATTATCGTCCTTTCCTACTTCTTACTCTTATATTCATATCCCACACCTCATTAAGTAACATTCGACCCCTCTTGAGCCTTTTATTGGGTAAAAATTAATAAAATAAATGCTTTTCCTCTCATTTCTTGAAAGAGGCGTTGACTTCTTAACAACGTAATTACATTTGGAAAGTTTGGAAATAGTTCAGTTACTTCGAAACAATGATTTCATTTAATTACTTAAAAAACGCGAGTATTTTCTATAAATCCGGTATGACGACACACTTCCTGTGAGTCCTATTGACGCGTCTAATTGCCACAGTATAAAATGGAAAGATCACTCGAATATCTGAAAAAAATAAGAAAGAAAAAATTACTGGGAAATATATTGGCTAAAATTAATTTAATATCTCTGCTTGTTACAAAACTGATTCTTTCTTTCTAGTAAACGGAACATTTTTTTTTTTTAAATTTAAAATGTTAAGCACAACTGTCCCACATACTGTTTTCATTTTCAATGACATTCTAAAATATATTCTCTATCCACATTCCACAGACATTTGTCTTCGAATGAGTGTGAAAGAGAAAGAGACAGACAGTATGATTGACAAGGAAAGAAAGACTGCATGTCTTAACTCAGATAAGTGTGTGTACGTTCACTCTCTGAAAAGTAACGGTACTGGTGTCAAAAACAATTTATTTCAATTCCTAACAACAAATTACATATTTTCCCCATCAATCTAACCCACCTCGAGTCTAATGCACTTTTTCGTCCTTCTCTGTCACTCATCTATGCATTTGGAAGGATTCTTCTTGAATGACCCTCAATTCCTTCATTACGTCTTTGTTGATGGTCACGATGCCTTCTAACAGTTTCGTTTGTTGAATCCCTTTAGGGTGGTGTGGCACCATGCATAATTAGAAAACTGAAAAGAGATATTCATAAATATATGATTTGTTTTTTTCGGTTTGTTAACCATTTGATAATTATTTAGAGCTGAAAAATATTTCGGGGTTAGGAATAATTCTTTCTTTACATTCAGGCGATCTGGGAGAAAGAAAGAAAAGAAGAGGAAGAGGAAAGAAAAAAAAGGAAAATAAATAATACGAAACCAGGTCGTAAGCGAAAACACACACGCTCGACAGGCACATATCAGATGTCAAAAATATCAGGTCAAACACCGACCTACTTCCGTGTCCGCGGAGGATGGGAGTTTGTTATCAATTTGGTTGAAGAAATAAAAGTTTAGAGACAATGGAAAAAATATGATAGGTAACAGATAGGGAAGTTTATCTAAGGATATACAGACAATCCATTAATACGAGCACCAGAATTGAAAATACAGTCACACAGGATGATGATTAGAAAATGCTTTTTTTTGAGATAATTAAGATTTTGTTGTCAAGCTCCGAGCGAAGGGAAAAAGTGAAATATTTTTATTAGTTCACGTTAACGCCACCCAGGGTGATGTCGCTTTTTGAGATAATACAAATTTTTATTATCGGCCGGGGAGAATGAAATATTTTGTTGCGTTCAGAGAAACGCCGACAGGTCTAGGAAATTCTTTTCTTAGATCGTATCCAATTAGCGGTAGGCTGTTTGACAGATACCGCGTGTGAAGGAAGCCGAGGGCGTAATTTCGGTCACATACGAAAGGGACAGTTTAAGTTTTTGTTTTTTCGAGCAAGGTGTTCCCCCCCCCCAGAACAAAGCCACGGATTGTCCACGCCCGATTAAAGACGTCACGAAGGAAGGAGGAAAGATACCGACCAGAGTTTCATTGGCCGGAGGCGGTCACATGATACATGAGGGAGGAGGAGAGACACCCGACCAGGACCCCATTGGCCGAGAGCGGTCACATGATGTGCGAGGGAGGAGGAAAGATGCCCGACCAGGACCCCATTGGTCGAGAGCGGTCACCTGACATACGATAGGACCAGGGGAAGCGGGTATACGCCCCCCCAGAGGCACAGTAAGGAAGTAGGAGTGAAAGTAAATTACCGAAAATGGAAAATCCCTAATCAGAAATAATACGTCTTTAGAATTATCAAGAAAACCCTGGCGCCAACAGACCCACCCCAGTTTCTGACTGCCTCAATAAAAGCGGGATCCCAACCGACAGAAATCAGTTGCAGCGCGGACGGCGGGCCCTGTTCATTCGCCCCTTTGCGGGCAAGAAAGGCCGGTCCGTTTGGCCCGGACAGGCAGAGAAGTTGCAGCGCGGACGGCGGGCCCTGTTCATTCGCCCCTTTGCGGGCAAGAAAGGCCGGTCCGTTTGGCCCGGACAGGCAGAGAAGTTGCAGCGCTACGGCGGGCCCTATTCATTCGTCCCCTTGCGGGCAAGAAAGGCCGGTCCGTTTGGCCCGGACAGGCAGAGAAGTTACAGCGCTGACGGCGGAGACGAGTGGACAATAATTCAGACTCTGAAGCGAGAGTTAGTTGGAGTTGCAGCGCGGACAGGCAGAGAAGTTGCAGCGCGGACGGCGGACCCTGTTCATTAGTCCCCTTTGCGGCAAGAAAGGCCGGTTCGTTTGGTCTAAGAAGAGAAATTCGTCCAACCCAAGTCGAAGTGAAGAAATTCGCCCAACCCAAGCCGAAGTGAATAAGATCGTCCAAGAGAAGCCGAAGTGAAGCAGCCCGTTTGGCCTAAGTGGAGAAGTTGGAATCAAACCGAAGTGAAGAAATTCGTCCCGAAGTGAATAAGCTCGTCCAACCGAAGCCGAAGAGAAGAAGTTAATTCGCGCACTGACGGCAGAGATGAGTGAACAATAATTCAGACTCTGAAGAGAGAGTTAGTTACAGCCACGGACGGCGAGAGAAATCAGCCGTGAACGACAGGTGAGATCAGCGCCCAGTGTTGAAACCAAACCACACCCCGAAATGCAAATTTCTAGAGAGCAAGCAACTCGAGGCCTTAAAGTTGTATGGTAGAAGCGTGGTGCCACGGTCCACAGAACGGGTCGGGAGGTAGGAATAATCTTGTGTAACAAGCAGTTGATATAAAGAGTTGTTACCTTTTCCTTCAACATTTTTTGACCTTGTGAGTTTTATTTATCTTGTGTGTTATCACCCCCGTTGGACTCAGCTTGCATACGGCCCAATCCTGTTTGATCCCGTCTGTCTAAGATCTAATCACAGCGTGGGTAGACAGACCGGAGATCAGTGTAGTTACCCTGGTAACCAGGCGTTGGAAGTGGGTTGGGAACAACGAGGCTGGTATTCATCTAGCCAAAGGGTTAGAACGTCACACTTGGAGCAGCGAGGAGTGAACAGCTGACGCCGCGGCAAAGACGTCACAAATGGTGCCGTGACCAAAGGATCAACCCTGGACCAAGTCACGTCACAAATGGTGCCGTGACCAAAGGATCAACCCTGAGACAGCCACGTCACGTCACATCGATCTACCGCCGTTGCTGAGAAATTTTAAATAGGACTCAAAACGACCCGGGACCGAAAGGAACGAGAACAGAATCGTCTGTAAGGTAGGACACTTTATTTTATTTCCCAACCTCGATTGTTGCTGCGTAGATTGTCTTTCTCTTTAAATATGTCGGACTATGATTCAGATAGAGCAGTGGGGGATGAAGAGGGAGTAAGACAAGGGTTGTCAGCTGACCTAAGAAGGCTTTTAGGTGGACCGAGGGTCCCAGCATTTGACGGCAGCGGGAAAGAATTTAAAAACTGGCTGGCAATCCTGGAGAAGAGCCGAGTTATTTACGAACTTTCAGACCACGAAACCCTGTACTTGGCATACGATGCCACATAGGGGGAAAGCGTCTGAATTCGTGAAGGAGCTCTTGGAGAGTCAACCCCACTTATCTTGGGAAAGTTTAAAGGGACTATTGACCAAGGAATTCGCCGACGAGGGCACGGCTATAGAGGCCATGAGGGCCCTCCTAAAACTGACACAGCTGAAAAGGTGAAGAGGTGTGGGAGGAAACAAATACTAAGTCAGGAGGCCGGAAGAAGGGGGGTAGGCGGAAGATCCCCCGCGTGGAATCAGAAGGTTAAAGTAGAAGTAGATCAGGCTGAAGTATGGGAAGAAGATCCCAATAGAAAGGCATGGTCGACCAGGCATGTCTTTTATAAGCCCATGCCGGGTCGATACGGGCTGGTCTGCTGGACCTGTGGGCATGGAGGCCACAGGGCGGCGGAGTGTACGACGAAGTGGAGGTTGCCCCCAGACTTCGATCGTGACAGGTGCACCAGGTGTGGTGAGAAAGGACACCTGGCCAAGTGGTGCGGGCTGAGGAAAGGTGCCCCACCGATATTAACAAAGAAGGCTGAGCCCAAGAAGAGCCAGCGGGCCACCCCGGAATTAAGAGGGAGGGTGGCCCAGTTAAAAAGAAGAGAAATAAAAGCTTGGACCAGTGGTCGGGCGAACCGCTTAGATAGAGGATGCCCCCCCCCGGGAGTAGACACAAGGCCAACCCAGTTGAAAAGGAAAAGAGCAAAATGTTGGACATGTGGTCGGGCGGGCCTCTTTGCGGCAAGCTGTCCGACAAGAAGGTGCTGGTTTTGCAGGAGGCCAGGACACCTGAAGAGAAGCTGTATCCTTAGAAACAGCCGCGGAAGACTGGGAGAAGTCCGGCCGGGGTCGCCCAGGTGCAGGAGGCGCAGGACTCCACCTCATGAGAAAAATGAAGGTGATTTATTACTACCGGCGCCTATGGCTGGGTTAACCCAAGGGTGGGGATCCAGGAAGAGAAAGCTCAAGTGTTCTCTTCGCTAACGCAAGAGAAAGAACTATCCTGTAGAGCGGAGATAGGGGTAGGGCGATGAGAGCTCTGGTGGACACAGGAGCATCTGTGTCATTGATGAGAGAGGAAACATACAGGCGGGTGAAACGGAAGAGAAGGTTACGGGAAGCGGACATAGAGGTCACGCAAGCAGACGGAGCCCCCCTGAAGATAAAAGGGATGGTGAGGCTCCCGGTAAGGATTGGGAAAGTAAGGAGCACCCAAAATTTTTACGTAACCCCCGACCTGTGTACGGAGGCAATCTTGGGAGAAGATTGGCTCCGGAGCCAGAGGGCCCAGATTGAGTTTAACCCCACTGTGTTGGTGGTGAATGGCGAGAGAACGCCATTGGGATGCCCACCAGAGGAAGAGATAACAATAGTGATGGAGGAAGATGTAAAGCTACCTCCTAGGACCGCGGTGTCGGGAAAGGGTAGGTTAATGTCAGGGAAAAGGGTATTGAGAGGACCTCTACAGTTGGTCCCTGTAGAAGGAGAGGGCCTAGAAGGGAGCGAGGTAACCCTGTGCGAAACGGTGGTGGAGGCAGCCGAATTGGTGCCCATTATGATGGTGAACCAGGCCCAAAAGACTATAAAAAGGTTAGGAGAGGGAGGAGATAGGAGAGCGCTTCCCCTACGGACTCTGAATCAGGTGAGATTCGAGGAGGAACGAAGGAAACTTGTAGAGCAAACAGAAGGAATCGTAGACGAAGATATATTAGCACCGAATCAATTTAGAACCAGAGTGGGGGGTCTGTTGAGGGACAATCGAGATGTGGTAGCCCAGTCAGACAAGGAACTAGGCCAGACCCACACAGTCAAAATGAAAATAGACACCGGAGACCACCCCCCTGTGAAATTAAAACCCTACCGGACACCTATACATAAAAGACCCCTTGTAGAAGAGGCAGTAGAAGAGATGTTGGAAGCTGGGATGATCGAAAGATCGATCTCCCCTTGGAGCTTCCCAATAGTAATAGTGGGAAAGAAAGATGGCGGGCACCGTTTCTATGTAGATTTTAGAAAACTAAATTCTATATCGAAGCCGTTGGCGGTGCCATTGCCACTGATAGATGACATATTGGCATTATTAGGGAAGGCAAAGTACTTCTCTACGTTGGACTTGAGGTCCGGGTATTGGCAGGTAGCCCTTGATGAGGCTGACAAGGAGAAGGCCGCATTTGCGTGTCACCTGGGACTGTTTCAGTTCAGGGTGATGCCATTCGGATTAGCTAATGACCCGGGAGTATTCCAACAGCTAATGTCATTAGTGTTAGGAGGATACGAGAGCTTTGCCATGGCGTATTTAGACGATATCTTAATATTTTCGGAAACAGTGGAACAACACTTTTTCCATTTAAGACAAGTGTTGGGAAGGTTAAGGAAACACGGCTTAAAATTAAAATTGTCAAAGTGTCAGTTTCTGAAGGAAGAGACTAGGTATTTAGGCTTCGTCATAAACGGAGACGGTATTAAACCCGACATGGATAAGGTAACGGTCATAAGGGAAATGCCAGAGCCTAAGACAGTGAGGCAGGTAAGAGGTTTTATAAGAGCTATAGGCTACTACCGACGCTTCGTCCCGGCATTTTCAAGAATGGCCATACCACTAGTAGCCCTGACGAAGAAATACGCTAGGTTCAAGTGGACAGAGAACTGTCAACGGGCATTTGATACATTAAAGGAACAGTTGACAGCCGTCCCACTGCTGACGTACCCAGACCTCAGCAAGCCCATGGTGCTATACACGGATGCCAGTGAGCAGTGTGTAGGGGCAGTACTTACCCAGCCGTGTCCCGATAAGGAAGGACCAGTGCCAGGCATACCAGAGGAAGTACCGATATACTTCCTCTCCCATAAGCTCTCAGAGACACAACAGAGATGGCCAGTAATAGATAGGGAAGCATATGCCATCATGTATGCTCTCCAAAAACTGGACTACTATTTGAATGGTGCGGTATTTACTATAAAAACAGACCACAAACCTATGCAGTACCTATTGCAGGCAGAGTGGACAAATAATAAGAAAAATTCAACAGTGGGCACTTAAGTTAAGTGGCTACCACTGTAAGATAGAGTATTTGGCAGGGAAGGAAAACACGTGCAGATTTACTCTCAAGAATACCGAAACAACTGGAAGAAAGATCTGTAAAAGTAGAGCAGGGAGTAGATGATAAAGCCTATAGAATAGGAGTAATTAACTCTAATAAGCTAAAAGATCGCCCTATGTTAGAATCGGACGAAGAAGGGGACGCCCAGATAATAACCGATCCCTACTGGACAGAAGGAATTGAGGAGCAGGCAGACAGTGAAATAGCTGCTCTGAGAGAAAAGGTAAAGGCAGGAGAGACCACCAAGTATGCCATAATAGAGGAAAGGCTGTATTATCTCTCAGGCAGGGATGAAGAAGTCAAGCCCAAGTTGTATGTGCCCAAAAGTTTAAGACCAGAGATATTGGAACAGTGCCACGAGAGGTTGGGTCACATGGGAATTGACAGGACATGTGATCTTATAGGAAGAAGTATTATTGGCCCAAACTGTACGGAGAGGTCACTAACTATGTTCGGAGTTGTGTAGTGTGCCAGTCGCAGAGCAGAAGGCAGAAAATGGCACCTTTGGAGGAAACGGACGTACCAAACTTCCCCTTCGAGAAGGTGAGTATGGATGTATCAGGACCATATGGGGAAACTGCACAAGGAAACAACTATATAGTGAGTTTTGTCGATTGGCTAACAAATTGGCCTGAAGCATTTGCAGTACCAGACAAAAAGGCCAGAACTGTGGCCGGGTTGATAATAAGTGAAATCTTCCCTAGGTACGGCGCCCCTGTGCAATTGGTAACAGATAATGGCACGGAGAATGTGAACAGCATAATGAGAGAAGTTCTGACAGGTTTGAATATAGAGCACGTAAAAACATCTCCATATCACCCCCAAGGAAATGCTAAAGTGGAAAGGTTTCATAGAACCTTGGGAGATGTATTGGCCAAGCTAGTTAGGGAGAACACTGGAAATTGGGACTTGTATTTGACGCAGACTCTGGCGGCCGTGAGGTTTACGATAAACGAAACCTCCAGATTTTCTCCTTACTTTTTGTTGTTTGGCAGAGACGTGGTCCTGCCTGTGGATAACCTACTGAAGCCCCGAAGAAAGTATATGGGAGAAGATCATCATCAACTATTGCTGGAACAACAACATAAGATATTTGTACAGGCCAGAAGAAGGATAAAGAGGGCCCAGAAGAAAAGAAATGAGAGAGTGAATGCTGAAAGAAAGGTAGTAGAATTGAAGGTTAGAGACCCTGTCTACTATAAAATCCACCAGAGAGAGGGAAAACTGGACCGGAGATGGGAACCGTACTACCGGATAGTAGAGCAGACGTGTCCAGTATCATATGTAATATGGGATCAAGTGGCAGGACGAGCAAGGAGGGTTCATGCCAATGATCTGAAGAAGGCTGAAATAGCTAACCTGGAAATGAGTGAGCCGAGGCCTAAGAAGGCAAGGACAAGGAAGGTAACTCTGGTTGAACCAGAAGAAATGGAGACGGAAGAAGATTCCGAAGAAGATGAGGAGATAGGTCGACTTGGCCAGATAGACGAAGCGATCCGAGTGACGGAGTTGGAACCCTCAGCGGGGATTAGCGATGTTCAGTCGTCGACTGAATCGGTGCAGAGAAGACCCTGTGAGGTCGCCATCGCACCCCCATGTCCAAAGAAAAGGAAGAGAAAGACGAGGAGATCCAATCAAGCAGTCGAGGGCTCTAAAAAGAGGCACCCTGAACAGGACGAAGGGTCCAGCGAGTGGGAGGAGGAGGATCAAATACCCCTTTCCCAGCTCAAGGAAAGGATAAAGAACAGGAGAGATTTAGACATAGAGTCGAGAGGTATTAAGGACATTCAAGGCGAAGACTCTAAACAGAAAGAAGAATCAGGGGATGAAGAAGAGGACAAAACACCTCCCGGACGGGAGTTAAACACAGAGAGAAGGTTAGAGGTTGAGCAGGAATCACCTCGGAAGATGAGATCAAGGAGGGTGAAGAACCCCAAATCTCAGTAGAACAAGAGGGCTGTGCAGAATAGAAGCATTCAGTGTCGATAGATAACGACACTGGCTCATCCAAAAACCTGCTGGCTGACTACGGTGGATGTGGATGGAGGGGATGGAGTCGCGGGCTGCACCTCACGAGGGACGGAAGAAGATTATTGGCATTGTTGATTGGCCATCAGTGGTGTCATGAAGTACGACCTTTGGAGTGAGCGCCACGCACAACTGACCAGACCATTCTGTCTGCTAGAGGTTGGTTAGAGGAGGGAAGAGCTGAACTTAGTAAGAAATTATAGGATAATTGAGTAAAGAATTGTGAAAATATTATAATGCACTAGGATGTGTGACCTTGTTAGAAAATAGGCGACTATTGGTTGTGATATCTGTTCCGTTGTTAGATAGCGAGAGTATATTCGAGATATACCAGGTTATAAACTTACCCATTCCCTACCCCAGAAGAGATCAAGGTTTGGGAATGATAGCAAAGGTACAAGGTGGAAGCAGACTACATAGCTTTAAATTCAGGGGAGAACGAAATTCATGTTGCTATCAGCTGAAGAAGCTGGAAGGTGTAGAGATGATGCCCTAGGGACTTGTACCTCGTTAAGCCCTATCTATAAAACTGGTAACCGCAGAATGTGCCTACTAGAATTGTTTGAAGGGAAGGGGAAGGAATCAAAAGAACCTGCCAAGTGGAGGTATTAACAAACACAGCATTACCACAAGCTATCAGTGTTTCAGACGGGGTGTGGGCAGTAGCCACACAGAAACCTATCAGCTTGTCTAGGGTATGAGGGGGAGAGTCCACAAGGACATTAAGAATAAGGCCACCGTTATCCCTGTTAACGCTAACCATGGGATGTTCGGCGGTTGGAATATCCATTTCCTTACCCCCCTATTACCAGGAAGAAGAAAGATATGAAGAGAAAGATTCAATCATAGAGATGATTGGTAGAGGCTTAGTCAATTGTACAGAATTGTGGGAGCCGATAATGAAGGGATTCTCTAATGTTACCTTAAATAAAATGCCAGTATTAATGAAGCCGATAGAAAAGATCGATATGGATCAATTGAGAGATAAGTTAAGTGCGTTGGGAAACGAAGGTGAGGCTTGGGAAGACGATGAGCAGATCGCGATAAGTTGGTCAATAGTGATGGGTACATTCCTAGTTATAACCATCGGGGGTGTATTAATATGGAAGGTTAAGAGTAAGAGGAGATTAGGGAACGACAATCTAATGAGCATGCAGCAACTCGAGAGGGAGATGCCGAACAGTGTTCCTCACTCAGACAGGACTGGCGAAGAAATTGCTGAAAGACCAACGGAGGAGGCTGGCGTGAGACCACCACGTGCGGCGGAAAAACCTCCCACAGCGGAGAGGAAAACATTGACCAAGAAGAATAAACCATAGTGACTACATCTGCACCCACAGACACACGCACATATTACTTTTGCATGTAGAACAAAAGAAGATGAAAAGAACATTACTTTTGCATGTAGAACAAAAGAAGATGAAAAGAACATTACCCTTGCATGTAGAACAAAAGAAGATGAAAAGAACATTACTTTTGCATGTAGAACAAAAGAAGATGAAAAGAACATTACTTTTGCATGTAGAACAAAAGAAAATAAAAAGAACATTACATTGCATGTAGAACAAAAAAAAGATGAAAAGAACATCACATTGCATGTAGAACAAAAGAAGACGAAAAGAACATTACTTTTGCATGTAGAACAAAAAGAAGTTGGAAGAGAACATTACACTGCATGTAAGAAAGTAGTATAGAATTGCATGAGACAAATGCATGGCGCATGTTAAATGATGTAATTGGGTTTAGGTGTCATTTACGGGTAAATGACAAATCGGTTAGGGGAGGATTGTGGCACCATGCATAATTAGAAAACTGAAAAGAGATATTCATAAATATATGATTTGTTTTTTTTCGGTTTGTTAACCATTTGATAATTATTTAGAGCTGAAAAATATTTCGGGGTTAGGAATAATTCTTTCTTTACATTCAGGCGATCTGGGAGAAAGAAAGAAAAGAAGAGGAAGAGGAAAGAAAAAAAGGAAAATAAATAATACGAAACCAGGTCGTAAGCGAAAACACACACGCTCGACTGGCACATATCAGATGTCAAAAATATCAGGTCAAACACCGACCTACTTCCGTGTCCGCGGAGGATGGGAGTTTGTTATCAATTTGGTTGAAGAAATAAAAGTGTAGAGACAATGGAAAAAATATGATAGGTAACAGATGGGGAAGTTTATCTAAGGATATACAGACAATCCATTAATACGAGCACCAGAATTGAAAATACAGTCACACAGGATGATGATTAGAAAATGCTTTTTTTTGAGATAATTAAGATTTTGTTGTCAAGCTCCGAGCGAAGGAAAAAAGTGAAATATTTTTATTAGTTCACGTTAACGCCACCCAGGGTGATGTCGCTTTTTGAGATAATACAGATTTTTATTATCGGCCGGGGAGAATGAAATATTTTGTTGCGTCCAGAGAAACTCCGACAGGTCTAGGAAATTCTTTTCTTAGATCGTATCCAATTAGCGGTAGGCTGTTTGACAGATACCGCGTGTGAAGGAAGCCGAGGGCGTCATTTCGGTCACATACGAAAGGTACAGTTTAAGTTTTTGTTTTTTCGAGCAAGGTGTTTCCCACCCCCCAGAACAAAGCCACGGATTGTTCACGCCCGATTAAAGACGTCACGAAGGAAGGAGGAAAGATACCGACCAGAGTTTCATTGGCCGAAGGCGGTCACATGATACATGAGGGAGGAGGAGAGACACCCGACCAGGACCCCATTGGCCGAGAGCGGTCACATGATGTGCGAGGGAGGAGGAAAGATGCCCGACCAGGACCCCATTGGTCGAGGGCGGTCACCTGACATACGAAGGACCAGGGGAAGCGGGTATACGCCCCCCCAGAGGCACAGTAAGGAAGTAGGAGTGAAAGTAAGTTACCGAAAATGGAAAATCCCTAATCAGAAATAATACGTCTTTAGAATTATCAAGAAAACCCTGGCGCCGACAGACCCACCCCAGTTTCTGACTGCCTCAATAAAAGCGGGATCCCAACCGACAGAAATCAGTTGCAGCGCGGAGCGCGGGCCCTGTTCATTCGCCCCTTTGCGGGCAAGAAAGGCCGGTCCGTTTGGCCCGGACAGGCAGAGAAGTTGCAGCGCGGACGGCGGGCCCTGTTCATTTGCCCCTTTGCGGGCAAGAAAGGCCGGTCCGTTTGGCCCGGACAGGCAGAGAAGTTACAGCGCTGACGGCGGAGACGAGTGGACAATAATTCAGACTCTGAAGCGAGAGTTAGTTGGAGTTGCAGCGCGGACAGGCAGAGAAGTTGCAGCGCGGACGGCGGGCCCTGTTCATTAGTCCCCTTTGCGGCAAGAAAGGCCGGTTCGTTTGGCCTAAGAAGAGAAATTCGTCCAACCCAAGTCGAAGTGAAGAAATTCGCCCAATCCAAGCCGAAGTGAATAAGCTCGTCCAACCGAAGCCGAAGAGAAGAAGTTAATTCGCGCACTGACGGCAGAGATGAGTGAACAATAATTCAGACTCTGAAGAGAGAGTTAGTTACAGCCACGGACGGCGAGAGAAATCAGCCGTGAACGACAGGTAGAGATCAGCGCCCAGTGTTGAAACCAAACCACACCCCGAAATGCAAATTTCTAGAGAGCAAGCAACTCGAGGCCTTAAAGTTGTATGGTAGAAGCGTGGTGCCACGGTCCACAGAACGGGTCGGGAGGTAGGAATAATCTTGTGTAACAAGCAGTTGATATAAAGAGTTGTTACCTTTTCCTTCAACATTTTTTGACCTTGTGAGTTTTATTTATCTTGTGTGTTATCACCCTCGTTGGACTCAGCTTGCATACGGCCCAATCCCTGTTTGATCCCGTCTGTCTAAGATCTAATCACAGCGTGGGTAGACAGACCGGAGATCAGTGTAGTTACCCTGGTAACCAGGCGTTGGAAGCGGGTTGGGAACAACGAGGCTGGTATTCATCTAGCCAAAGGGTTAGAACGTCACACTTGGAGCAGCGAGGAGCGAACAGCTGACGCCGCGGCAAAGACGTCACAACTGGTGTCGTGATCATAGGATCAGAACCCCGGACCACGTCACGTCACAATTGGCGTCGCGAACGGGATCGAACGACACAGTCGACGCTGCGACCAGGGGGGACGACGTCACAGTGGGGAAAAGATAAGACCACACGGAGAAAGGTCATGGGAATAAGGAGGTTGTTAGAGTACGCCGATGTTCTTCTCGTCCAGGAACTACCGGATGCTCAGGTTTTGTGAGCAGGTGCATTGTCGTGGTGTAGCAGCTACGATTTTTCCTGTCGCAACTCTCCTCTCTTGCACTGAGCGAAGCAGACGCCACAGGATCTCTTTGTAGTCTTCCTGTAGGCTTTGTGGTTGATCGTCTGGCCCTGTGGCAAGAACTCACTGTGGACAATGACTCTCGCATCGAAGATGAGACAGACATCGTTCACAGTTACTTTTCAGACAGACCATGTATGTGTGTTCCTGTGTTCATATGAGTGTGAACTAGTAAATTTACATTTATGGGAAACGTATGAATCATCTTCTCCTCTCAGATATGGGAAAATAGCAGAACAGAGCGCATTCTAGAGACTTGGATGGCAACTGGTCTATCGCAAAAATAAATGGCAACCTAATGCGGGAGAAAATCTGCTTCTCAGTTATGTATCAAAAGATACATGATCGCCTAAACGTGTATCATGGATGGCACCTAATCACTGGAATAGGTTTGTTAGGTCGTCACAGTGACAGCTCTTTGGGCTACTCAGGAGTGATTTGTTTTAATGGCTTACCAACCTTCTACGATTTATCCAATGATGAAACATAATTTGCATTGTAAGTCCTGCTATTTATCCCGTAAATGAGGGAAGATGTATTCAAACCAGTCAAAAGGGGGGGGGGTCCCGTAAATGAATGTAACAAACCCTATTGGAATTCGAACACAGCTTTCGAATTTCTCATTCCGAGCTGTTAACCATTACTCTACCCGCATATTTGGCTTTGTAGAGGATATGAAGAAAAGCAGTATATAGTACATTGAAATTGTGAAACAAAGACGCTTGGAAAAATAGAAAACACGCACACACACACACATATATATATATATATATATATATATATATATATATATATATATATATAAAACGTATGCATATACAACCAAAATATCACACTGAATTAAATTACAAAAAAATGGTTCATTTCCAGAAAAATAATCAGCAACAAGTCAGTTAACTGAAAACCCCATGCATCGTTTGATTCTGCTTTGTATGCGGGTGAACGAACCAGATGTTAGGCTTGACTCCAAAACAATCTACTGGAGGAGAAACCATGAACCAGATCACCTACATTATAGTCAATAAGATATTCAAGAATTCAATTTTACACTTCAATACATACACAATTAGCGATGCGCGAGTGACCACCTTCGAGTGGTATGTAAACTTAGAGTGAAACTACGGAAGTTGAAGAGGACGAGGGCAGTAGACAAATTGCAATAAGACAAAGTACTGAATAATCCTAATTTTAAAGAGATGTATAAGTATAGCGTTAAAAAGCAGATACAATAATCTAAATGAGAATCGAAATTTGAAGTGGGACACAACACGAGAGCCTTTAGTAAAATTAGCAAATGATATCATAAAGACATGCAAAAAGGAATGAGTCCACGAAAAGTATGCAGAAATATAAAAGAAAAATGATCACCTGAGATAAGACATATACGCATAAAGGAATTAGAGACATAATATGACAAAAGAGTTACTAATCGACAGGATGCATTCAAATCAAAAGAGAGAACGCTGATAATAGAGAAAGAAAAAAGTATTTCAAAGATGGAACGAATATATCAGAGAATTCTTTCAAGAGAAAGAGAACAGCCCGCAATGCGCAAAAATATGGAAGGACTAAAAATATTAAAATCTGAAGTGAAATCAGTACTGAAAAAGTTGAACAGAAATAAAGCCTCAGAATGAGATGGAATTATAATAGAGATACTGACATTTTTAGATGATGTTTGCATTGAGAAAATTAAAGGCTTACTAAAGAAAATATACGGCAATGATGATATATACTGGACGATCTAAGTACTTCCATTTCCATAGCACGGTCTAAGAAGTCAGGTGCAAACGAATGCGAACTCCATCGGACAATCAGTCTAATGAGTCACATAACAAAACTTGTCATCGGAATTCTCATGAATAGAAAGTGTAGCAGAATTAGATCTGAAGAAGAACAGTTGATCAAGAAATGCGATATTTATATTCAGAATGATATCACAAAGAGCACTACAAATGAAAAGGATGTATACCTATGTTTTATAGATTATGCAAACGCGTTTGATAAAATACGTCACAAAAACTGTTTAAACTAAAAGATTAGCTTGATTTATTTGGAAAAGAAATTAAAATAATAAAAAAAAACTCCACTTGAAACAAACTGCCTGCATAGGAATAGAAAAGAAATTCACTAAAAACACAAATATAGAAAGGTGTGTAAGGTTCGGATGTGATTCTTACCGGATTTATTCAACCTTTACAATGAGACTATCCAGAGAGAATTAGAAGTCCTAGCAGGATTTATTAGTGGCGGCCACAATCTTAAAACATAGGCTATGGAGATAAAACAATGTTGATAGAAGGCACAGAAAAGTAAATACAGGAACTCAGACAGAAGGTAATAAAGAAAAGGGAAAACAAATGAATAAACATCAATTGTAAGAAGACAGAATATATGATTGCCGGCAAAGGAAACTGCCCAACATGACAATTTTGAATTGTAGACATCGAAATCAAGCAGGTGCGAAAATTTAAATATCTAGAAATTGTTTTAACATAGGTGAAAAATATGACGCTGAAATAGCCAAATATGCCTTCTAAAAGCTAAGCGAAGTATTAAAAAACAGAAAGTTTTCGTTTAAAAAGGGTAGTGAACTGTTATGTAATACCGTCCACCCTACATGTCATATAAAGCTAGAAAATTTCATCACAGATGAAGAAGTGACTTGAGGCAACATAAATGGGGTTCTACCTATAGATGCTGAGAATTGCTTTGACTGAACATGTGAGCAACGGGGAAGTTTTAGGAAAAATGTAAACAAAATAGACTTTTATACATAGAATCTAAAAGAGACAATTGAAATTTCTAGGGAGCAAAAGAGGACTTGGAGAATTTGAAACACAGAACCCAGCACATATTGGAGACAAGTGGCATATAGAATTGGATAACCTACCTAACAAGCTTGTGTAAATTGTTCACAGAACAGGGATTAGGAGAGATAGTAAAGCGACAAGCTTTACTGAAATTTGCAAAGGATAGGAAGTTGTGGAGAGCCCTGAACATCTACATTATGAACAAATACGGCACATATTAAAGGAAAATAAAAAAAAACCGACTCATATAGGAATATCAATCCAAATCTGAGTTTTTATTTTTCCTTTCTTCGTCTCGTGGCCAAAAGAACACAAAATCTTCACTCTCACTCATGGCTTTTACTGGTGAATATTCTACCCTCTTCCTTTAAACAGTTCAAGTTCTTTCCCTAATAATCCTAGTTATGACGATAAGTTGCATCCAGCAGTAAGGCCTCTAATCGAGAGACTGGAAGTTTTTTTTAGGAGCGTGGTATCACTTTCTTAAATGCTTTTGTTCCCAGGTCAATCTTGAACAGGGGTGGTAGCACCTGCTAAGGTCCCCCCTATGGACAAATAGTGGACTCCCAAACAAAAAGCAAAACTATATGAAAGTATACATTTTTATGTAAAGAAAATAACATCAATACACATTTATATAAAAAAATTACCAACAAAATATTTAGAGTAAAATTAGCTACAGTACAATTTTAAAGCAAAATGGCCAGTATTACATTTTATATTAGAATTACCAACAATACATCTTATATAAAAATGACCAATAATATATAAAATGACGAACAATAAATTTTATCTGTAGTTGAAGGCGTGCAATTACGCTCAATTATATATTTAGTTGAAGCCATAAAATCATTTTCAAATTATTTAGATTCCGGCATTAAATAACACGTAGAGATTGATATGCCACTAAACAAAATCAGCTAAATTCTTTCCTTAAGGTTGATTAGTGTCTCCCCTCGTGATTCATTGCAAAGATAACCAATCACTGTGTTTCACTTACACAGCATATCACATTGTGCTATTTTTCCATGTGAGTCCCTAATTTTTCTTTTAAGTCAAAAGCGTTCATGTCACACTGGGGTATTTTTTCAGTTGTATCCCAATAAATGATCAGTCTGTGTACTTGGCCACTGCAAACATATATTGGGCGTATATATTGTAATGATAGAGTAATAATGTAATAATAGAATCATAAACAACTGCTCTTTAACCCTCACGATTACTCAAATATGACATACGGTGTAAATAAAGCTAAACTAATTTTTTTTTGAAAAGAACAATTTAAAACACTAATTTGGTAACTACACTCATCAGCGTGATCAATGCTGTAATTACACATCCAATATCTATAATAGAAAAACTAGGATTTTTTCATAAACTGGGCAATAGACGAACTAAAAATATTAGACCAAAGAAAGAGTGACATGATGAAAATAAATATCATATTGATAAAAGGAAGAATTACAAACGTTCATTGTCCATGACCTAGATATCCTTACGAGTCAGAAGACTGAAAGTCTTTTTCGATATTTATTACTACATTTAATGTTGCTGTAGAACTGACAAGAAGGCAACTGGGATAATCCAGAAGCCAAAGGAGAAGTAATAAGAAGTGTAAGAAAAACGTTTACAGAAATAAGAATCTGCAGATGAAATGATATTGACAGGGTTACGCAATGGCAGCGTGAAATCGAATCCTTCATTAAATTTGGCCCAATTCTATTAAAACTAATTTTATAATCTAGAATAGAGAGAAAACATAAGAATATTAAATATCACCAACGTGGAAAATGAAATGAGACCATAGCTTATACAAAGATGAATGTATATTAAGGTGGAAATCAATGGAAGAATAAAAGCAGCAAGACAATAGGTCTGAAATTATCCTAGAGAATAAAAGGTGTAGTATTCTTGGCGTTGTCACTTATAGCCATCAGCATGCTGGAAAGTAACCAGGATATACGGTGATTTCGTCCAGTGGTCATTGTGAATACCGCTAAGAATTCTAGTGTAACTCTTAACGTGCCATGGTAACATATTCCTTTCTACTGAAAACCAATTTCAGAGAACAAATGAACAAAATCCGCTGATAACTAAGAACTGGTTTAATGAAAACAATTAGAAGAATTTAAAAGTAATTAAGGAATAAGGATTTATTAATTTGTCTACACAGCCTACATTTCGACTTTTCAACAGGAAAGATTTTTAGCAGTAATCCGTAAAACTATAGTTTTACGAATTACTGCTTTGATACTCGTAGTGTATTTGGGTTCGTTTCTATGTGTTCGATAAGGGCAGAAACAGGAGCTGCAAAACGGATGAAGTCGGGACGTGTGTTCTTTTCCTCTTCTCCATAGACTGGTTCTCGTGTTGTCGTCTTTTCTCTGTCGTTCTTCCATCCTGCTGCGCCCGTAACGTTTATATTAGGAAATTTACTCATCTCTGATATTTATTTATTTTTCGATAGGATATTGAAATGACTTTCTCTCTTACATCATTATTAACCAATCTTAAAATGCACTCAAACTGATATCCGAGCCCAAAATCTGGTAACGAAATAAACTTTTCGTGGTGCTATTATCTTGTATAAATCTTTGGAATTTGGGAAATTTCAGAAGACCATATATTGCTATCATATTAACCAGAATGTGAGTTGGAGGAGCTCTAGCCTTAATAAATCTTAATGCATTCTTTTTGATTTATTTCAGGCACGAATCTTCCATTAGGGTTATCTGATTTCATTTTCTGGCTTCTAAATATTATTTTAATCCCTTCTTTCTTTACTTTCTCTCCTCAACACTTTATTTGTTTAATTTTAATTTTCACTGTGGTAAATAGACATTAGACATTCTCATGCAAGTAAATGTTGGAACAGAGTTACCACCCTGCCAGAGCCAATCATGCAATCAAACGCTGTAACTTTTTAACCACATTCTTATACAGAGAGATTTAAAAATATCTGACAGCTTGAAAACATAACGTTGTCACGGTTTTGGTGGAAGTGGATGTAACGTTATTATAAGTAATCCCTTTAGAAAATGACAAAACCCATATCACTTGAAGATCCAGCTGCTGCAACAAACAGTTGGTAAGTACATGCAACAAAAAGGTTAACAATGATATAATGAAGATATTACAATACCTGTAAAAAGTTTAGGAAGGAAAATCCCAACAATACTAGAAAAAGTAATGAGAGTTGGTGGACTTGAAAAGTCTGTTTTCCCGAAAAAAGAGATCTTTCAGCAGAAAGATTTTATAAATTTCAACCGATGCTAATGCTAAATATTTGGTCACTGAATGCCGAATTCTTCCTTTACGGAAACAGATATTCTAACTATTATCATGAGTATAGTAAACGTTTTTGGCAAACTTCAATTAAATGATCTTAAAACTATTGATATATCATCCGCTATATGATGAGTGGAAGAAAATATTGAAACGACATTTTGCGTGATAACTATAAAGATATCTTCAAATGTTGTATATTGCTTACACTTCTCTGATGGCGCAAATAAAATGCATATTAGAACATGAACAATATTTGATTTTTAGGTAATTTAAATATAAAAATTAAGCTATGACTGAGTGGAAAACAATTTATTTGCAATGAAAATTTCATTTCTATTAAATAAATGACTTTGTTTAATTTACCAAGCGAAGCTTATCTCTTTGCCATATGTCATAAATATACTTTCACAAAAATAGACTTTGTTTTTGTATACCCAAATGATCTTTGTCTTGTCTTAATGTGGTTGGAAAAAAACTATTTTTGTCTCACTTCTTAGATTATATTCATTTATTTACTTAGGTTTTTCTTATCTGTTGACTAGATTTATTTATCTCATCTCAGTTTTATTTATCTCATTTATCTATGACGATATTTCTGGGGATGAAATTCCCAAATCGGTTTGCTTTACTCTGTATACATTTCAGAGTTGAATAAATGAAGAAACTAGAGAATGAAATAAAAACAAAAAAAGAATCCAATTTCCCAACATTTTAGAATCTGATCGATTTTGACTTAACGGTTTAGCGAGTCACAAACTGTAAAGATCGAAGTACTAAAGTCGGCCATATTTTTTCCAGCTGAAGAATACTTATTGCAGATTTTACAAGTTGAACGCCGAAGTCGTGTACACAGTCAGTGGTATTCCTTCTCTTGAAGAAATGTCAGTTGCATGACACCTACTATGCAAAATATAAGATTGATATATTTTACCTAATTTCATGTTTCAGAGGCACTGAAATGCTGTCTTCTGTCTAGATAGAAAATTCAAAGATTACTTTGTTGAGTGAGAGAATAGAGTCTTTAGTTAAAGAAAAAAAACAAACTGATGAATATTTTTTAAAAGTGGCAACCAGCTAGGAATTTGGAAAAGAATTTGTAAAACATTTCTTTAGCTCTCACCTATATGGGATTTCAATAACCAAACCAGTGAATTGGATGTATTTATGTATATACAGAATGTCCCATAATTGTAGGACACATTTTAAATGCAAGTATCTTGGATTATAAAAATGACATAGAGTACCAAATATATTTATTACATAACTGATATACAAGAGATCAATATACTATCTAAGATTTGATAATTACATCACTGAGATGGTCACCACCATTAAGAGAACATGCTCAGGAGCACTGTGTTTGAAATGAGAGAACGCGCTCGTTAATGTTCTCTTAATGGATAAAGTGTTTGGCTTCAGAAAGGGACTATTTCGAAGTAGATTAAATGCCGATTTGAAATATGTTGCTTATTTCTTTTTGTAGAAGTAGTCCCGATACGATTTGAAACCTCGTACACACACACAAACAGACATATACATACACACACACATATCTATCTATCTATCTATCTATCTATCTATCTATCTATATATATATATATATATATATATATATATATATATATATATATATATATATATATAATTATATGTGTGTGTGTGTATTCGTGCATGTTTGCGTGTGTGTGTGAGAGAGAGAGAGAGAGAGAGATTGGTGTCTGCGAATACAGTGGAAGAGAAATTAAAACATGCTGAAATTTAACAAAGTTTTTTTTTTCTTTCCAAATATAACAATATACTATAGACATAAATAATTATTTTCTATGTTAATTTCAGCTCATTTGCATTCTGTAAGCTTTATCAGCTTCTCTCCATTGGTTTCCTTTTCTACGGTTTAGACATTAATTACAGTTGTAGATGTTATTTCTTTGTTGAATACTGTTTTCAGTTCCTATATTCATTCTGTCTCATTCATGAACTATAAATTTACTACTGGCTTCATATCTGGATTGCCTGAGGACAATTCAGTTGCTTTGATATAACCTATAATTATACTGGAAAAAATTATTCCACCTCAACAAATGTATTAAGAATTTTTGCTATTTCAGTTAAATCCTAGTCATCTAATTCACATAATTAAAAAATCCTCCAATGAAACCAGTTTTCTGGTGCATCCAATTTACACGTTTCTCCTTATGTGTGATTTCTTTTTTTTAATGTTACTCTCCTGATTTACCTAAAATTCTTCATATTATAAGTAAATTTCTGTTCTGTTTATTTTCGCAGCACCAACTTCTTCAATTAATTTCTTGATGAACTATTCACATTTTTTGTTTGTACGTATTTCATTTCTTACTCAAACTCATTTTTCAGACATTCCTAAGGATATTTGTCTTCTTGCCAATGCTTCCAATTCCTTTTTCATTGTCTTTTAACACCTGTTCAACGGTTTCCGCTTTCCAAAGTCGCGTCACTCAATAAAGTTACAATATCTTAAATCTCTTTGAGATTATGTCTTTCTTACGTTCCATGTTTAGAATTACATATCTGACATTAAAATATAAATTCGAATATATATATATATGTGTGTGTGTTGGAAAGAAATCAAAAATAGAATTAATTAGCAAAACCAAAAGATTTTCCTTACATGACTTAGCGACATTCTGTTCCATTATCCGTTTCTTTTTAAATTTGATCTTTTAGAAATATCGTGAAAGCGAGAAATACTTGTACTTACATGAATAAAATTACAACATTTTAGGATTTTCTTACAACCTTAGTTGAAGTGAATGTGTAGTACAATTCAATAAAAAGTAATTTAAGGAGATTGGATCTTTAAACTTTCTACGACGAATATGAATCAGATTACTGAATTAGATAGATAGATAGATAGATAGATAGATAGATAGATAGATAGATAGATAGATAGATATTACTATTGACAGTGTAAACATCGGAATCATTACATTGTTACAGTAACTGTCAAACTTAAATTCAGCTTCAGATCTTGATCTGAACATCGTATTTAGGCGGGAAACTGACAGCCAGTATGATTCTTCTGCCCACACTGACTGTACGAATAACTGTAAAAATCTCTCACTGTCTCTCTCTCCACTCTCTATCTCTATTTCTCTCTCTCTCTCTCTCTCTCTCTCTATATATATATATATATATATATATATATATATATTATCACATACTATTACACATGTATGTATATATGTATTAATTAGTACAAATGCTAAAAACGTACACTAATTACTACATATCTTTTCTCTGTATAACCGCATTGAGCACTGTTATGTTTACACCTCATGCATAAAGTTAACGAGTATTTATTTGCCTGCGTATGCACAACATATACGTACACGCCTGGTTATATTTTTGGCGGTTTCATTTATCCTCTCTACATATATATATATATATATATATATATATATATATATATATATATATATATATATATATGTATGTATGTATGTATTGTGTATGTGGATTTAGACAGGATCTTTTCACTGATGCATGTTTCTTTAAATAATATAGAAAAGTTTTGTCTGTTTATTTTAAGTAAATTCCTTTCATCTTGTCTGATAAGCTTAATAACATTATTATTGAAAAATGAAAGAAAAACACCATATTGATACATGTTTTTTAATCCTATTTAAACTTTCGGTTTGCATTTGAATGATAATTCTAATATTTTTAGGCATTTAAAAACATGCCTGGCCGCATACAGAATTCCGGAAAATCCTCGTTGAAAACACAACTCTATTTAAACAGGAAAACAATAAACAAAAACTAAAATTTCTTGAAGCTAAATACATAAAACAGTTGAAACCTAACCTGAACAAAATAAACTATGAAATTATCTGCAAATATTCTTAAATGTCTATAATTGATAACAGCAACCATTGGTTTATACCAACGGCTTCTCATATTTAATACTTCTTGTTTTCACTCTCGCGTGGTCATGTGTGACGTCAAGAGGTGGGATGCGATTTTCGCTTCCGCGCCTCGTATATACGAATTTGTCGTTGCTTGGAAATCTTTCATGCAAAAAAAACAGACTATCATTATTGTTTTGTCAGTGTATTCTTTAATATATTCAAATGTAATTGTCATCTTTGATAATGGCTTATGTAAGCCGAAAGCATAGATAGGATTAAAAAAAAACATGTATCAATATGGTATTTTTCTTTCATCTTTCAATGATAATGTTATTAAGCTTCTCAAACAATATGAAAGGAATTTACTTAAAATAAATATACAAATTCGTCTATATTATTTAATGACACATGCATCAATATATATATATATATATATATATATATATAATGTATTATAACTTGAAGATTGCATTTAAGCATGTCACAAATTGTTGCTACTTGATGTTTACTTCGGTGTTGACTTTTATATTTTATATTTACACACGTTTTATCCCACTTTTATCCATGAATATAGCATACCTTAAAACAATATTTTTATTTCACACATGTACACACATGCACACAAACGCGCACACACACACACACACACACACACACATATATATATATATATATATATATATATATATATATATATATATGTCTTTTTTTTTACTGAGATATTTGATAGAATAGAGTTGTCATCATACCCTTTTGAAGACAATCGATTATCAAAGAAAAATAACATTTGGATAAGAAAACTTTATACATATTCGATGAAGAGCTTTTGGCTATTAAGTTAATGTCACAAGTAAATTGCAACCAACATCATTTGTAATCTCTGTGTACTCTTTTTTGTATCTTTAACTCCTCTTTCTCTTCTCCCTCTTTCTCTCTTCCTCTCTCTCTTTCTCTCTCTATCTATCTATCTATCTATCTATCTATATATATATATATATATATATATATATATATATATATAATTCTCTCACTCGCATTACACTCTCCTACACATATATACACAATATATTTGAATAAGTGTTTCTACCCAAATTGTGAAACCTTAGAGTTATTCTTAAACTATTTATATTACCATTAGTGATGCAAATATCATCTGATGTCCGAGTAAACAAGAAAGAGATTTAATAAAAACATAGATTTGCTTTTATTTCGAGCTATTTTTCTTTATTTTCTATTAGCTTTCTCAATTTGTTGTATTTTTCAAAAAAATAAAAATGTTTGTTGCCTTCATAAATATTCAGAAGTTCACTTCCTCATAATTTAATAAAAAAAAACTGTTTCCACTCCATTATTCTTTATTCACTTGTCCAGTGAAAAAAAAAAGTTATTTTAAAAACGAACTTCTCGAAATCAGTATTGTTTGATTCTCCTCTCGAAACAATCTGTAATCCTTCTTATTTAATTCCGATTTAGAAAATCTACTTAAAATATCACATAGATTTACAAATAAAAATGGAAAAATAGTTTCATTGCACGCTAAAATGAAGCAAAAATTCATGCATATCATAAAAATATATTTTCAATACCATGTTCATTAAAGACGTAATTTCAGCTTTCTAATGATTGTCTTCTTTCCGGCATATTAATTTCAAGACACATTTCCAACACCATACGCATATTCCAACCCAAATGGAGCTTATTTTCATCCACATAAATTAAAATCTAGACTAAACCTTGTCCACCACCTTAAATTTTCCAACCCTCTCACTTATTCCTACTCCCCGGCTTCAAATCCTATGGACCGTCTCCTTGTTTAAGTTGGCGAATCCTGCCATAATCCTTGCCTTCAGTTCATCAACTGCGCCCCACACAATAATCAAAGTGGTTTTATTCTGAGGAGTTAGGTGGTCGTATGTAAATGGTGATGCGGCCGCAGCGATGACTGCGTTCTCTTGCTTGTGCGACATGGTGCAGAGTGCTGTTGTCAGATATAGGTCTTCCAGCAGCACGACCTCCTCAACTCACTTGATGTTGAAGCTGAGGCCCTGCGGGAAGATGAATAGAAGCATAACATCACCATCACTAGTGATTACACTAAACACCGTCTTAATCGCCATTAGATTCATCCATCTCTTTCCGAATGCTCTGCACTGTCCTCCGATCGGCACCAAAACACACTGAAATGTTCGTATTGGAGCTTCCGGCGCGAATTCCAAACAGGTCAGCATGCCGTTTCAAATTTCTGGCGGAGTGAATTGTGTCATGGTGTTCTTTTTCTCACAAACTGTACCCAACTTACCGTACTATACTGTACAGTCGACAAATCAAAAACAAACCACCCTTAAATTAAAAATATAAAATATCGAAAATTTACTCATCGCACTCCATATATATATAATTTTTTTTTATTATTTCATTTAGATTCCTCGACTAGTTTCGGCCAAAATAGCCATCATCTGGAAAAGAAATGTTTCTGCTTGCTGGTAGCAGTAAACTACAGAAATTAATGTCTTGATGGAGAAAATCAACTTTTGTCTGTAGTTTTCATTTGTTTTTTTTATTTTTTATCTTTTTAACATGAATCTTTTAACATTCCTTGTGTTGGTCAAACTGTCTCTTTTAAGTTGTTATTTGAGATAAGAGCTGGATGGATTTATGCTTCTCTGAATTCCCTTGGTCAGTTTGACAGTTGTATTGGTCCTGGAGAGGGGGTGTGTCTCTGTTAAGTGTTTGTGTGTGTGTTATTTGGTTCTTAGGTAGTGAGTGAGTATGATATGTTTAAGCGAGTATATTGCTGTGGATGTGTGTTATCATTTGGCTCATTAGAGAATGAGTGAGTATGATGTATGCGAGTGTGTATATTCGTGTGGGCGTGTGTATAAGTGTGAGACCTCAACACCTCCTTAAGCATGTCTGTCTTGTGTGGGTGAGAAATATGGGTAGGTTTGTTGAGTTATATACATATATATATATATATATATATATATATATATATATATATATATATATATATATATATATATGCACTCACACACTCTCACGGATCAGTAACCAGCAGCCTAATGAAGGAAACCTTTGACACAAAAAATTATCTTTCTTCATAATCACCTACCTTGGCAACTATCTGAATGTTTGCGGATTTAGATCAAAATACAGGTATTAACCACGTCTGAGGCTACTAATGTCTTGATGCACTTTCCTAAGTAGCTAACTGATATTTTACTAAGAAGAATGTAAATGCTTATATGCATGATATATAGCAGTTTTCCGTACATTTTCAAGAGCTCTAAAAAATTGAATTCATCTCGTTTGTGTATCGCGTTAAGCAGTAGGTGGCAAGTTATACATTCTCACTACAAATTTGGCAACATATTTATCGTTTTGATTTATATTTTTAGTATTTGATTTTTATTATATCTCAGATAATAGCGAATTCAAGAAAAACGTTTTGAAACGTGGTTCTGATTTGATTGATTTTTTTCTTTTATGAGTTATCAACCCTTTACGGGTTATTTAAAGCCGGAACATATTTTGGATTTTCTTTTTTTGCAAGTGACTATTACATTAACAATTTTTGGGAGATATCAAAGATTATTTCATCTATATGCACTATTATTTATCCCATAGCTTATAAGAGAAGAGATAAAAAGATACCTTTCCTAAGATTATCTGCACCTTAGTGAATGTAACGAATTCGGCCTGAATTCGAACCTGGGTCTCCGATTTCTCATTCCGAGGCACGATATATTGCAGCACTCGTACATCCATACAACGTTATCGTAATTCTATAGAGTCACTAACATAAGCAAGGTAACTCTGCATTAGATTACTGAAAACGATTTCCTTTATTTCAACGTAGATCAACCGCAATGCTTTCATCTGATCTTTACATCTTCCAATATGTCCGTGCTTTAAGAATTTTAAGATTTATATATTTTCCAAATACATTTTCACAAATGAAGACTTACAAATATTTGGGGCTATGGATACGTAATAATTTCTGAACAGTACGTTTCCATAAATAAAATGTCCCTGTATATAAAATTTATCACTAAAATGACTGCTTAGAAAATAATTATTTTCAGCAATAATCGACAAAGGCAGTTTTATTGTCGTCAGTATTTTTAATATATAATATGCATTATAACATCTTATATATTTCTGTATAGTAAGATACAGCCAGAGTTACGTATAATGTGCTTATTTGCCTCACATAAATATTTGCTTTATTGTGATATTTGGCAATTCAAGATATTATATTTAATTTAAAGTTTCAAATATTCACTGTTGAAAAAACGTTACAAATATTTCAGCGTTGAGTGGGCCACTCAACGCTGAAATATTTGTAACGTTTTTTCCCTTTATAAATTTGGAAAAATTTAACTTGGATTTAAAATTTTTTTGTCTTTTTATCAGATTAAGCAAATGGCGATATGAAATAGTAGTTTTCGGTGCTTTTATGAAAAAAAATTAAAGGCAAGTTGAGTTTAAAGTTTTCAACTAATATTGATGAATTCAAAGCACTCATAACTTAGAAGTCAATAAAATACCGTGAAATATTTTGTAAATGATTTTTATAATAAATTTATATTAAATTACAATGCGCTCAGTTTAGAAATTACTGCTAGGAACTGCTTATGAAAGTTTACGAAACTAGATGCCAAATAGATCTTAACAGAACCTTAAAAATCGTCAAAGATTGTAATCTTGTCGAGATTTTGATTTGCCATAATTCTTGCCACTCTTATTTTATGGGGCTTACGGCCAAATCACGTTCAAACACCAAAAAATCAATTGAAGATAAGTAACGTCGTGCCTGGTCAGTATCAAGACGGGTGACTGCTTGGGAATACCAGATGCTGTCAACTTGGATTTGTAGGTGGTGTAATGAATAATAGCTCGGAATTTGTTAAACGGAGAGCCGTGTTCCAATTCCAGTTGGGTTCGTTATATTCACTTACGCTCAAATACCCTTGGGAAAAGTTATGAATACACCTTTTCTCCCCAACTATGTGTTAATTAGTACGAATTGTATCATTAATCAATTATTATCTCCAAAACTAAAATATAATTGCGTAAAAATATTTAGATTTCGGCATTAAATAATCCATAGTTGTTGATATGCCGCTAAACAATAATAACCAATCAAATCATTTTATTGATCAGAATAAGCATGCGTCATGTACGATCAATTTGACAGTAACAATTTCTTAGAATATCCCACTTAATTCAAAAGAATTTGAACCTACTATTACTATAAAGATTAGCCGTATAATCAGGTTTTAAAGAATATACTAGAATATATGTGTAGTATGTGACTCAACCCATATGTTGAATAAAATGTAAAATTATGCCATTGATGATTTATCCTTATATACATTTCTAATTTGTATATATTGACGTCAGATATTGTATGGATTCCGACTTGTAAACTATTGTCTTTGTATATTTTCCTGTGTAAGATTTACCTCAAATCAAATGCATTACATAATTATCTTGGTAAAAATAAAATTAAGTCAATACGTTATAATTAGCAAATTAGCGAAAGAGGAAGTAAGTTTGGAAGTGACCACAGTATATATGTATGAATATATATTTGTATTTTCGAGAAGATATGAACGTTCGAGAGAAATCATGGGAAAATTATAGTTTAAATGCGGTAATTGGAATTTGCTAACCAGACGCTTCCTCTGTAGCTAAATGGTATAGCACGTCAGAGTGACTCTGCATGTCAAATATGTTGTAGTGTGGCTTATATAATTATTTACGAATTTTGATTGATCAGAAATAAAATTATTTAATTGGCATTTAAATTCGTAAATAATATTTAATTTTGTTCTAAGAGGCGAATTATTATTTTTTAACTGTAAGGCTAGAGGTTTAAATTTTTTGGGAATAAATAATTAATCTATTTTTTGATATATATATATATATATATATATATATATATATATATATATATATAAATTGCTCATTATAGAAATACTAAATGTATGTTATATTTTGAAGTAAAACTAATTTAATGATAATAATAAGTTTGGATTTAACAACTAAATTCTATGGAACATTTATGTACACTAGTAAAGTTACTGATAATAAAACATTTTAGAATGAATCCCTGTAAATGGGTCCATATGGACCCCGGTTGAGAATTCTGATCTAGATGGTAAAATTTGCCATCTTCGTTTGAAATTAGTAGATTACGAGCATTTGGTATTCCTTGTTTCTGAATTTCGAAATAACAACAAATTGCACTAATCAAATGTATTCCCTTTTCAAAGGTCTAGCAAAGCAATTTACTCCCAAATACTCTCGCCACAATATCCGAATTCTCTGAAGTGCGTTTCTCTGTAGAAATGTTATCATTGATCATACACCGTGATGGATTTCACGTCATAATGATAAATAAATCTCACTTGACATAATGTTCTATCACTTGCCATGGCATCATGGTATCTTATTAATCTTATTACTAGAAAAGATTTGAATTATGAAGCTAATATAACTGCCCAGCCGACCTGGGTTCAGGCAACTACTGCCACATTAGCTAACTAGTTTAGAATATTATCGATACTAATTTAAATAATTAGCTTCATCTTTAAGTTAAGAATTGATAACCTATAGTTGACATAACATTCCTTGTGTAAAAGTGTGTTTTTAGCTCTCCTTCCACTTTGGGCAAGTTTTTATTGCAACATCCATATATTGTGCATCTATACATTTTAATCAATTCAGGTTTAATGTACATCCCTCACTGTCATTTTGCTTCTCCACAGGATGAAATATTGTAAATGCTATTGTGTCAAGAATCATACTCAATATGTTATTATCTATATTTCATAATTCTGAGTATTAACCACAACATCTTTCAAATAGTGGTTGGCTATCACTATTTCTGAAAATTATTGCTACTCCAACGACGTTTGGCTGTTTATAATGCCATCGATTACTTTTTCTATCCTTCGAATATGAGGTTATCAGGAGTTCAAATGTATCTGCTGCCTCTTATTATATTTCATCTGAGGTTCGGCTTCTAATTTTCCTTCAAAGAATAACTGTTTTATGTTTCATTTAAAAGATCTGTTGTTGTTGTTGTCGTTGCTGTCTTTGTTAAATATTTGCAATCCCGACACTCGGATAGTAACACAAACCTGGGTAGACGGATCTTAATATATTCATCATCCGAGAGCCGCTCTGATTAAAAACATTTTGCATTGAAAACAATAGTTATTTCCCCATATGAATGATGAAATCAATTACTTCATAAAATGTGTGCTTGTTAACTCCCGTTAATTTCAGATCCTTTTAACGATTCATTCTGTCATCTTTCGGAAATTCTAAATCTGTTACTTTCGAACTCTTTTCATCTTGTCGTTCATTTTGTCACCTTTTGACATTTCTTAATCTTTAAGATTTAAGCCATGCTGGGATTTCTTATTACTTTTCTTCATGACTTTCTTTATATTTATTTTGTTATTTCGTACGAAATTTCGTCTAACAATGTTTTCTTCTTGTGATAACTGCCATCTTCTTTCTGCTATTTGAAGACGCATAATTTATCTGTGTTTGACAGCTTCTATTTCATTTTAAATTCTCTATTGTCCTTTGAAGACTCTCTACATACTTTCCTTTACAATAGACTTTTTAATTTTGGTTATGAAGAAAATGAGAAATCGCTAAAATCGCCATATGTATTTCTGACAGCAATTGTGTGAGATATCAGAGATAAATAGTTTATCCTTTGATAACATAAACAAAAATAAATCGTCGATAATCCAACAATACACACATGAACATCATTTTTTAAAAATCATTCAATAGAACGCACCTGATATAGTACTTATAAAAGCCTAGAGAGAAATGCAAACCATAAATTATCCATTTATAATGTGAAATGCTGTTTAAAAGTATAGAATCCTTGAATGAAAAGTTCCCAGAAGATTAAGCAGTAATTAAGAACTATATCTCCTGAAATTTATTACTGATGAAATAGGAAATTGCACCTGTTAAAGTAATGCACAATAAAAAGAACAAATTGACATACACTTCCGCTAAAAAATAAAAAGAGAAGGGTTTAAAGAGAATCTGTAAACTACATTTACAGCCAAAATAAAAACTGAAATTCATTTATCAACAACTGTCTATAGTTTTGTGATGAGGTATTTTATTATCCCCACATGACTCAGTGGATAAAAGTGTTGGTTGAAGTAATCTAGTGACTTAAACAAAGGAGTTTTAAGTTCAATGCATAACCACAGAAAAGGTGAACAAAAATAGAGGGTTGAGTTACTAAAGAGAAATAACTGAAACTGAGACATTCAGAAAAGTCGCGGAAGGACACCCAGTGGATTAAATAAAGGGTTCTGTTCGAAATTTCAGCATCTATCTTCTGAAGAAGGTCGAACTGTGCAACGGTCGATACATCGTATGTATAACAATAAAGATTCGGATAATAGTCCGAATAGTGTAAATAATTGATTTAAGTAAGAAAGATGAAAAAATATCGCTTTTTTCTTAAAGATGCGAAGAAATGAAATAATTAATTTCAAAATTAATTAATTTAAAATACTGCATGTTTCTTTAAAGCAAGAAAATATGAATAATCTAATAGAGATGACATCACTATTTTGGAAAATTTCAAATTAATTTCTTCATGAAAAAGGAAAGTGATTTTCACATAAAATTATACCAAAGTTAAGGAAAGAATGTTCTTTTTCTAAATATATTAAATAGAAAAAAGTACAAAAGCTTGTTATCGTTTAAGAAACATCTTGCTTTCATTCCATGAAACGTGGAAAAAGAAAAGTATTTCTCTTCCTCTAAACGTACTCACTCTTCCTTTTCCTTCATCCGCTTAAACTTTCAGCAATTGACTTTCGAAACGATTAAAGCAAAGTTCTTAAGGCCTAATATTAATGGCTCTTCAAGCTTTTATGATTTCCTGAGCTATTTCAACATCTTTGATATGGAGGGTTTCATTATAAATTTTAGGCTATTTCAGGTGTTTGACAAGAAAAAAAATTTAAGGAAATTTGAAGGAGTTGAGTCAGGAGTTGAGTTCCTTCTGAGAAGGAACATCTACAGATAAATGGATATTTTATTGATTATTCTTCTATATAGAAATTGGTGAAATAACTAAATCAAAGACTGGTCACAGTTTCCATCGAAACATTCAAGATAAAGAGACGCTAAACATTTAAACTTTGATTTCAGAGGTTTCCTGATGTTATATCTTATTCTTTCATCGCCCCTTATTAATTCATATTTATCGTTATTGTTCTTATTATTTCAATCCAAACTGGTATTAATAGAAAGGACATGTTGAACGAATCTGAACTATAAAAAGTTAAGCGGGCTCTGGAATCCGTGAAATTTCAATACAGTTTTGCTATAGTAAATTATATTCTCTTTTTATCAGCATACTTTAATGTGAAAATTATGATTAATGACTAATGAATTGAACGTATTTTTTTATAAAAGGTCTATTTTATTAAAATTTCTAGATGTCTCATAGATGTATTTCTAATTTTTTTAATTTTATAGCTGATAGTCAAATCTCTTAATTGTTTAAATAAATAGGCATTTTAAAGTTTATAGGAATTGTAAACAACTTATGAATTTGATACTTTTCAGTAATTTTGGCACTGAAGATCGTCTTAAAAGACTCATTGAAAATATAGAAAGATACTTTGCTTGCGTAAGACATTGATCGTATTTCAAGATCCCCACAAAACTTGCTACAAAATTTCTAAAATTCTCTATCGCTGTAATCCGAAATATTTTCCTGAATTTTAATGGTTATGGCAAAGGGTGAAATGAGATTGTCAGAAAAATGATAAGATTCTGAACCGACGAGATGATATAAAAGGCTTAATAAAATTGATCAAAATGTTAATAAAAAATAATCTAGGTACAAGTATTTAATTTGATATCATCTTGCTTACTAACCCGTATGTAGTATTTTTACGAACTAAACCGTATTTGCATAACTGCTACAAAATGATAGAAGCAAGAGATGATCCTCAATATGCCCCCTTCATCTGCAGAATGTAATCTCAACAGACAAAAGGCGCTTCAATCCTGAATGCCTTGTTGACCTTTGATATGATCTACGATGAGAAACACCGAAAATTATTGGTCTGAATTTTGCTGCTGTAGGAATTATAGTCTGATGACTTTACTGTCTGTGTACTAAACAGGCTAATTATTTTAAACGGAATTTTGACAGCACTCCGGTTCCAAGCGACAGAACAAAGATTCGTTCCAAAGATACCAATAAAGGAGAAAGGAAAAACTAATCATTCATCAAGGGCAGTGATTCTGTGAAGGAAACACTTTCTTAATTCAATGATGTGGCCTGGCTTGTCTCTCGATATTAATCTCACAGAAATGTTTGAGGAATGAAGGCAGGAGATGTATATACCTCGCAAAGCTTTGTAATATTTCAGTTTTGAAGATCTTAAACAAGTTATCATATATAAACCAAAAGAATCCTCTCAATGTTCGCTATCTAATCTGATAAACCCTATGAGAGATCACGCCATGCATGTTTTGAAGCTAAAAGTTGTATCCATACTGTATTAACATAATATTTTAATATTAATAAAATGATTCTTTATAAAATCTATTGAGTTTTGTTTCTAGGCAAGAAAATAAACAGTCTCATAAAATAAGTAGTCTCCTAAAATAAACTGTCTCCTTAAATATTCTCCTGAAATGAAGAAGGAAAACTAAAATTTACGCCTATGCAGAAAATACATGAATATTACTGAGAGACTTTTAGTAAAATATCTGACTTGCTTTTAAACAAATTCCATTAAAACTTTGCCTTTTCTTTTAACGTTTCCTAACTTGACTGACTGAATGCCAATAACAAATAATCAACGTTCTTTTGAGTAGAATGTATTTCCAGTTAGCTTATGTTAAAATGGGATATTTTACTTGAAAATCTTCATTTCATAAGCAGGTCCTACGTTACTCAGATTTAACTATATTATAAATAAATCCACTACTGACATCAGTTTCGTTTTCGTAGATAAAAAAAAGAAAAGTAATATGTAACATTACAAAGGAGTTTCTAAATCCTTATTGTATACTGTATCCAGGAATTATATCAATTCTGGCACTTTATTTATATTAAAATGTATTTCTTTTCTATTTATCAAACTCAAACATTAAAAAAGTCAATACCCATTTACGCAGGTTAATTGCCAAATCTTAGACAAGAATTAGACTACCCAAGTGCTGGTCAGAACCTGATATTGTGCAAAAGCAAATGGAAACTGTACGCTCTCTGAACCATGAAACCTCTGAACATTCTTTCGCATTCGAAAAATACATTTTTCTAGATTTCAAGGGTGTTTATGGCAGCAGTATATTTGTTAAGCCTGATCTAATGGTTGTTGTCTCTTTAAAAGTGGAACAATCACCTGCAGAAGTTGTTATTTTGACAATTAGGGGCATAAGTAATAGTCGTAGTTTCTGCCTTCCTGATGAGAAATTGGAGTAAGCTACTCGACAGCTGAATGAGTTTATATGAATCAACATTAATATAAACTAATATAAAATAAATGTGAATTTGGGCCGTTTGAAAACACGATGATTCATATATATATATATATATATATATATATATATATATATATATATATATATATATATATATATATACATACATACATACATACATACATACATACATATATAAATATATATATATATGTGTGTGTCTGTGTGTGTGTGTGCAAATATTTTCAAACTTCTCAGTCATTATCACCTGGGTAGATTAATTTGAATTCCAACGTTCCAAAGCCGCGAGAATTTAACGAATAAAATTATGTCTACCACCCTAACAACTGGAATGTGCTTAACGCATAAATAGTTTTGTAAGATCAATATCTATTGCTCTAGAACAAACACAACAGGCTTTTTACAGATTAATTCAGAAATTCTTATTGCCATATTTGGGTTTAGGAATATCTTAGAAATATCGTTTAATCATTTTTATTTCTAATCCAAGATATTAATAAAACTTTGAAAGGACTTTAGAAGCTATAAATGATGAAACGCTTTTGCTTGAACCTCAACAATTGAATTATATTAGTCTTGTACCAAAACTATAATAAGCTTAGAAAATATATATAATTATATGAGGAAACGAATATAATATATACAAGCATGATATGATTACATTGTCGATATTTGTTTTTTTTTTATATTTAGATATTTTTCAAGTAAGTGCTAATTCATTTACATATACATTGTCATTGTGTCATTGAAAGAACGGATAACGGGGGGAAAATGTATTCATCAATCCATGTTCGAAATTATGTCTGAGGCAGTCTCTGTATATTTCACATTGATAATCTTCAATCAGGTGAAATCGGGAGAACGCCGAAAAAGTTATCTTCTCCTTTCGAATTCCCAAATGTGATCATTATATATGAAATTATAGAGGGAAAGTATGCATATTACTTCAAGGTTGCATGTTATTTCCCGTATGTGTATTATAACTCCTAATATTCATTAAAGTGTACATTACACCATCTGCTGCTTCCTATGCGCGTATATTCATCTATGTGTGTGGTTATTTCTATTCTATGTCTTTATTTAAAACAATATAATACATATTCTTGTATATGTTCAGGCGTGCCCGTGTGCTTATACGAATAACGACACAAGAACACAAACTTTCTTCCAAATGTTACATTTTCTGTTTGTTTATATGATTTTCCTTACCAACGTTCTTACATAATGTTTCCGCTTTTGTCCATATGTTTTTGTTTCAAAAACTAACAACAAATAAATCAATGAACGAGAAACGAAAAGTAAAAGAAATTCTAGTGCAACATAACAAGAGTTTTTCAAAAGAACTGATTTTTTTCACTTTTTCCATTTGTTCTATTGCTGATTTTCTCGACATTTCCCATCATGACTTCATGATTTCTTTTTACCCTAAACACGCGCATACGTACGTGCACATATTTTCTCAGATCATTTGTAACCGTTTCTTTCGGCTTCGTGGGCATAGGGAAGAAGCAAGAAGCGCTGTTGTCATCGCGCTAAACATGCCCTTTGTTCACAAAACCCCCAGTTATTGACTCCTTCCCTCGCCCAAATCCTGGAACACCTTAGAAATTCTAATACAGAACATTGGCCAAAAAGACAGAAGGCAAAAAATAAAAAAGTAGAACAAACATAAAAAAAAGAAAACATTTCCTTGGTAATTGTTTGAAGTTTGTAGTTGCTGGCAGAAGGTCGCTTTGTCAAAGAACAGAAGGAAATAGTCTATAAAACAGAAGGAATCAAATATAATAGAAAACAAAATAATTTTGTAGAAGTAAATAATAATTATAAATAAATATATATAATAAAAAACCAAAAACGTTCGAAAAGGAATGTTGCGCCCATTCACTCATATAAAAATCCTTATTATTATTATTATTATTATTATTATTATTATTATTATTATTATTATTATTCAAAAGAATAAGAACTGACGAAGAGATGAAAGAAAATATCTACAGAATAAATAACAAATTTGCAAGTTTTGAATTCTGATGAACGTAGACAAAAGCTGCATGAAAAGAAAGAAACTTATAGTAAAGGAAACGGTTAAAAAAAACGAAAAGCGATGACAACATGTATGCTAAGAACAATAATTACAATAATTGTCATATGGATAAGAATAAGATGGTAAAAACGGAAGAGGAGACGGCAATATCTAATCTGCCACTTACAAATTCAGAAGACCCAACCACCAAATCCGCACTAATTTTTTAACATCTCCTTCGGAATAGTTCGGTTGGTTATGCATACATTGATTACAAATGATAAGGTTCACAAAGGTAGCGGCGAAATTCCGTACTACATTCAAATACCGTACGCAGTTCAGATTTCGCGAACTTTCGCTTAATACATTGCATGATTTTGTATCAAACATACTATTCACAAACTCGTATGAAGACATTCTAATCACAGCAATATGATAATAATTATTAGCAACGTACAACAAAAGTACTGTGTGTAATTTTCTAAAAAGCATTGTTAAAAAAGCAAGCTTCAGAGATATGTAGACAGAGAGCCTTATAATCGCAGACGAGAGCCAGAAAGAAAGAATTGGTCTGATTAGCAACGCCATTGTTGATAAAGGAAATGGAATGCATACATATCATCACACACACACACACACACATATATATATATATATATATATATATATATATATATATATATATATATATATATATATATATAGAGAGAGATATATATATATATATATATATATATATATATATATATAATCTATTGAAATCATAACCTATATTAAAAGTGAACGTCCGTCTGTGGCCCCAAAACATTCACAAGACATGACGGCATCAGGAAAAGGATGCAGTGAGAAAGTCTTCAAAACTAATGTCATGAGAACCAGAGTCGCAGCTTAAAAAATGGTATGATTGTAAATCTGCTTTTTTCTTCTCAAGAATGGCAGGAATCGAACGAAGTAAAACTGATTTAACATTGTCCGAATGAATCTGTAAACACTGCTGAATGCCTCTTCATTTATTTCAGCAACAGAGAAAAAAGGTGAAAATGTCTCACCCAGGAGTAATTGTTAGCAAGATAATCTGGATAGCTATTCATACTGTGTTGTGAGTTCAATTCTTACTATTTTCCACTTTTGTAATTCTGGTAAATGCTTAGTAAATAATCCATGCAACAGCAGTAAAAACAATAATGCAGTTAAATTAAAATAATCTTTACATAATAATAATATTCTTTCTGAGTAGGGAGTGCAATCCTCAAGAGCTGCCCTATGCTTAAATTTTTGTACCAAGCTGACTAATATCCCTATAGCCGCAGTTTTACGCCTAGAGTAACTTGCTGCTGAAAGTGAACCTCGAGGAGATAATTTAATATTTAGCGAGTGATTGTGGTTGATCGAAAGTTCTGTGCAGTGATTTTGATCATTCATTCCTGCCCAAAGCTTTTAGCTTTGTACCAAATTAATAGTAAACTAAACATAATAAATAACAACAGTAACAAATAAACACATCTCATTGTGTAGCAATGGTTTGTTTGAGTGGCCATTAATACTCTGTAATAAATTAAACCCTCACTTGTGGGATTTTGAAAGACTGTGTCAAGCAACATCAGGTAAGAGGTGAAAGCAATCAATGCTAAAATGTTAAAAAATATTCTATAAAATTATTTATATACATTGTAGTGACCTTTCCTTATTTGAATTATACAATTAGAATGTGACACATACATGTTTGTGGAAAATTTAACCTGAATAAGTATCCAAAATATATGCAAATAATGACATGTTTCCATATGTACTCTTTATCAGATTTTATGAAAAGCAATGGTTTTTGCGCAACAATACTGGTATTAACCAATCGATTCTAGTAACATTTTCAGGATATAATTATGCGATGAATATACAATGTGATTTCCAGATTATCATTTCCGATCTTATTAGAAATATCTGCTATATCGTATTTGGTGGTGATATATGTTATGCAATTCGAGTATTATACCTCAAAAAATATATAGTCATATAGTTATTCTTATTTATTTTTTTTATTTCTTAACATAGCTGTAATGTTTACTAAGAAAAATATAATCTAAAGAAAGAAACAAGACATTGTAAAGTTATTGCATAATGAGATCTTGAAAGTTCCAGAAAACTGAATAAAGATCATATCGATACTTCAAATATTTATTCGCTCTTTCATGGAGTATTGCTGCCATATATGGTCTGTTGCACCTTCTGTTTACCTCGGAGTTCTTGACAAGATCCAGAGACGGATATGTAATATAATTGGCCCTGATCTGGCAGCTCGTCTACAGTCATTCTCTCACAGACGCGCCGTCGCCTCTCTCTGTCTTTTCTACAAATACTTTCATGGTAATTGCTCCGATGAGCTGCTTTCACTGGTTCCCAGACTCCATGAATTCAAGCGCCCTACGAGGCTGGCATCCCGCTCCCACCCTTACACTGTAGAAACTTTTAAATGTAGCCGTCTCTTCTACTCCAATAGCTTCATACCACGCACCTCTCGCCTGTGGAACACGCTTCCCAATTACTGTTTCCCTGAGAGCTATAATCTCCAACTATTCAAATGTAATGTCAATCGACACCTCCAGTTACCTTGATCTACCCACTATCCTTCTCCTCATCCTTCTTCTATCACTTCTATCTGCTCTCGCTCCAAATCTTCTGCAACCCCTTGCATCTTAGTGGCTTCAAGCCTTGCTCGGGGCGTAATGCTTAAAAAAATATGAGCAACAAAGAAAATGGAAACCATGATAACATAAAACAAATGGTTTTAAGATAACCAGGAAAGGTAATTTCAGAAGGGTAATAATAAAAAGTAGTTTTGCCACATAGAAAATATTTATGGAAAATGGTGCTGCGATGTTAAACAGAGACAAAAGACACAGAATATCAAAAAGATAAAGATATGAATGCAAGCAAACTACCAGCCTTAAATAAGCATTACAAAGAACTTCTAATTTGAGCGAAAGAGCACACGAAAACGGAGTTTTCAACGGCAGTTTTTCGTGATGAATGCAGTTACATCGGATGGATCGGATGAACGAAAATTAGGTCTAGAAATAGAATACCAAAATGAATTCGCAAACCACATTGGAAACATGAAGTAACATTTTCAGTTACACTTGAAGACAATAAAATTAGAGATCCATTTAAATTTCTTGATAGAGTCAAGATAAATGTAAAGAACGATTGTAAGTTTTTGGAAGAATATTTACTGGCTAGTATAATCACAAACAGGAAGCTTTAAGCTAATGTGTATTTTCGTGCAAGGCCATGGCCGTTCATATTCTGAAAGTTCTATTCCTCAACTTGATTAAGAAAACAAAGTTTCCAAAGACGCACACAATTGCAATGTACCACAGTCTCTCTAGATGTGAATGCAGTTGAAAACGTGTTATTCATTCATCATTAAAGAGATTCAAATAAGTATAGAAACAATATTCAGAGAACTATCATGTGCAATACTAGCTGTTGCAAGTGACGCTAAAGCTAACTAGAAAAATATCATGATCTATGGAGGGAAGATTAGTGAAGGTCATACAATTTCGAGGATGCCATATAATATAAATATATTCTTTATTCATGTATACGGAATATTTTTATATGTTTCAGTGACGAATTATCTTTTAGAGCTGTTTATAGTTATACTGCAAGTTACGATTGCCGAAGTTAAACAACATCGAGTCTGGTGAGTACCTAGGTGAGTGACCGCTTGCAAATACAGGGGCAGTTAGCCTGGCTGTGCTGGTTGACTAATGGATAATGGTTCGCACTGAAAACCGGAAGCAGAGTTATACTTCCAGAATCCTGCGTTATATTCACTTACGCGAAAATACACTTGAGAAATGAATGAATCCATCTATTCTCCCCCAAGTAAGGGTTAATTATTACGATTTGTATCAGTAAATCTCATTATCATCTCAACAAATTATTTACAATATAAAATGTTTTATAGCTTTAAATAACCTGTAAAAGTTGATAAAAGTTTTGCAAAGAAAAAAACAAATCAGTCAATCAAACCTAGGACCTACCATTTCTCCTGCTCATTCATTAATTAGCTACTAAAATTTCATATAAATTTGATGTTTTATTTAAAACCTTTTTATCATACATCGTTAGTCATTTTCTAATAGCTAAAAACGGATATCTTTCCGATAAGTCAAAAATTGATTACTGCTCTCTGAAGTTCTAAAATACCTAAATTATTATTATTATTATTATTATTATTATTATTATTATTATTATTATTATTATGCCCTTTGCTTTCTCTTGTGGATACTTTTCATTCCATATCCCAACTACAAAACTAAGGTCAGAAATGACCTAATGACACTGATAATTTTTGTAAAAACAAAGAAACCCTAAGATTACACACATTTTACGTAGATAAAACTCATCACAATGCATGAGATATTCTTGTGAGTACATTTTATTTTATTTTATTTCATTCTATTTCTTTAAGGTATAACCTACCAGAAATACCTTCGACGAGTCTATAGAAACATTATTATTATTATTCTTATTATTATTATTATTATTTCCTTTGATTTCTGGTGTAAACTGATTTCTTTCCAGGACCCGACCCGAGACGAAAGGTCATAAATGTCATCATGACATTTTCCACTGGGGATTCTTTTTAAAAATCACACATATTTACATAGATAAAAGTCCTTCATAAGATGTAAGCTGTATTTGTGGGAACAATTTTTTTTGTATTTCTTCAAGCGATGGGCTATCAGGTATTTCTTCAATGGAATCTTTTCCAATCATTCTGAAATCTCCAACCACAAATGGAATTGTCAATGTCATCATGCGTCACATTTTTGAGATTTTGATTTCAAGGTCCTTGTATTTTGATGTTTTTTTTTTGAAGATCTTCAAAGATACATTGCAGTTTGCAGAGACGGACTTATCAATTAGGAGGCACATTTTGCGGTTTCTAATCACGGTGTCAGGGCAATTAGCTTTGATTATTCTATCTGTGTGTATTTTGAAGTTCCATTAAATTGTTAAAGGTCATATCCCCGTAACCGGGTCTAGGTAGAGTTCATACCAATTTTTTGCAGTTTCCTTTCTGTAAGTGTTTCAGATTTTTCCAGTGCAGATATTGTCCCTCTCTGAGGTGCTGTATTTTATATTCAGTGGGTGCCAATACCGCGCAACCTGATACAAGATGGTCAATTGTTTCTGGATATTTATCACAGAATTTGCATTGTGGACTAACGCAATTTGTCAGTTTGTGTGCTTGGTAAATTCTAGTTATTGTTATTATTATTTCCCTGGATTTCTGGTGTGTACACATTTCGTTCAGAGACCTAATGTTAGAAATGTCACCATGCAGGGAATGCCATATTAATAAGGAGGCACATTTTTGGGTGCGGTCTCTAATAACAATGTCTGGGCGGTTAGCTTTGATTGTTCTGTCTGTGTGTATTGTGTAGTCTCATAAAATTGTAACAGGTCCTATCTCCGTAACCGGGTCTGGGTGGTGTTCATACCAATTTCTATCAGTTTCCTTTCCGTAGAAGTTGTGGATTTTCAGTGCAGATATTGGCCAACTCTGTCATACCGAGTTTATATTCCGTGGGTGCCAATACCGTGCATCCTCATACAAGATGATCAATTGTTTCTGCGTAATTATCACAGAATTTGCATTTTGGGTTAACACAATATTTTAGTATGCGTGCTTGATAATTTATAGTTAACAAACATTGGTCCTATGCAGCAAGAATAAAACCTTCCGTTTCAGCTTTTAACCCTGCACTACGTAGCCTCTGGTAGGTACGGGGCTTGTCTACATCATCTTGTTTGGTACTGCTAGGGTATTGGCCATGAAGCGGTTTATCTTGCCATTTTTTCTGTATCTGGTCGGTTGCATTTGTTTTTTGCTTTATTTTTATGTATTTTGCAGTTTCAGTCGGTGTATTGTACTTTACTTGTATTGCTGAACCAATTTGAAACTTCATTTTGAAGTTGTTGGCTTCTTTCATTACGGAATAAAGACGCTTACTAGTTTCATGTTCTTTGACACATATCATCATGCAGTCTTCTGTAGTTTCTGGGTATCTTTGAAGTCCATTTTTGTAGGTTTGTAGGACAGATCTAGTTAAACTAATCCTCTGCCTCCTTCGAATCTGGGCACATACAGACGATCAACATCCGCCTTGGGATGATGAATGCGGTAGCAAGTTACAAGTTTTCTCATTTTGGCGTCTATTCGCTTAATGTCAGCTATGGCCCAATTAAGAATGTTAAAGCTGTATTTCACCACAGGGTCAGCCAAAGTGTTTATGGCTGATATTCTGTTTTTTGACTTCGGTATTTAGTAGTAGACGCACATGCCTTTAGTACTCCTTTCTTACCTCCTCCTTCATTTGGCTATGTTTTATACCATCTCCTTCGCTAATTCCTACATACTTATAGGCTTCATCTCCTTCCAGTTCTCTAATCTTTGTGACAAAGTCTAGATCTATTGAGGGTGTTTCTATAACTCCCCCTTTCTTAAATGTTACTTTTGCACATTTATCAAATCCTAAGTCCAAGCCCATGTCGTCACGGAAACATTTTACAATATTCAGGAGGCCCAACTCATTGTCGTTTTTGGAAAAGAGTTTGACATCATCCATGTAGATTATGTGATTGAATACTTTCTTATTTAGTCTGTAACCATAGTTACTGTTGTTCAGTTCATGCGTAAGTTGGATTAAGGAAAAAAAAAAAAAAACAGAAGGAGTGAGAAGGAGTTTCCTTGAAAGATTCCGCGTCGGATATTCAAACGATTGGAAATGGCAGTGCATCTGGTGTGATTTAGGTATATGATTTTCCACTTTTCCACGCTGTGCTTAAGGAAATTTACTACCAGAGGGGAAACTTTGTACATTTCCAAAGTTTTAAGGATCCAGGAGTGTGGCACACTATCAAAGGCTTTACGATAATCAATCCACGCTGCGCTAAGATTTTTACATCATCCGCTGTAATTTTCCAGGATCCTTTTGTTTATCAGTAGTTGATCTTTGCAGCCATATGAACCTCTCTTGCATCTGTTCCAGTGGAAGAATGTTGTTTGCTTCGCAAAGAGTAAGTCCGGTTCATCAGGACAAACGGGAGCAACTTATACTTATATTATTATTATTATTATTATTATTATTATTATTATTATTATTATTATTATTGTGTGTGATGTGATCTTGCCAGAGAATAATTTTAAGTGTCTCATTACCAATTTCTCTCCGTGGATAAGAGTAAACAGCGCACTATAGGAGAATTATCTATGCATATTTGGGACGTTTCGTTTCGATGACGAGGGTTGTGTGGTTATTTACAGTTTCGTACTAAGTAAACATATCTTTGCGATGCTCATATATCCAGGAATTTTATTCAGATGATTTTCAGCACCCTTCTTTATCCTACCCAATTCCCCTATCACAATATGGATAATCGTAGTTTTAAGTTTCCACATTTTTGTCACTTCAATTTGCAGGTCCTTATAAATTGACGATTTTACAAATTCTTTTTCGAAACATTAGAACCCTGTGAGCAAGTCATATCAGTTAGTTGACAAGTTCATTTTCGGAAATGTTTTATAACTATGTCTGCTCTATTTTCATCATTTTTTTTTTTTTTTGTGAGCACTAAAATTTCACAGTATAGTCACTCCATCACTGTGACCTCATTCAGATGGTGTTTGGACCATGTATCCGACACTTCAATAACATAATTCGAACAGACTTGCAACTAGCCTGTTGTGTCTAATAGAGTTTTCTTTCTCAGCAAGTACTGAACACCCTGATCATTACGTTTATGACATAAGTGAAAGGAGGAATTTGAACAATCTTTGTTTATTTTAGCCTTGTCAGCATTAGTTGGAAAACATTGTTCTTGTTCTGCAATAAGACCGTCTGTCTCACCCTTAAGACCACTGCTTCTGAAGCATTTATGGGTTTGGTGAACATCGATGTCTGGTTCATCCAGACACTCTGGTTTCCTTCCATACAAGGGTTTAGATCTTCATTTTTCTTCAATATTATTATTATTTTTATTTTCTTTGATTTCTGGCGTTTACACATTTCTTTCCGGGTCCCGCCCACGGACCTAAGGTTAGAAATGGCATCATGACGCTTTCCACTGAAAAAATAAATATATTACATAGATAAAGCCCTTCGTAAAGTGTGGGCTGTACTTGTCAGAACATTTTTTGTATATCCTTGAGGCATGGACTTCCAGGAATCCCGTCAATTAGTCTACTGCAATCTTTTCCAAGCAGTCCTAGGGATCCAACTACAACAGGGATGGTTGATGTTTCCATATGCCACAATTTTTAGATTTCTATTTCAAGGTCCTTGTATTTTGACAGCTTTTTAAATATTTTCAAAGATACATTGCAGTCAGCAGAGACTGCCATATCAACAAGGTGGCACCGTTTTTGTTTGTGGTCTTTAATAACAATACCTGGGCGGTTGGCTTTGATTGTTCTGTCAATGTGTATTGTGTAGTCCCATAGAATTGTAACAGATCCTATCTCCGTAAACGGGTCTGGGTGGTGTTCATACTAGTTTCTTTCAGTTTCCTTCTCGTAGAAGTTGCAAATTTTCCAGTGCAGATATTGGCCTACTCTGTCATGCCGGGTTTTATATTCAGTGGCTGCCAATATCGTGCAACCTGATACAAGATGATCAATCGTTTCTGGATATTTATCACAGAATCTGCATTTTGGGCTAACACAATATTTTAGTATATGTGCTTGATAATTCCTAGTTAACAAGCATTGGTCCTGTGCAGCAAGGATAAAACCTTCGATTTCAGCTTTCAACACTGCACTACGTAGCCACTGATGGGTACGGGTTTTGTCTACGTCAGTTGGTTTGGTACGGGCAGACTATTCGCCAGGAAGTGGTTTATCTTGCCATCGCTTCTGTATCTGGTCTGTTTGCATTCGTCTTTGCTGTCTTTTTTTAAATATTTTGCAGTTTCAGCCGGTGTATTGTGCTGTACTTGCATCTCTACGCCCATTTGAAACTCCATTTTGAATTTGTTGGCTTCTTTTATTACGGAGTAAAGACGCTTACTACTTTCATGTTCCTTGACGCTTACAATCATCCAGTCTTCTGTAGTTTTCAAGTATCTTTGGAGGCCAATTGTTGTAGTTTTGTAGGACAGTTCTAGTTGAAATAATCCTGTTCATCCTTCGGATCTGGGCACATACAGACGATCAACATCAGCTTTGGGATGATGCATGCGATAGTAAGTGAGAAGCTTTCTCGTTTTGGCGTCCATTCGCTTAATTTCAGATATGGTCCAGTTAAGGACATTAAAACTGTATTGCACGACAGGGACAGCCAATGTGTTTATGGCTGATATTCTGTTTTTTGAGTTTAGCTCAGTATTTAGTACCAGACGTACACACCTGTAGTATTCTTTTCTTATTTTTTCCTTCATTTGGGGGTGTTGTATGCCATCTCCTTCGCTAATTCCTAGGTACTTATAAGCTTCATCATGATCCAGTTCCCTAATATTTGTGACAAAATCTAAATCTATTAAGGGTGTTTCTGTAATTCTACCTTTCTTGAATGTTACTTATTATTATTATTATTATTATTATTATTATTATTATTATTATTATTATTATTATTTCTGTTCATTAATGGTTTGCAAATGGAGATCTTTGTCACTGCATCCTTTAGCTTTCTTCGTGCGTTTAATTGATGTGGTCGAGGGATTAATTTCATATCTTGACGTGAAACATTCTATTCACAAGTGAATTAACGTTGCGTAGTATAGATAGTCTGGGAAGTTAGTGTGATAGATTAATAGATACATACACTTGAAAAGGGCAGTTGTTTTAATGCTTTGCATGTTATGGTGAGAGATACAAACCAGATATTTAATAAAGATAAAGAAAAATGTTTTTCTCTTATAGTAGTGACAGCGGAACCATTTCTGTTTGAAGTCAGTATTTTATTGACTGCTGATGTTCCTTTCTCCTTTGATGTTTTATTTATGAGAAAAACAAAAAATGCTTTTTCATTCTTCACGCATCTGGATTTCACATTATTGACATCTCATCATTCTCAACTTTATTATTGATTATTTCTAAACATGTATTCTTTTTAATTTATTTATCAAAAAAATCATTTTATATTCTTCCTGATGATCAACGATAATTTCCTCTTAGATTTTTTTACATTTTCTGCATTGACGTTTCGCATCCTCCCACTTTTCACCATTTTTAATTTTTGTTCTTGCTCGTCATTCTCTACTTTATTTGATTTTCTCATTTTTATTCTCACTTTTTCTCTTTACATTTCTTTGTTTTCGAATACAAACCTCTCTCTCTCTCTCTATCTCTCTCTCTATCTCTCTCTCTCTCTCTCTCTATCTATCTATCTATCTATCTTTTTCTCTACTTTTCATTCTTTCATTTCAATCATTAATTTTCTTTTCTGTGGATTTGAAGGCAACATCATTCTCTTTCCTTTTTGCCTTACTTCGTTTTTCTGTCTTTCTCGTCAGCTTTGTTCCTCCATATATTCCTCATTCACAATTTTTACTTAAGACATTTTGATTTTTTCTCTCTATCAATATTTGCAAACCGTATTTAAATTATTAATTGCTTTGCTCTTTTGAAATTTTTTTTTTTTTTGCACTCTTCTCTTTTTAGCCATCTTTTGGTTCATTTTGTGATTTAAACTTGATTTATTAATAAAATTCAATTAAATTTTGTTTACATTCATTTTCTTCTGTTTGCTTAAAAATGTCGTTCTTTCTTTTTTCCCTTTAGCGACTACTTTATTCGTTCCTTTCATCTTATTTTTTCCAAAAGCATTTTTTCGTCAATTCTTTTTAATTTTTGGCAACATGGAAAGAGGTTTATTTTTTAAACCAGTAGTAAAGAAAGGCTCACAAAAATTAAATTTCTTTTATATTCGTAGAGGTTAATCATCAATGTCGTTTTTGTGAGTCTTTCTTTCCCTGACCTGTTAGATAAAACTATTTTTAGATTTAAATCAAATTTACATAATAGCGTAATTCCTTAGATCCGTATCAATCTCATGCTCCCCTATTCTTTCTAATAGCAGCCTTTATTAATTCATAGGCTGTTTGATAGCCGCCCCTATCAATTCATTGACTGTTTTATTTGACTTGAAATGAAACAAAGATAACTGAGGTGAACTTTAAAATATCAGATGATTCATATTTGAAGAGGTGATTCAGTATAATAATAGTTAACTAAGTGTTAAGTAAACAAAAATATTTAGAGTCTTTTATGAATCGGCTGTGAGATGAATTATTGAGATTATTTAAATCATACCTATTTGACTAATATTTAAAATTTAATAGATAATTACAAAGCAAAAATATTACCTTTAGATAAGTCATACTTAAACTGAAGCAATATCGTTTACAATAGTTAAATTAGAAATATTTCAATCAGAGATAATGAAATGGATAATGTAAAACCTAATTAGTTATAGCGGCATGCAGCTTACGGAAGAAAAACTTTGATTATTATTTTAATATGTTTCATTTTGGAATTTCGATTTAGCTAAGATCATAGCGGTAATATTTTGATTTTTTTCTATCTTCATCTTGGTTTTTATAGTCACAAGGTTACATACGCTCTGCCACCTACAGGTTTTCTTAGGTAGCTTCTTGGAATTTAGAACTGAATCCGCGGAGCCAGTGTCCATTCCAGGGGATATCATAGATCAGTTCATTTTTATTTCTTAATTGTTTCTTTTTATATTGATTTACTTTCCTCTAAACAATTGCACATGACCGATTTTATCAATGTCAGAGAACTACGTCCGCTTAATTAAAAAGAATTATTCAGAATGCTAAGTTTTTATCGAATAATTCAGTATAGGGAACTTAGAGGATTACTATAATGCCGGCTATCTTCAAATGTCTTTAAAGTATCAACAGAATGTAGATCGTTTACCTAATGAGATTTGTTTCTTAATTAAAAGTTCGTATATGATCTTCATTTCTATGTTATCACAAGTAAAACGCAATTAGATCACAATATATATGATGATATTATTTCAATCGCCTTATCTTTGTTTTCTATTATTTCAACGTAACTTCTCTGTAATTGATAACCATTTTCCCCCCACACATGGTCAGCCATGCCTTATTTCATTGTCTTTCCTCGGCTTCCTATTTTTTTAAAATATTTGTCTAGTCCTACTTTTAATGGGTGAGAAAATAAGCGTATAATGATTATAATTACCCTTATCATATATTTATACAATGCCTTAAAAATATTTTCTAATTGTTGACATGTTTTTCCATTTATCATCAAGTCAGATTTTTTCATTGTCCAGTTGTAATGCATAATTTGTATGTAATTCTGTAGTTCACTTGATTAGCATGTGGTTAAATGTTATTATTCGAAATCTTTATGGAATTTTTTGTTGTTTGGGTTAATACTTCACAAAATTGGTTTCTATTTGACGCCTCTATTTACTAGTGATTCACTGTTGAACTATCAAGACATATGGTAAAGCATATTTCGAACCGGATTTTCCCTATGAATATTTCTTAGAATCTTGTCTACATAATTATTTTTATTGTGTGATTTTATATATTCGTTCGCCATATAAATAAATAAAAGTAAACGCAAATACTAATTCAACATAAATAGAACCTGCTTTCCCTCTTTTGACGTCAATAATTTTCGCAATCCCTTCTTCATTTTATGACCAAGGAATGTCAGCTGTCTTGTCCTGATTCTGAGTAGAAGTGTTCTTTCTTTAAAACGTCATTGTTGCATACTCGCACAGTCCATGGAATTTTCAGTATCCTTCTATAGAACCACATTTCTGTTGCCTCTTTTTTCTCCTCATCCGTAAGGAAATTGTCCAGCATTCGCTGCGATATAAGACGATCGATAACACAGAGCAATCCAGTATCCTTTGATTTGCTTGTAACGACATTTTCCCTTTCTCAACACCTTGCTTACATTTTATAATTAAATTGTCCATATAGTTTAATCTAATTTTAAATATTCATTATGTAAAAGCCACTTTGTACATATCTGCATACAACATCGAAGGCAAAACAACATTCAAAAGTCTTTACTTGCTTGTTGTTTCAAGAAGAATATCTAAAACCTTTCTATTTACAAGATACTAGGCATAGAATTCCATAAGATAGACCTGATATTCCGAGAAGCACAGATATCTCTTTCTAGCGAGAGTAAAACTAAAGCAGAGTTTCATCGATAACAGTTGAAAATGCTAAACATATTCGAGGTGAATGTTGAATAGTTTTTTTCCTAACTTGTTCCTAAAATCAGTATTTTAATGACGAAGCCATAGATACACTGGCGTGAAAAAGTTCTGGGTAAGCTACATTAAATTATTATACACCTTTGTTTTATGAAAAAATTAAGAATGTTTAGCAGTATGCTTTTATCACTTGATTCTGTGGATCTTGAAGATTGGAAAATAAATCGGTGCGTTTTCGTATGTGCCGTGTAACGAAAGATACACCAATTCAAGAAACTTAAAGCTGAAAATGCCATGCAAAATTATTGGGTCAATTAAAGTTCTGAGATGATGAAGTAATGTAAATTTCTAAGCAAGAATTGTTAAATTTTATTAACATATGTGTAAATTGTCTTGCCAAGGTTGAATTGAACTTTAGTTTGCTTTTAAATTAAAATAATGGCTATAATCGCTGCTGAAAGAAAGATAAAGGTTGTGAATTTAAAGGGGAGGATGACTCATTGAGTGATATGCAAGCGACTAGAAATTTCCAGAAACAGTGTCCACGCCATTCAAAAGACTTTTGCATGTGGAAGATTTTTAAGTGCAAAGAAAACAGGACGGCCACCATAGTTAGACAAGAGAGATGAAACAAAAATGTGAGAATCTCGTCCGTCAATCCAAAATTAAAACAAAAACAGTGAGGTTTCAGTTGATACAATACGCACAGTATTATGAAAAACAACATGAAGTATAGCAACAAAAAACATCATTAACTAAAAGAACATTGGAACAAGACTGAAGTTTGAAAAACCAAATCTAATTTATGCTGAAAAGGGATAAAAAGTCAAAGCGGTTGGAACTGAAGAAACACGCACTCCGACGAAAACCAGCTTTGGAATGACCGCCAAGAAGAATGGGAAAAATAGTCAATAGGGAAATCTGAATCTATTTCCACTCCATATCACATCGGACAGACGTAATTATTCGAAGCAAAAGCGGCAACACGAATTCCATATTTTGAGTCTTTGTACCTTTTGTCATAACAAAGATCACATTTTGCTAAAATAATTCATTTTAACACAGGAAAAGAGCTGAAAGTTGAAATTTTCACAGATGGCCCAGTAATTTTACATGCCTTCATTTCAACATTACTATACTTAATATGATCTATCATTTCTCATATAGAATTAACAGAAATATAGTAACATGTTTTCTGGCCCTTAAATATTCATAAAATGTACTGAGATAACAATACTGCTATTCACACTTGATTTTGGGATGAAATTCACGAAAAGAACAAATTGCTACACTGTTGATAGTAGACACAGAAAGAAAACCACATGAATTACAGAAGATCTTGAAGGAAAGAAGAAAAAAGGACTAAACATCAATTGCAAGAAGATAGAATATATGGTTGGCAACAAAACTAAACAGCCCAAATTGCAAATTACAAATGAGAAATACCAAAATCAAACAACTGCATCTAAATTGATGCAGTTGTATATGGGAATATATGGGAAGCGTTTTATGAAATAACGGAAAGTGCGACACCGAAATCCGAAGGGCTGTTGGAATAACGAATGTTTACTTCCAAAAGCTAAGCAAAGTATTAAGAACAAGAGAATTTCGTTAGACACAAAGAAAATAACACTGGACTATTAAGTAATATCGGCCCTCCTATATGGCAGTGAATGCTAGACAGTCTTATCCCAGATGAATAAAAAAGCTTGAGTCAACAGAAATGTGGTTCTACAGCAGAATGCTGAGAATAACATAAACGGAACATGTGAACAATGACGAAGTTTTACAGGAAATTTAAACAAAAAGGGCATTTATTCTTAATATCGGAAATAAACTGTCTAAATTTCTAGGGAACATAATCAGGAAAGGTTGACAATCGCGGGATATATTATACAAGCAGTACAGATGAAAAAACATTACCTACCTAACGAACCTGTGTAAATGGATGGAAGAACAGAGTTTACTAAGAGATGCAAAGGATGGGAAATTGTGGAGAGCCATGATCGCCAACGTCCTGAAGGGATATGTCACATAGAAGAAGAATGTTTTAGTCTTATGTGCGTTTCGTTACCACGGAGGTTTCTCTCAAACAGTCCAATTTTCCATTTTATGGTTTACTTGTATCTCCACAACTTATTTTGTATACGACAGGCTCCAAAAATTGATTTTTTTTTATTAATATATATTAATCAATCAGCGACGTCATAGGATACGCGCAGCTTTCTTCGAATTTGCAGACAATTGTTAGCTACGAAATTTTCGAGGATCACTTCGGAATATGATCAATATTTCCCCCCTTAAAATGGATATTTGAAAATTGTAAAAACTTGAGATTAATTTTTTTTTTCTGGGCCATTGTTTCATTATAAAGTCATCAATTTATAATTATTTTTTTTGGTGTTAACCTTTGACCAGGTTGTCCTTTTGTTATACAAAACTGGAATTCTCACAGTTAATTAATTGCTCACATTTTCGCATATTCATTTGAGTATATTACAAAAATACTTAGCAATAGTGACACATAAAAAACATTCAAACTAAGTTTGCTTACGGGCATCAATATGTTGACAAGCAACATCGCTTATTCATGTTGCCGACTGCTACGATGTATACGGATACATAAAGCAACATGCATCCGTGTCACACATATTCTCACATATAAGCGCATTCTGTAATTTATTTATTTCAATATATGTCTCCATTTCTGAGATTTACAATATTTACATTGTTCGCACGCGCATAACCCTTTGGACGAAAGCGTTAGTTGAAATAATCCAGCGACTTGACCCAAAGAGTTGTGAGTTCAGTACCTGGTCACAGAGGTGAACAAAAACTTGGAAAGTTGAGTTAAAAGAAAATAAGTGAAACTGGGATATCCGGAGGAGTCATAACACGTGGAACTAGAACAATATACGCTGGTAGACGAAAGTGTTCGATTGAAGAACGGCCGAAACGTCGTGAATATGACAACAAAGATGAGGACAATAGTCCGAACAATGTAAATAGTGTAAATCATTTCTCTCAATTAATTAAAAGTTAATTAAATTTGTAGATCTGAGTGGAATATCGCTTATATCTTCGCTTTATTCACGGATAATCCTCTACAATCTCAAAACATGTTTCAATCGTATCTCTTTTACATTGTTTTTCTGTTAAACCGTTTGTGTCTCTATTTCTGAAATCTGTTTGTATCTCTTCAACGTACCTACAATCGTTAAAATCTTTTATTTCCACTATTAAAACTATTAAAGTTTTTTGTCGATACACCCCGCAGTTAGATTTTTCATTTTCTTTTTTTTTTTTTGGTGGGGGGGGGATTGCGATTCTATCACTGCTCTATCGCAACTTCCATGGAAAGTGTTCGTACAAACTAAATTTCCTGGTTCCGTCAGGTTTACCCTTCACGGCTAGGACCGCCATGCCACTTTCATATTATCAGATCACGCAGATTCCCTATTACATCGGCGATATGTAAGTTCCACTCAAACAGCTTCATCCAGTGAACCATTGTCTTGTGGAATACACTACCAAGAGGATGCTTCCCTCGATCACTACAATCTTGACCTGTTCAAGTACTGAGTCACCGTTATTTTCCTTCCTATCCGTATAAACTACCCCTTACCGTAACCTTCGAGCCTCGTACAGAGCGAACCTTACTACACACACACACACACACACACACACACACACACATATATATATATATATATATATATATATATATATATATATATATATATATATATATATTTTCAAAGTTTTTAAAAAAAGAATCCCATGGTTTATTTCATCTACTATCGAGCTATACGGATGTTTATGTTTAGAAGTTGCGAAGTTCTCACCTGTGACGTGTTCAGCCAAGACACATTAACTACAACGATGGAACGGAACTAATGCTGTTATATATCCAGGTCGATGATAACTCTGCATCTTTAGGCTTCTTAGATTGAAATAAAAGGGCCACGTCGGAGGATATCAAGTGTGTAGTTTTGTCAGGATTACTATGCTCAAGATGCAACCTCTCCAGGTCATATGACTAATAACGGTGATGTTAAGTGTATCCTTAGAAGTAAGTATCGCTGGAGATCATCTGAAAATTATGGCCCCGAATATTCAAGTAATCTCCTTACTGAGGGGCTTTTTAAAAGTGCTATAATCTGGGTTATCTTATTCTACATTTCGACTTACTGCAATTTACTTCATATCTGATTTTAAACGAATATTTAATATACTAACTTTAAACTTAATATTTAGTGAGTGCACGTATTTGAGTCGACATCGCTAGTTTCTAAATGGTGAATTTAATATTTGATATCAATCATCTTCTACTAATGAAGATGTGCCTGTTGACAGGGATTGAAACTGTACCCACTATTTCCATCAGGGAAACAACTTTAAGCCAAGTGTCCTTTCTACTAATTAGGCTACGGGAAGTCAAACTGACAAAACAAGTTTCAATTACAACTTTTTAGGAAATGCACATCTGTAATTGACACCTGTGTCAGGAGACACATTTGATATAGTAGAACGTCTCAATCTCTAGGTAGGTTGAAATTAATTTATGTGTTTAAAAAAGACAATGATATCTGATTGAACACATTTATAGTAATTAACATGAGTTTTCGATCTGGTTACGAAAATATAGATATAGACTTCGAATAGTGTCAGATTAAAATCCATAAATTGCATAAACATTACGAAAGCTTATTCATACTCACCTGATAAGCATGAATATTATTTTCCGATGCTTTAAACTCGGTGATTAGTAAATCAGTCTATATTCTGATTAACTAAAGTCGACACCCATGGTTTTTACTGTCAACAAGCCTAGAGATAAAGAATTCATTTCTTTGATTCGTTTTTACGGCTTATTAATACTTTTCGCTTATTTAGAGCCAGAAATTACTTTTAGATTGTAAGAATATCCTATGGATTATAAGCCTTACTAATTTCTTCTTTTAATTTGTTCTGCTTAATCAGTAGATTGATTGTTTCCTTTTTTACGGCTTATCAAACTTTTACAGGTTATCTAAAGCCAGAAAATCTTCTTAGATTGTAAGACTTTTTTAAAGATTATAATGATTTCGGTAATAGAAGTTTTATTAAATAACCATAGCTATCGTGGAAGAGGTGAATACCTTTGAATACAACGAACCCAACTAAAATTGGAACTCGGCTTAGAAATTCCAATCCATTACACCACTTGCACATTTAAGAATACAATGGTATACTCAAACGATCACCCATCCAGTTACTGACTAGGCTCGACGTTGCTGAATTTTGGTGACCGTACAGAAACCACTATATTACCGTAAGCTTCTACTAAAGATCTGCCTCCTAATTAAAAATGCTAATTGGTTACTTTTTCTATTCATTTGTTTCCATTGTTCTTGTTCTTTATTGACTTAAATGAAGGGATAGATACAGTTTTCAGATTTGCATTCTGTTGTAGTCATTTCAGTTTATGTTTTTCATGTTCTAAATTTTATTTTTCCTTTACAAAACAAGAACTCAAATCAAATTAAAAGTCGCATATCACTCAAGTGATTGACTATGGCACACACCAAATAACTATTAGTAATATCTTGTAAGATTTCTCTACTTTTACTTTCTTCGGGAAACATATCTGCATTAGTAGCAACAACGATGCTTGTAGCAGTTCGAATACAATTTTCTTGGTCTTTACAAAAACAATTCTGTCAAACAATTGACAAAGAAAATCAGCCATGACGAAAACTGTTGAAAGTCCGTGACGCCTGAAAAGTTCCTGAATTAATCAAAGAAACTTGTGCCGTAACAAAGGGTTCAAAGCATGGTAATTCAACTACACTAGAATCGTGCCGATACCAGGCATAATCATGAAAATCATCGCTAATGGCTATTTTCGTGATTATTCTGAATCAAGTTGATTGTTAATGAAGCCGTCTTTAGACATGAAGGCACGTATACACAATATCCACACGCAAGACGCACGTACAAGTAATGTATGCAAAAATGCTTTCTGAACAGACGATTATATTGGTGAATATGTCTGACGTTTTATTGGATCAGCTGAAGTTTTAAAATGATTTATCTGTGAAGTCTTACGTTCCTGCTCTACAAAATAAAGTGAAATATTGCAATACTCTTTATTGGATGATACAATATCAGATTAAATTTAAAATCTCAAAACACACAGAATAAATATTTTCTAATAAAATCCTTAAACAACACTAACCTTTATAAATTTGAGTCATGTCATTAAAGCCCTTACCCACAGTGCCTTGTGTCATTGATCACATCTGTGTATAAATTTCTTGGTATTATAAAACTAATGTCTTCAACAATCATTTTGTATCAGTGCTCATATTGCATTTTTTTGCTATTATCATTGCATTTGTATGGGTGTGTGTGTGTGCGTATAAGTATATACATATGCATATATGTGTATGCTGATTTCTTATTATAAGGCAGTATGTATATATTGGTAGGGGATTTACATATGCAGGCTAACAGGGATAGGAAGATAACTCCCATCAATACATCTATCATCACCAGCACTCATACCAAACCTAATGGTTTTATTATCACTTAGGCATAAATTAACTTTTGCCAACAGTCCATAAATGAGTTCAAGGCTCACTAACAAATACAGAAAACGAATAATGAGACATTAAAGAACATAAGGAAAATCGAAGAAAAAGAAGACCGCGAGAGCGGAGACATGTGTAGGAGAAATATGAAGGAAAAATATAACATATATACTAAAATAAATCCACATTAAAACCAAAAACGTTTGAGGTTCTTCTCTCATCTAATATATATATATATATATATATATATATATATATATATATATATATATATATATAATCTTCATTCAAACTTGGTTCATTGAATAATATAGACATATTGTGTCTACTTATCTTTATACTGATCTTTTCTAGTTGTCTAATCAATTTCTTGATGTCAAGGTAAAATCCATCAAGGAAAGCGCGATATGTATTTTGTATCTTCGAAATGATTAAAGATATCTAACTGGAGTTATCAGAGGTTTTATAACATTATTGGACTCTACTTTGAACAATAGGAATGTATTTAGCTCTAAGTTGAAATGACAATCCTTCTTGCTGCTGTAACCTCCCAGTTTTCCTCTCTGCTCTTTCCTCCTTTTTAAAATTATTAACCGTTCTCTTGATGTTTGTTGAATGGATTTTGAAGAGTATGAATGTTGGTTCCATTACTGAAGGCCTGAATGATCTTTTTTCCTCTCACCATTGGTCAGTTGGGAAGACATAGTTGGACTGACAGAAAATGATTTTAACCTGTTCTCTTTCTAGCTGAATAATTCAAGGGTTTTTTTCAGTGGTTCTTATGACAGTGTCAAGAAGGCTAAACGTCTTATCTGAAATCCTGTAATAAAGAAACTCAATTAGTTTAGAGTGTTTTTAGATATTAAACATTTTGTGAGATTGGCAATTATCGCATAAACAGTGACTATTACTGCTAATGATGCAAGACTCTTCGGTAAATCAAATCGAGTTCTCTCAGTCACTGTGTGTTTATCTAAAAATAAATACACTTAAATTCACCTTCATCCCTGCCGTGTAGAATCAGTCGGATTTCGATCCTAGCGAGATACAACCGTACATCTAGCCACACTGATGAGCTGTGATACAGCAAAACAGTCTGTCTGTGGATGACAATATATATATATATATATATATATATATATTTTTACGAATCCCAATCTAAATTTGTTATAAAAAAAAATATACCATTGCTTGTATTTTAGAAGCATTCTAAAATAAAGAGCCCAGTATTTGCAGAAAATGTAAAGATAGTAAACCCAAAGACATAGATAGACTTTGTGGCGACAATGATTGACCAGAGTGTACCCTTTCCTTCTCTTTTGGTCAAGGTGTTGACAGCATGATCTACGCGGATAGGTTCCGGTTGGGAGAAGCTGAAACACTTTAAACTAAACTTTCGCTGACCCTGAAGATGAGAGAGACTGTCGATGACCCCATTCCACCCATACTGGGAAAAAGTTAGTATTTTGAAAATTGACAACGGAAACGAATAGTGAAACGAAAATGTTAGTCTTCGCCCAGGCCTGCGGGCTGGAAGGACGTTTGGCAAATGTCTCAGTATATGGACTGAAAAGATGTGTTTGCAAATTTGTGAGGAGAATTGGTCTCCCAGTCGAACGGATGGACCCATTTTGACGACATAGGCAGAACGCCGCTATATCGAAGAGAAAGAAAGCAGTTTCAACTGTCACCAAGCCCTTAAACAAAGAGAGAGGGAAAAGAAAGAAAGAAAGAACAGACCATCTCGAGCGAGAATGCTGTCATGCCAAGACGAAAGAGAGAGGGAACGTATTTTCTGCTTCATCATCAGCCGATCCCCTAGACGACGAAAAGAAAGAGAGGAAGTAAGAGAAGACATCAAAAGGAGACCTTTATAAAAAGAAATAGAAAAGGAAAACGAAAAAAGAAAAGAAATAGATAAGACTAAGAGACATTGTTAGTGAAAAGGACTTTATTCTGAGTTAAGTTTATTATTTCTCTTGTACCCCGTTTTTGTTTAAATGTACCTCTTTTTTGTATTTGTACTTTTATGCAAATTTAGCATGAAATCTGTTATTATATGTTTCTTTCCACATTGTCTTAAAATGTTGATGTTTTGTGAATCCGTGTAGGTATAGCACATGTTCCATAAATTCGTGGCAGTATGGCACAAGGCCATACGCTGATTTTTATTTTTAACAACTTCAAATGCTTAATTTACGTCCAAGGTCTGGTTTCCACCAAATTCGCAGAAATGAGACGTAGAATACTTACTAATTTGGAGAGTGAACAAGATCTGACATTTCAAAAACTAGCCGAAGACAGCCAGAGATGCATCAGTATGAAGAAAGACTCAAAAGACATAGAACAAGCTGGCATAGCACACGTACGCAAAGTACGAAGGCAAACAAATTTTCCCTCCTCACAAACAAAGCGAACCCATTTTCCCGCCTCAAGAACAGGTAAAACAAAATTTTCTAATTATAATCAACATAAAAAACTACCACCCAATCCATGCTATCGTTGTGGGTCTTGGCATTCGGTTAAAGACTGTACATATCGTTTTAAAACTTGTCTATCATGTAAAAGAATTGGCCACAAAAGTTCTCACTGTTGGTATAGAAAAGAAAGCAAAAGCAGAATAACAATTACGAGGACTGATCAAGCAAATGAGACTAATATAAGAAAATATGTACAAGTTGAAATGCAAAACAGAAAAGTTAGGTTACAGCATGGAGAAAACGGAACAAACCTGTCATGGTAAAAACGGATAAAATTGCGAGATCAGTTACGGGGAGAAAGATAAAATTCGAGGGTGAAGTAATTACAAACGTAACATTTAATGGAATGACGTAAAAACTAAAAATGTACGTCTTAAGAAATACCGAAAACCTATTCGGAACAGACTGGATGCAAAAATTCGAATTGTGGGATTTACCTATAAGTACGTACTGCCAAAATGTAAAAAGCTTATCAACCGAGACAGAAAAATTAAAAGGAAAACTAAAAACGAGTTTCCCCGAAGTATTTTCAGCAGGTTTTGGAAGATGTAAGAAAATGGCAGCTAATATCGAAATAAAGGAAAACGTTCAACCTGTTTTCAAGAAAAAAAGGAGCGTACCGTTTGCGTCAATAGGAAAAATTGACCAAGAATTAACTAGACTCGAATATACGGGCATATTGAAAAAAGTAACACAGTCCTACGCACCAAAAAGAAAATTCCTCCCAGGAGAAAAAGTCTTTTTTTAAGGCATATAAAAATAATCCCTCTTACTGGGAGCAAGGCATAATTGAGAAAAGAATTGGTAATATGATGTACATAGTACAAGGAAAAAAATTCTTATACAGAAGACACTTAAACCAAATAAGGAAGAGACCGTTACAGGATGCTAACGGTCCACCCCAAGAAGAGGTATTGGACACGATTTTCGACACATTCGATATAAAAAGACCGCAAATAATGCCAGAACCAAGAAAATCGTCTAGAAAAAGAAAATTCACTGAAACTTTGGAAATAGATCCAAAATTCACTGAAACTTTGGAAATAGATCCAAAGAAAAAGCTTTGGGAGGTGGGTGTTATGGTACCTTACCCAAAATGATAATAATGGACTATTCTATACTTAATAAATACTGCGCCTCAGGAGTAGGGAAGGAGTGAGTAGTTCAAGCGGAGTCAGTAGTTCAAGTCGAGTCAAGAGTCGAGTCAGAGGCAGTCCGAAACAGAGTCGCGTTCAGACAATTACTACAAGACATTATAATAGTGATATTGGTCGAGACTACATTGTTCTCTCTACTAAACCTGATTTTTCATACTAACACTTCTACTTCTCTGTATATATTCCTGTCTGTAATATATCTGTGTTATTCCATACCTGTGTTCGCGTTCTTCTTTATTGGGTTTACCTTGGACTATCACCGTGGAACAAGGAACCGGGCCATAACAATATATATATATAATTAAACCACGACACCATATGACAAAGACATTACCGATGCATACAATTTTTGTCAATAATAATGCAATAATTTATAGCGTGTATTTAATCCACCGCCAGAGCCAACCAGAAATGTGATGCTTACACGTACGCTTTTCCTATTTCTTTACACTACCATCTTCAGAAATTAAACACACAGAGAGACACTACCCGACAAACATGCCTACTAGAATTCTGACATGCACGCACAGACACACACGCATGCACAGACACACATACTGACGCCACAAAACATGAATACATGAAATCTACCTGACCACTGAAAACAAACACTGATGATTCATATTGATGTTGGAGCTATATAGTTATCAAACCTAATAACTTGTCAACTTGTGCAAATCTGCCGGTCAACTTGTGCATATATATAATACACAGCAGTAGAGCCCGGCATTGCCCGGTGATGTAACAGTAAGAGATAGATCAAGTATCCACCATCATAAAGACTGAAAAATAAAATTGACAAAGATTATTGTTTAAGGTTGACGGACACGCATTTCTTAATTAGTTTTTTGGGGTTTTTTTTGTTGTTTTTTTTTTTTTTACGAATTGGTCAAACTCAAACAAAAACATTGTTTTCAATCGTTATGACTGAGTCTATCGATTGAATAGAATTTTATTATAAACAATTGTGTTGTAAATGTAATTTTTAAAGCATTCTGAATGTAAAAATAAAGAAAAAAGTGTGCAAGACAGTAAGAAACACTATCTGCCAAAAATAAAGTGAAGTTTTGTTGAAATCGGTTGAAAAATGTAGGAAATCCGATCCCATATATAAACGAACACACACACACACACACACACACACACACAACCTGAGTTTTATAATAAGTATAACTCGATATGAGTTGTCCCCCTTTCATTCTGGTCACAGAATCGTGTTTTATCGTGTTTTCAAATTGATTTCGTGCAAAAACAATTGTGTTTTTCCAATTTTGGGCGCTGTCAGAACCACCGCAAGGTAATTTCACGCAGTCCTGTGAAGTTTTGTTAAAATCGGTTGAAAAATGTAGGAAATCCGATCCAAAATATAAACGTACAGGCACACACACACACAATCTGCGTTTTATAATAAGTAAGATTAATAATATTAATATATATTAATTAGGTTATTCAATATCGCTAAATATCTAAATAAGCTTTATCTGTGAAAAAATTATGCCATTATCCAAAGTAGTTAATTCCACATTTCTTATATTATCATTAAACTAACAGCACCTGTGTAAATTACGCGGATTTACTAACAATTTTTTAATGTTACCCTGTGTACTTTTCAACCGATGACCATTTCCAGATAGTTATATATAAAGTGACTCTCTTAAAAATACTGCAACGTGGTGGGATGCACAGATTCGTCAATAATCTGAAATCATTTTCCATAAAACGGAATGCAATTAATCTAAACTATATATATATTACCCACACATGAAAGGTAATATTAGAATTACTTGTGCTATTTTTCTCAGTTACGACATGGGTCATGTGTAATCTGGCGATGTATGTTATGCGTGCATTAGATATAGACACATATATAAAAAATATCATGAAATATGCGTAAAAAAGTAGTCGGAAACTGAATCCTGTTTAACGTGAAAAAACTTTGGCATCCCTGAGGTCCAATTTGATTCTAGGGATGATTACTCTATGAGCCTCTATGACTACCACTAATCAAGGACGCTTCTATGATATTTTCATGAAGTTGTGGTACCATCATGTGTGTTCCACTCTACAACGCTTGGTCAATTGAAAGATCTGACATATGTTCAAGTTTAATCGATGGTGAAGTATGCCAGGTGTAAATGTATGTTCCTGATTCTCCTGGAAGTTTATTAAGAATACATTCATTTATAATTAGGCATTCAGCATTTTTAGGCGACAGTCTCCTCTTTGTTCTTTTTCTTCGGGTGAACATTCATCAAAAAGTTTGTTTTTTTTTTTTTAAATGTGAATCTTTACAAACGCATGTTGCAGAAATATCGTTAAGAGCCCTGGAGAAAGTGGCATTTCTAAGTTCGATCTTTATAATTCTTGTTCATAATTATTTTATTTCATATTTTGGGTTAGCTTCATTTGCAGATAATGATGCCATATATTAGATCGTTTTAGGCAAGCATTTACTACAACAGCTGGAGAAGTCCGAAGAAAACTGGAAGAATTTGTCTGAAATCTTCTCCAAACAGATACAATCTATCGCCAAACATAATAAATCGCGAATAATAATATCTCGCAAGCCCTTATCTGTTGCATGAAGGGCATAACGTTGTATCATTGATGCAACATCAATAATGAATACCTTCAATGTTTTTAGGTAGTTTACTTTCACAGAGTTAAGGGCAACATTGCAAACATTTGTTTCTGTTAAAGGAACATGTAATTTAATTAGAGAGGGAAGCTCTTTTCTTCTAGTTAATATGGCTTCAGCAATACCAGTTTGGATAGTTTTTGGTGTCATAATATTGTTAAATGAGCATGTAATAATTTAAACAAATAGGTTTCCACTGATCCACATTTTGTTGTGCTCACCCGTATCTGCAGCAGCTACAACCTGCATTGGAGTGTTTACCACTTGCTTTTGTTCATTGGTTAGTGATTTGTTTTCACTTCTTGGGGGATCACTTGTTGGTTTAGGTAGACCAAGTGCGCCTTAGAAGTTTCCATCCTTTGGGAAAATTTCATTTGACAAGTACAGTGCTAAATTTTCAGTGGCAATTTTATCATTATCTAGAAGATTTTGTTGTGCTTGCGTTCATTCCAAAGTTGCAGTGCATTCCCAGGGTGGTTGAATAGAGTATGCCAACATATATGGCATCATTGGGGCAAACATGTTTAACAACTGTTGTGGCATGAGAAATGTTGCAGCTTCTGTGAAAGCATTATGTGTTTCACTATTGTCTTATTGGGTCTTAAATGTTAGCACTCCCTCCACTGTCCTCAAGAGTAGTGGCCTCGGGAATATGTAGCAGCTACTTCAGTTAAAAAAAAATCGTCACCAGAAAAAGAAATAGGACAATGTTAGCCCATAGTAAAAAAAAAAAAAATCAAAGGAAAATTTCCAGCCAAATGTGAACGAAATTTCAGTCTCATAAATAAATTGAAAATTCAAGGAACTTTTAATTCAAATTTTATTAACAAATTGAGAATTTCTTCGCATAAATTCGGGTTGATCAGACACTAACACTTCTTAATATATTGAATACGTGACAGTAACATTGTTAGAAAACGTCTGTTACGGGTTGAACTAACTTCGTATATAGCCTTCTTGTTTTTCTTTACGTTTTGGCGCAAATCTAAGACAAAACAATCTTCTTAAGACGTTCTCCATATAAAGTCGGGTCATATGAGATACTAGAACTGCCTGACTATGAAATATATCGAATATATGACCGTAGCCTTGTTAGAAAACGTTTTTAAGGCTTAATCTATCTTCGGATCTGATCTCTGTGGTGTTTACGCTTTGGCGCAAACTTTAAAAAAAACACCCTTCTTAAGGCTTTCTCCATATAAAGTCGGGTTTTATGGATACTAGGAGAACCTAACTATGAAATATATGGAATATGTGAGCATAAAATTTTTAGAAAACATTTTCAGAAGTTGGATTGATTTACTATGAATTTCTGTTGTAAAAATGTGAAGTACGCGACAAAAATTGATGATTTATTACCGGCCATCATATATTGTGAGTTTTTTTCCGAGCCGAAATTGTTATATTTTATGTGATTTCTTTTTCCTGTGACGTATTACCGACCCCAGCAGCCGCAGCCTTATATGAAACATTTTTATTTGTGTTGGTTTTACTGAATATATTCTGCAGTACAGAAACAGAGTTGCATTTATGTGCATATTATGATGTTATGCTTGCTCAACAAATTGCATCACTTGATCTTCTTGATAATACACGTGTTGTTTTTTTCTTACAGATACACGATAAACTGTATGTGACTGTCCATGCATTTTGTACTCTGAGAGACGATACATGGATTCTGGCGGTAAAATATAACAAGTTGCATATCGCTCTTCTGCTGGTAAGTGCTCACTCTGTCTTCTCTGCCGTTATATCGCCGCTTCTCTTCATTTCTTTTTCCATTTCCTTTATTTGTAATAATGAATGCATAATTTGAAAAGACAAATTGTAAGTTCAGATTACATTTATAAGCTTTAAACATGGTGCTCTGTTTGCAATAGAGCAAATAGAAATATATTGTAAATCAATACTTTAAGATGGCATTTACAGAGTTACTTCCATCAGTCTCTAACAAATTTTAAAAAAGATTTTAATTTCAAAATATCATTTGTAGTGTCAGAGTACCGACGAATTTTTCCTCAACAAATCGTTAGGTCACGAAACATGATTTAACACCTCACAACAAATAACTGTCTTTAAGATGACACAGCTCCTGTGTTGCACTTTCTTTTTGTCTGTCTATCTTCCTCTCAGTTTTTATTTTTGACTTCCCCTCTCTTTGTTTTCCTCTCAGTATCTGTGATACCAAGCTTGATACACACGATATATAGGTACAAACATATTAATATTTAAATATCATATATATTACGTATTATATGTTGATGCATACATAATATATTAACACACGCTCTTCTTCTTTTAATACATTACATATATATATATATATATATATATATATATATATATATATATATATAAGAGAGAGAGAGAGAGAGAGAGAGAGATTCTGTTCTCCTATAAATTATTCAATATTTTTTAATTATTTCTTATATATACTTATTCTTTAATTACTCGCTTCAAGAGTTTCTCGTCGTTTCAGTCTTTATTATTCCAGCTTTCATTATTCTTTTCCTTCTTTCGTGTCTCCTTCCAGAAATTCTCTTCTGTCGTCCGTCTTTTGTTCCATTTTTCTGTTTTGCTGAGTTTTTCTTTTTACCTTGATTATTCACATTATCGTTTTCTTTTACTTCTAATTATATTCTCTTCCTCTATTTTTCCTTCTTTTTTTAATTTATTACTGGTATTCATTAAGCATGACACGCATTCAGATGGGTGCATATTAACTAGAAACTCCTAACACCTTTCAACATTCGAAATCACCAACTTTTAACTGGGCTTGGACACCGACATGTTGACCGATGAAAAATCATATCGATTTCAACCATAAAACTGACCTTATTTTCGTTTATTTTACCTGTTTTGCTTATATTAATTTCTTTTCAATCAATTCCTTCAAATTTTCAGTTTCCCTTCTTTTTCGATTTCTTTTTTTTCTGACTATTTTTCCTTTATTTTTGTTCTTTAATTTTTTCCAGACACTTTTTTTTTACCTTCTTGTTTATTACCTTCGATCTCATCTTTTATTTTATATTTCAAATATATGTTACTTCTGTGGATTTATTCTTTCTCTTTTTCTTTCTCTTCCTTATTCTTTCTTTCTAAAACGTGCGGCTACATTTTGTTTATCCTAACGGCAAGCTTCTCTTTTGCGACTTCTCTGAATATATTCCAGCTGATAAGATTCTGTTATTTTATAGCAAAAATCTAGTTTTATTTAATTTCTTAAGATAATGCTATTATATTTTTCTTACCCACGTTAGCTCGCTTATTCGGTTTTTGTGTAAAATCCTTTATTATTCAAGGAAGTGATGTGAATGATCGAAAAGCAACCATTACTGCGAAAAATATATGCAAAAACCGATTTTCTATTCTTATTCCTTGTTCAGTCTTTGCTCCAGTAGCAAAACTGTAGCAAAATTACAAGAGGTCACCAGGAAAATTCTACGTGAAACATTATCAAAGGACATGAGCACAAAGTGAACGAGAAGTCGATTCTCTTATCGGCTGCCTTTCCTGTTCGACATTTTCACACGACAAAGAGTAAACCAGTTCATTATTCATCGACTTGGAAGGCTTGGAAATATAAATGAGAGTAAGACAGATACCTTAATAAATATGAAACACATATATAAATATATATGGACGCAAACACACACACACACATATATATATATATATATATATATATATATATATATATATATATATATATATATATTATGTATGTATATGTAAACACATATATAATAAGACAGATACCTTAATAAATAAGATCAAAAGAACTCTGAATCGTACAATGGATGATATCTTTGTCATTGGAGAATTTCCTTTTAAGCAAAAAGAATAATGCACTTTTTAAGCAGATGATAGCTGTTCAAAACATATACATTTTTAATTGTAACACTATGTAAATGACTGCATAATTAGCATAGCTATAGCATAGAAACTATATAGATGCCGAATGCAGGCGTAGAATATGATAGCCGAGTCTTGCGATACGGACTTGCGTGTGTGTCCGTATATCCTATATCATCTCTCAGTTGTGTCTCTGCCTTCGGACAACATGAAATCCAATTATGTCTTTGTCTTCGGACAAAGCGCGACCAAAAAATTGAGAGGTGCCTTATCCAGTTGAGCAACTGCACGCGGAAGTACCTCCCTCATTGCACTAGAGTTGGGGTTCGGTAGTAATACCGATGCCAGCATAATCGACTGTTGCGAGGGCTGACCTAATGTTTGACCTAGCCTGGGTTCACGTGCCCAGACTCCCCACATTAAACTGCTTGTGTTGGTCGGCAATTAGGCATCGAATATAATATGAGAGAATTGTATTCTGGCCGGCAGAAGAGTTTGCTCCTTTGACCAATAATACTTGCCCAAGCCCCAGGGGAGTATATCTTCACACAGTATCTCACCTTCAGGAGCAGACCGAGTTTATTGCTCAGCAACTGAAGCGTCCCCAAAATGGTGAAGTGCCTAGGGACTTCACAATTTTGGGGACGCTTCAGTACTGCCGTTAAAAAAACACTATACTCGGCCCTGTGTCACATTACGTTTCGTAGTGGGGATGCCTCAAAATACCGAATATAATACACGAGATTAACGACTACCACTGGTGTGAGAAAATACGAAGAAAATCACATTTCATAATAGTAATATTGAACAGTTATAATGAATATTTTCTCAAGCTTTTAGATATTTTTAATATGTCTCTTTAGAACATATGCAGCAATAAAGCGCCACATATTCCTTTCCTCTGTGTTAATTTATTACAAACCATGGAAATTCACAGAGTATTTGTAAATTAACATAATTTATGAGTAATAAACTAGTTACCCGTTGCTTTCACTACAGTTCTTGAGTTTCTCTTCTCCTAGAATAGCTGACACTCGACGACGGAATATTCAATCTAAAATATTATTTAATCTATAGCTGGGTGTGTGGCAGGAAAATAGATTTTTGTCTTTTCCAAGGGATTAGAACCAAAGTTAAAACACTCAGACTAAACCACATTCACATATTACTAACGCATGTTCATGAAGATTACTTAATCTCATATATAGATATGCAAACAATGCAATATTGATTTCGATGACCATGCTGTGTATATCTGTGAACACTATCTCCGATACTGATCACCCTTCTCCAATAAAAGGAAACCACTTAAATTATATATATATATATATATATATATATATATATATATATATATATATACACACATACACACACATATATATATATATATATATAGTCACCAAATATATATATATATCAGCAAATATATATATCAGCAAATATATATATATATATATATATATATATATATATATATATATATATATATATATATATATATATATAGTCACCATACACAGTCACCAAAACAAACAAATAACCAGCTTTAAATATAACAAATAAAGCCCCATTTTTTTTTTTTCAAAATTTAAAAATAAATATAAATAATAATAATTTTTACCTATCACAATTTTACACAAACCCCACCACACGCATATACATACATGCGAGGAAATATTTTCCAGCTGGAAAATACATATGACATGTACACATCAACGAGACATTTCCGCCACACTACCAATGTTTAGATTTCAACATTTCAACATACAAATGCGTATGTATAGATATAACACCACCCGTATACACACATGTGTCATAGCCGAAACTGCCCACATATGAGTCCCGATGGACGACCAAGTGTGTATATGTGTCTGCATACATCGATGTTTGCGTTAGTACGATGAATGACAAAACGAAGAAATTTCCCCCACCACTTCCACAATAACACCAATACACGCAATCTACATGAACCCAAATTTTTTAAAACATTAATCAGTTTGTCTGACGATCGCTAAAGCGTGAAACCCAGGGTCACAAACTCACATCTATCCAACCAAATATGTTAGCTCTATCTCTGATATTGAGCGCTTTCTAATAAGTACCGCGCATATAATATATAAATAATTATACATATATATATATTTATATATTTATATTTATATACACTTTTCACATATATATATATATATATATATATATATATATATATATATATATATATATATATATATATATATATATATATATATATATATATATATTACATTTATTAAGTTTAGTTCAAATTTAAAACACTTTAAAAGCCGGAGGTTTTATTTTAATTATATTAAGTAATAATAATAGTTTTGTCAGTGCTTGCACGATCGTTTTCTATGCGCCATATCTCTTCTGGCCGAGGTCGGTCATGGCTCTCAACAATTTCCTGTTCTTTGTAGCTCTTAGTAAATTTTGTCTTTCCGCTATCTCTCATAACCCCTGTTCTGCCAGCCATTTACACAAGCTCGTTAGGTATGTTATGCGTTGCTTTCCGCTGTCCCTCTTGCCATCAATATGTCCTGGGAGTGTCAAATTTTGCCGAGTCCTCATTCCTGATTATGTGACCTAGAAATTCCAACTGTCTTTTTCTGATGTTTAGTTTAAGTTTCCTTTTTGTTTCCATTTTATCAGTATCTTTTTGTTAAAACCAAATTTCTGTTACTTCAAGTCTCTTCTGAGTTTGTTAGGAGTTTCTCCAGCATTCTCTACTGTATAATCTGTACTACTTCAGTGTTATAATATTACCACTGTTTTCTTTTGTATAATAAGCTAATTTAACATTTTGACAATATAAATATTTCGTTTTTAAATATCACCGACAGTCTTCCCTAAATTAATAAACGACGTTTAAAGTTTTTAAGTAAAATTATCAGTTGCGAATGCGTCCGGTTGAATTAACATTGAATTGCTTCTTCTCTTGTTATCGTTATTTAATACTAACAAAAACCTAATTTTCAAAAGCCCGCAGTTTTAATACCACTAACGTAATTGTATTTATAAATTCTACGATAACTTAAAAAAAAAGAAGCAAAATGATTGAATTGGCAAGTCTCTTTCTCTTTCTGTCGGCTGTCTGTCTGTCTGTCTGTCTGTCTGTCTGTCTGTCTCTCTCTCTCTCTCTCTCTCTCTCTCTCTCTATCTATCTATCTATCTCTCTCATGTTGACTGCTTCACTTGAGCTTCAGGCTATGATGTTTCGTCGACAAATTCTTCTATTTAATTATTCAGTGATTACGTTAGAAGGCCTTTCAGGAAATGGCTGGCGTTCACATCCCCGCTAATTTGCACCACCTACAAATATTTCGCAGCGTCTTCACTTCCGCAAAACCGTCTGTTTTAGTCAGCTTAAGTCGAGAAAAAATGTCAGCTTGCCCTGAAATGTTAAAAAAAAAATAATTTTAAAAATCTAAATGGGGAATTAGGATACAACTGTCAGTATATTTTATTTAGATCATGATGTTTTTTTCTTTTCTTTCTTCCCTGTTTCCTTACTTACTAAATTTTCCCCCTTTTTCTTTTTCTTTTCGCACTTCTGTTTCTTAATTGTACTCACTTTCTGTTTCAGCGCGGGATAATAGAGAATTAGACTTGTTTATTAGCAGTCAGTCCAATCCGAACTGGGTGCTTCATAAGTGTGACCTTATATCAAGTTAAGCTTTGTAAAGCGTTATTTTTTCCTTTTTTTTTTTTTTTAGGGGTACTCTGGTGATTATTTCCTTCATCTTCTCACTTCTTTCTTTTTTCCTAACATATTTATTTATTTCTCTTGTTTTTTTGTTTTTTTTTTTGTTTGTTTCTGTTCTTTTTTCCTCTTGTCTTCTGTTTCATATAAGCGATGTTAATATCGTGATATATGGTAGGAGCACCATTTATGGGAACTTGGCAAACATTATTAACTGAATAAAACTGACTAGTATTTAAGAATTATCCAATGCAATATAGATTTCAGAAACACGAAACTCTGCGCTAAAATAACAAGAATAATTTTTCACTTCTAAATATTTCCCTGAACAGCGTTACCTTTTTTCCACGGCACAAAAATTCATATTTAATTACTACAGAATTAAAACAGCGAAACAAAATACACTTTTTGTATTTTTGTTAATATCGTCATTTATATAATAAAAAAATATATTGTGATCTCTAAATTGGTAGAATTTCATTGCTAATTTCTGTTACATTTCTGAGTAACAAGTGTGACATAGAATGACACAACGCCTGACACTGCATGTGCGTGATCAGCTAACATCCCATCACGAAGTGTGGCGGTGAAATGTATATATGGAGGAGCAGTTTTCATGGACCGCGTTTTTCAGTAGACGCCAAAAGCCATCCGAAATTGTCATTCCAAACTGATGAGTCCGGGACTGTGGTAGATACTTACAGAAGCGGTCGATATTCAACATCCAGATTTGAGGAACATGTACAAAGGGTAGAATTTAGACACCGTGTTTCAAACATTGTACTGTTCAAAATAAAACATATTTTATCAAAATCGACCAATAATTAATATAAAGTTATTAATTTTGAATAGAAAGTTACTTTCCACCCACCTTGTATATGAAATTGTTTTGGCTATTGCATAATTTTACTTGAGTAATTTACATCTATCTTATTTCATATTTCCCAAAATAAAAATTGGGAATAATATGTAATTGTTTTTGAAATATTATTCATTTGTAATAAACAGTGTATATTTGTTTAATATAATTACCTCCGCACTGTCGTCTTTAAAGGCATCAGAAACGAAATTGTGATTTACATCACCATGGATCAAAGCGCATGAGAACAACTTCAGATCCTGTTCCAGATCCTTCTCACTCCTTGCAGCAATCCTAACTGATTGACTATGTCTTCAAGGGTGTAGCCGTACTCAATACGAATGGCCAATTACGGATTGATGTGTCTATTTAACCCATACTTGGAGGTTTTGAATTCAGGACCCAGCTGAGAAGAGATGGATTCATACCTTTCCCAAAGGTATTTGTACGTAAGTGAATGTAAGGAATTCTACAGGAATTCGAAATCAGCTTCTCGATTCCTTAATCCAAACCTCTATCCATTATTCCACCGTGATATGTCGTGAATCGTGAAATAGTGATTTCTTAATAGTAAAAGCAAATTATGTTTATACGTAATGAAGACGATATCACTGAATGTTAGTTGATTTGAAATAATTTTAATAGAATGTCTGAACATTGACGAATTAAGAAACTTGCTTGATTTTACGCATCACTCAGTGCTTCCGCATTAGTGAGAGAGAGAGAGAGAGAGAGACAGACAGAGACAGAGTGGGAATAATGGCAGAGAAGGTGATGTTGAAAGAAAGTCAAATTAAATAAATTAAAACTGATCACTTGGTCGGCAGGCACATCTCTTGCGGCTCACAATTAAATTTCTTCTCACAAACTCATTTCCGAATCCTTTTACGCATAAGATATAAATCTTCTCTCATTTGGCAAGTAGAAAGCCAATTGTCTGAAGGAAAGAGTGAAAACTGAACATAATAATTACAGAATACCTTACAAAATAGCTAATCTCTGCAACGCAGAAGAAAATGGATCAGTTTTGCTTTGTGCTCAATTTTTAAATGTTTAACAAAGGTCTTTCATTTATAAAGAGAAAATAAAAGCATATTATCATCATTACCATGATCGTCATTATTTCCTCGTAGGTTCTCAGATACAGCTGAGCATCTGATAGTTCTCTTAATGTATCTGACTTGCAAACTCTTTGCGCAGTACTAGACTGGCGTCGAGATCTCATCAATTTACAGTTAAGCTGTCTACATGTTGCCATACATTATATACTAACAGTTTCTTCTATCACACGTCTCATTTGTGGGACTCCTTTCCGGCTCCATGATTTCCAGCCAACTTTAATCTATAAAATTTAAATGCAATATCAATCGCTATCTATTGGCTTCCTTATTGCTCTTTTATCTTTCCGCTCATTATTAACGTTTCTGTTCCTAATTCATACACACGCTGTAACCACGTGTGTCTTAGTGGCTTTACTGTCTTGCATTGGGGTGATATCATTTTAAAAATACTGTAAAGTTATTCATGTGTAGCGTGTTGAGTAGCCCAAAACATGACCAGTGTCCAACAACTTTAAGGATTGCCTTGTCCATGTTCACATGATGGTTGATAACATCAGGGTACACTTCGTTTCACCCGTGGACTTCAGTCTAGGAAGCACACCTCTCACCCTTCATCACCTCACTGGTTGTAATTATGGAGCCCGTTTTACCCATTTTACGAATTGGCCGTTGACTCTATAAGATGGTTCATCCTCCATTTAACTACTAGGTGTCAGGTCACCGTCCACATCAAGAAATCCTCTTGTGGGAACTGGCTTAGTCACAGATGACCCGATCATACTGCCGGTAGTACTGTGTTATATGGTACAGATAGCACTCGAAGGTTCATGTCGCCGAATCACAGGGTACAATTCTGTGTTGATGTCACAAAATACACACAGATAGAACAACTTCTCGCAAATGATCAGCTTTAATCACTTGAAAATAATTAAGAGGATGTTAACGTTGCCATAAAAATACAGGCTTGATGACACTGTAAATGTTAAATTCAATTCCAGGGGCAATGGAGATAATGGATTTTGGCGACTTATTCTTCCCTGGAACAAACCAAACTGGGCTTTTGGTCCTATCTCAGTAACTAATTTCGGATCTGACGCAAGTGATTTTTCACAGAATCAAGATTTAAGGTTCGACATGCGATTTCTTTCAGGAACTTACTTCAAGATTTGGGGTGATTTCTGGCTGCTCTTTTTTGTAGGACTGGCTTTAAACCTTCAACCCCGACACAATTTGGCAATTCCTGTCTACAACTGATTTTTCCATGACTAGAAACTATACAGATTTCCAGAATTAGTTTCACTTTCAATCCGATAGACTCACATTGTCTAAACAAGGGCTGTTTTCAATCAGTTTATGCCACCGGCTAAATATGACATTGACAAGAAGACACATTTTTCATTACTTCCTCGAAACCTCAGATTCGCATTCACGCAATTATTCTTAGGGTTCGATCTAAAAAAATTCACTCGTAACACTATCCTGACGTAATATCATTTTCCTCAACTGTTAAGATATTTATCAAAAAAAAAACAGCTGGGTTTATTTCTCATCTTTCTCTCAATACCTACTTTTGTTAACAAAACTCTGCTTTTATTTGTCATTTCTCTGTGCGAATTAAAAAAAAAAAACTTTACTTCAAAAATAGAAACATTTTTAAAATGTTTTTAAAACATTTTTTTCCGTTCCCTATTTTACAGAAACTTTTCCAGCATGTAAAATCTAAAGTCTCATAATATTCCCGCATATTTTCCGTAATCTAAAATGCCTTACTGATAACAATATATATTAGTACGAAATTTTACATTTTTAAAGAAGTAATTTATTATCAAACTAAAAACATCAGCCTCCAAAACTTGGGGTTGTCTACAGCGGACAGAATAAACTAATGTTCTATGACTTTAGGTAAATTAATAATACTGCAGACACGTGCTGAACTATTAATGGTGCGTATGGAATCAATTTTTCAATGAAATGATTTTTGATGAAAATTATTTTACAGGTTTAGTAAAGATGAAGAACAATTGTGTGTTCGATAGCGACCTTATTTCGATAGGTATTGAGGTGTCATCGTTCAAAAATGAACACAAAAACTGAATTCAGATCATTTAACGATTCACTGTATATATTCAGTAAGTTGGAAATATGAAATAACTGAAACATCTGTTCTATATGACTTAACAAAATCCAACCGTAAATTGAATTTAAACACCTGCATGTAACTCGAGACTTATGGATGCGTTTCACCGTTTTTTGGACAGTTTAGACAGTGGCAATAAAAAAATGGATATTTTACAAGAATATAATGCTGAATAGAATACTGTAGCCGAACAGAATAAAACGCAGTCGAAAAAATAGTCCTCCATCGAAGGAGAATTTTCGTAAGTATTTGACAGAATTATATTGCTGTAATCCTGTTTCGGTTGCTGGTGGTAATTATTACATTTAAATTAGGTATCTATGTTTAGCGTTTAGATCGTTTTAAAACATAGTTAAATGCAATGAAGGGTTCATTTCAAGGAGACATGATCATGTTATGTTCTGAACACAGAGAAACCTCTGAAGAGATTCAAGATACCAGATAATTTAAGATACAAATTGTATACGTTTTTGCGATGTATCTTGCTTCATCTAATTACAAAATTTTTCATCTTGCTTCATCTGATTATAAAGCTTTTATGGTAAACTTAAAATGAAAAGGAGACTAATCTCTCTACTTCCTTTTTCTCCAGAGCAAAGGAACTTAATAAAAATGGTTATTGCTATTTGAAGAATCAGAGAGCTGAGTTCGAATTCCAGTCGAATCCATTACATTCATTTACGTTGTGAAAGGTATGAAGTCTCTTCTTCTCCCTCCGGCTATGAGTAAATAGCAGGACAGACCAGGTTTTATAGCCTTGGATGACAACTGGTCTACCGCTGAAAGAAATGGCAACCGACTGCGGGAAAAGATCTGCTTCGTCAGTCATGTATAGAAAGACACATTATCGCCTAAGCATGTATCACGCATGGCACGTGACTGACTGAGTATTGTTAATTTGAATCATTGTAAAACTTTTATTGAATATAATGTAACTTCTGTTAATAAATGCAACCTCATCTATATATATATATTTTATTTTCCTTACACTAAATTTACGTATTATTCATGAGAATGAACAGATAGTGGGAAAACCAATATTTAGTGTTTGCAATTATGCATACCTGCATAAATCCAATATCTTTTCAAAGTCTACAATTCGTTAATGCTTAAAATATTGCTGCCAGATATGGTTCGATACTCCTGCTATTTATCTAGAGCTCATTCGTAAAATTCATAGAAGAATCAGCAATATTATTGGCGTTGATCTGGCGTCTCGGCCTCAGTCAATTTCCTAACGCTATAAGATTGCCTCCCTTTCCTTTTTCTATAAATACTTTCATGGTAATTGTTCGGATGGGCTTTCGCTATAATGCCTAGACTCTTTCAATTGAAGCACTGCACTAGACTGGCGATGAGGTCTTACCAATTTACAGGTGAACTGACAAGATGCATCAATAATTTCAATGTTAACAGTTTCTTTTATCTCGCTTCTTGCTTGTGTAACTGTCTTCCGGCTCCATGCTTTTCAGCCAACTTTATCTGCAAAAATGTAATTGCAATGTCAATCGCGATCTACAGTCCTCCTGATTTCTCTTTTTTAGTTCTCACTACTTATCAATATTACTGTTTCTAACTCTTCCGCATTAAGTAACCACTTGTATCTCAGTGAGATCACTGCTTTTCATGGTGTGAACTCGATTAAGAAAAAGGGTTGATAAACCGTAGAAAATGAGTGCATCAACGAATTTCACCTTTTTTGTCCTTTTTCCAAATATACACGCTACCAAATGCAGTTTGAAAAAAGATATTTCTAAACAAAAGAAATACGTTTTTTCTCTTTAGATTATTATAGAAATTAATTTAAATTCTCCACAACTTATATTTAGTTTCATGTAATTTCATTCCCCAACCAGGATTTCTTGTTTATCTCCCACCAACACTCGTTAGGTAGACCCTCTAATACACCACATATAATTAAACAGTACAACTGCAGTTTTGATCGTAAAGTTATTACTAGTGACGCCACCAGTACGGCAATCACTGCACTGACTTTCCTTCAAGGTCAGAGATGACTACCATTTAAGCATCAGTTAGCGACAAAGTGAATCATTTAGACGATTTTGCAAAGTGACCCACGGGGAGCCATTGAAATAAGCTAGTGACACATCATCGTGACAAAAAGCTGTCTGTCTGATTGGATAGGGAGTCCCATCGGTAATCCCATAGCAGTGTTCCGGTTTTATAGGTGTTTAATGACGACCAGATTATGGTGAGCTGATAATTTTCAACTCATCTATTTTTTCATACTTTTTTTGTCAGTGTCGTTTGAAAAACTCTGATTCTGTTCTCTTCAGTTTATATAAGGCACGTGTATTTTTTATCGATCTTTCGATTCCTGAATATATAAGAAAGCATCAGCTCAATTGATAAATGAACTAACTCCTGTTTAGTTTTATCATAAATATTTGAAATTAGTGCACACTTAATCTCAAAAGATTATGAAATTAACCTTCACGGTTTCCATTCAAGTTGAATTAAAGGCCGAAATTTATAATTTGTAATACCGAAATTTATAATTTGTAATACCGAAATTTGTAAACTGAAATAATTAAATTTATAATTTGTAATACCGAAATTTGTAAACTGAAATAATTAAATTTATAATTTGTAATACCGAAATTTGTAAACTGAAATAATTAAATTTATAATTTGTAATACCGAAATTTGTAAACTGAAATACCGAAATTTATAATTTGTAATACCGAAATTTATAATTTGTAATGCCGAAATTTATAATTTGTAATGCCGAAATTTGTAAACTGAAATAATTATCAATTAGGGAATAACTCTACTTGAGTTTCCCTCATGCATGTATTGATATGTTTTTATTCAACGGAGAGATTTCGTTTCGGCTAATAAATATGAGGTTGTATCGTATCTTGAGTAGGAATACGAATACATAGAATCGAATTTAGTTCGTTGATTATTTTACAGCAGCAGAATGCATTAATACAACTTTTTTAAAAGTCTGTATCACCGCAATCAAGGCAGTAAACTATAAATTGATGAGATCTAGACGCCAGTTTAGTACTCGCTTAAATTCATAAAGTTTCAGTACCATAGCGAAGAGCCCATCCAAACAATAACCATGTATTTATAGAAAAGGTATAGAGAAGCAACCTTAACGGCGGTAAGTGACTGAAACCGAGCCGCCAGATCAGGACCAACAATATTGCTGATTCTTCTTTGGATCTTATCAAGAGGGTCCAGGGTAAATAGCAGGGGCATCGGATCATATGTGTCAGCATTATATTAAGTATGGACGAATGGTAAGCTTATAGATATGTAAGATAGATTCTGGAGAGAAACATTGTCTACAGTTTTCTAATTCAAAGATTGTACTAAGAATATAATTATCGAAAATTATGCGAACCTCACAAGAGCAAAGAGTTTTTTAAACAAGATGGATTTAATGTGGTGGAAGCAGAAGGCACTTCTTACATTTTTCTGGTGCATTTCTCTTAGTGTCTTTCGATTCACATCATTTCTAGTTTCTAATGTACAGTGATGATATTCAAAAAACTGCCCTTAAGACAGAAAGTTAAGTTGCTTGTGATGCTAACACAATAATACAGGTAATACAGGTTACTGCTCTTGTGCCTGAGGAGACGTATTTGACTCAATATTAAAAATCTATGTCGAATTAATACCATTTAAATTGTTTGCCTATTAAGAATTTGGCCAATGTGATTTTAAATGCAAGGAAATATTTGATCGCATTGTAGAATGTTTGTGTGTCGTCTTCTGCAGTATGTCATCATAATGAGCGAACGCTAACTTTAAGAAACGACTAGTATCCATAGATTTTATACTGATCATGTCAGGTTAAGGCATTTCCACCTCCTGTGGAAGAGTGATGTTTTGAGGCTGAAGATTTCTTTAAGACATGTCACTGCTTCGTCAAATGTTAATTCGTTTGTCTTTTTGGCAAGATATAATCCACGAATATACTATTATATATATTCTTCAGTTCCTAATTTTCTCAGCAATAGACGTAGTTTTTTGCTTCTGTCCAGTTTTGACAGTCGATGTTAAAGATGTCTTCATGTCTTCTGAAGTAATCTTCGAAATTTTTATCCTCATCTAGAGAATATTTGAAAATCTCTATGGTATTCCCCACTGCGTCTTGCGAAAATGTTGCCCCTTTTTCAATATCTAATTGCTTGTTGCCCGCTACTTTCAATATTAGTTCCTGGAGATCCCTCTGCGTTTGTAGCAACTGATTTTGCCATTTTTCTTCCATTCTTTCTTGTAGTTGTAATTGTTGATCATTTTGGTATTTTACCAGCTCTACCAAAATATTTTTAAAATCTTCCATGATAACTCAATTTTACGTATTTTTTCTCCACGTAACTCTTTGTCGCCAATTTGTTGTGGACGACGAGGGAAAAATTTTTTGTTGTTTCTTTTTCCTGTGTGAGTTCAAATCGCTCGTCGTCAATTTGTTTTGGATGTGGGGAGGATTTTTCTATTTCTTCTTCTCGTGTGAGTTCAAATCGCTCGTCGTCAATTTGTTTTGGGCGAGGGGAGGATTTTTCTATTTCTCCTTCTCGTGTGAGTTCAAATCGCTCGTCGTCAATTTGTTTTGGGCGAGGGGAGGATTTTTCTATTTCTCCTTCTCGTGTGAGTTCAAATTGCTCGTCGTCAATTTGTTTTGGACGAGGGGAGGATTTTTCTATTTCTTCTTCTCGTGTGAGTTCAAATCGCTCGTCGTCAATTTGTTTTGGACGAGGGGAGGATTTTTCTATTTCTTCTTCTCGTGTGAGTTCAAATCGCTCGTCGTCAATTTGTTTTGGACGAGGGGAGGATTTTTCTATTTCTTCTTCTCGTGTGAGTTCAAATCGCTCGTCGTCAATTTGTTTTGGACGAAGGGAGGATTTTTCTATTTCTTCTTCTCGTGTGAGTTCAAATCGCTCGTCGTCAATTTGTTTTGGACGAGGGGAGGATTTTTCTATTTCTTCTTCTCGTGTGAGTTCAAATCGCTCGTCGTCAATTTGTTTTGGATGGGGGGAGGATTTTTCTATTTTTCCAATTCGCTGTGGACGATGAGGGAAAATTTTTTGATGTTTTTTTCTTCTTCCCGTCTGAGTTCGAATCTTCCTCGCCAATTTGTTGTGGACGACGAGGGATTTTTTTTTCTTTTCGTGTGAGTTCGAATCTTTGTCACCAATTTGTTGTAGATGAAATCCGGTCTCAAATGAATGACAAACGCAGGAATGAAATATAGCAAATAAAAAGTATTGACGTAATAATACAATTGGTAATACGGTTAGTAGATCCAGAAATGCGGTTAGTAGCAATAATAATATATATATACAGTCTGGGAAATTCAGTATCGAAGTATGACTTCCTTCTGAGTCTACGTGCTCGCAACTGTGACTCTTACAAAGCGGTTACCTCACACTCACACTCTCTCATTGTCACTGTATCAGTGTATCTCTGTACTCCACTTGTATGAAAAAGGGGTGTACCCATAATATATATATATATATAACAAAAAAAGAAAACTATATATATATATATATATATATATATATATATATATATATATATATATATATATTGTTCACAATAATATCCAAGAGCAACATAAGGTAGAAGTTTATTGAAAGAGTTTGATTTACAGGGCTAAGAAAACGAATTAAGGAATTAAGTGTGTGTGTGTGTGTGTGTGTGTGTGTGTGTGTGTGTGTGTGTGTGTGTGTGTGTGTGTGTGTGTGTGTGAATAATAACAAAAGAAAACTTTTTTGTCATCTGAAGGTCTTTATCAACACAAATGTCATTTAACTTGATGTTTATGTGTTAGTAGTCCCTCAGAGAACGGAACGCGTCAGCTAAGATGAATGTTTTGTTTTTTTTGTTTCTTTTTTTTTTTGCTTTTATTCATATTGTCCGTTTACTCAATTTGAAATCATTACACACACACACAAATATATATATATATATATATATATATATATATATATATATATATATATATATATATTCATACATGTTTCATTAAATAATATAAGGTCTGATAAACTTAATAACATTATCATTAAACGAAGAAAGAAAATCACAATATTGATCCATATTTTTTAATCCAATCTAAGCTTTCGGCTTACATACGCCATTATCAAAGATGACAATTACAGTACAATATATTACGCAATACACGAGCAAGAATGTGATGATAGTCTGTTTACATGCATGATTTCCAAGCAACGATAAACACGTGCATATAAGACGCTGGAAGCGAAAATCGCACTGCATCTCATGACGTCGCACATGACCACGCGAGAGTGAACTCGAGAAGTATTATGTATCGGAAGCCGTTGGTATAAACCAATGCCTTCTGTTACCACTTATAAACATTTAAGAATATTTGTGGAGATTTCATAGTTTATTTTGTTCAGGTTAGATTTCAACTGTTTTATATGTATAGTTTCAAGATTTTTTTTGTTTTTGTTTATTGTTTTCATGTTTAAGTATAATTGTGTTTTCAACAAGGATTTTACGGAATTATGTATGCGGTCAGGAATGCTGTTTTAAATGCCTAAAAATGTTAGATTTCTCATTCAAATGTAGTGTCAAGCGTCGTGAAAGCGAGTTTGTGGTGTGACCAACATAAATATTATTTAATGCATTGGAGATTCAATCTCCCAAAGGGCACTTGAATTTGTAAACTATGTTGATTTTTTTACATATCGCTACCCTGGGGAGAAGAATCATTGTGAATAATTGAGTTGGATATACTAGTGTGGCACCATGCATACTTGACGAGCTGAAAAGAAATATTCATAGATATATGATTTGTTTTTTTTTTACGGTTTATCAACCATTTAATAATTATTTAGGGCCGAAAAATATTTCGGGTTTTAAGAATAATTCTTTCTTTACGTTCAAGCGATCTGGAAGAAGGAAAGAGAAAACGAAGAAGAAAGAAAGAAAAAATAATACGAAAGCAGGTCATAGGCGAGCACACACACGCTCGGCTGACAGATAACAGGTGTCGAAAAATTACCAGGTCAAGCATCTAACCGAGATCTGGGGAAAATGGAAGTTGTTATCAATTGGTTGAAGAAACGAAGTTTAGGGACAATGAAAAATATTGATAAGTAACAAGTGGAAAGTGTGTCATTGGGATGATAGTAAAAGTCTAAGTGGGTGGGGAAGTGTATCTAAGGATATGAAGGCAAACCATTAATACGAAAACCCAGACAATCTCCAGAATTGGAAAAAAGCCACACAAGATGATGTCGCTGAAAATTTTTTTGAGATAATAAAGATTTTTATTATCGGACCTTCAGCCGGAGGAAAATGAAATATTTTTATTTCGTTCAAAAAAAAAAACAGGTCTGAGAAATCCCTTTCTTAGGTCATATCCAATTAGCGATAAACTGCTTGACAAATACCACGTGTTAAAAAGCCGAAGGTGTCATCGCAGTCGCTCATGATAAGGGCGATTTAAATTAATATTTTGTTTTTTAAGCAAGGTGTTTCTTTCCCCAAAACAAAGCCACGGATTGTCCACACCCGACTAAAAGACGTCATTGGCTAAATAAGATCACATGACACACGAAGGAGGAGGAAAGATACCCGACCAGGACCTCATTGGCCGAAAGCGGTCACATGACGCACGAAGGAGGAGGAAAGATACCCGACCAGGACCTCATTGGCCGAGAGCGGTCACGTGACGCACGAGGAGAATCGGTCGACGCCCTTGTCAGAATTGGAAGTGTAAGGAGCCGATACGAAGAAACGGGGAAGCGGGTATACGCCCCTCAGAGGCACAGTAAGGACGTGGGAGTGAGAGTGAGTTACCGAAAATGGAAAATCCCTAACCAGAAATAAGAAGGGTGGATACGTATTTAGAATTATCGAAAAAACCCTGGCGCCGACAGACCCACCCCAGTTTTGACTGCGTCAATAAAAGCGAAACCCCAACCGACAGAAATCAGTTGGAGTTTGAGCAGCGGACGGCGAAAGAGTTTTGAGCCGTGGACGACAAGCAGAGATGAGCGCCCAGTGTTGAAACCGCGTCAAGATAGCTGACCAAGATTCACGCACACTTCTGGACTCTTCTTCAACCAAGAACAAGTAGTTTGAAGAGCGACTTAGAATCAGACCACAGAAATAAGTTTTTTTCGACTTTCGTCCAAAGACACACCGAAACACAAATTTCTTAGAGAGCAGACAACTGGAAGCCTTAAAGTTGCCTAGTAAAAGCGTCGTGCCACAACCCACAGAACGGGTCGGGAAGCAGACATAGTCCTATGTACCGAGCAATTAGACATAAAAAGTTTGTTACCTTTTTCTTTGATACGTTGGACCTTGTGAGTTTTTATTTTATTTTCTTTTATACATAATTGTGTGTTATCACCCCCGTTAGACTCAACTTGCATTACGGCCCCAACCCCTGTTTGATCTCGTCTGTCTAAGATCAATTCACAACGTGGGTAGGCAGACTGGAGATCAGTGCAGTTACCCTGGTAACCAGGCGTTGGAAGCGGGTTGGGAACGGCGAGGCTGGTATCAATCTAACCAAAGGGTTAGAACGTCACGTTTGCAGCAGCGAGGAGCGAACAGCTGACGCCGCGGCAAAGACGTCACAATTGGCGCCGCGACCGGGATCGAACGACACAGTCGACGCTGCGACCGGGGGACGACGTCACACTAGAATTAGTGTAATATATGATTAACTTAATTTTTTTTCTAGCATCTGTTGTAGATATATTAGCATTTACTAATTTTTTAGTATATTTTCATCTTGTTTATAATTAGTCTGCATTTGATTACGATATAGGAGATTAATATCTTTGAGATTAGTAGAAGTAGTATTATGTAGTATTTGCTTAGTATTGAGGTTTCTAAGAAAGCATCTTATTTGTTCATCAACTATATAGTTTGGAAAGCTATTATTAATAAGTGTTTGTTTTATATTCTTTAGTTCATTGTAAAAAAATCAGTTTTGTGGATGAATTAGTTTCTGCACGATGTATTAGATTTATTATAATTGCTACTTTGTAGTAATATGGGCATTCGCTCTTGTAGTTAAGTGTAAATGAATTTATGCTGGAAGGTTTTTTGTATGGCAGAATAGTAAATTTGTTATTATTTGTGTTTATCAATATGTCAAGGAAGGGAATTTTATTAGTAGTATTGAGTTCATACGTGAAGTTAAGGACAGAATTATTTTGGAAACGTTTTTGAAGTTGAAGTATTTCACCTGTATTTTTAACTAACATAAGGATAGCCTCAAGGTATCTTAGGTAGATGGATGTTTTTTTTTTAATCTGTAAATATATATATATATATATATATATATATATATATATATATATATAAGCGAAAGGTAAATATACAATCGCACAATAAGAATATTATAAAATATCATAGTTGACTCAATTTATATAATTAATTTTCCAAATTAATTTGCTTTACATCTTTTCTTGTAAACTGGATGGCATAGTTTTCTTATAAATGCGTTTCTGTATATCTTGATTTTATTGGACTAAATTAATTGAAGCAATTTTACTTCTGATACTCAAAATATTTATAGAATATTTTTAAGCAGATTACCTCTTAAGCTAATTGTTTCCACCTTAAAAGGTTTAACCCACAAACTCTAAATAGTTTTGAAATTTACATTCTCTATCACATGTTTTATTAAATTCTTGACATATGATATTTTCAGAAGCAATAGAATTTGGGAATTTTTCTACATTTATTCGATAGAAATAAAATAAAGCTAACACAAAAGTATATAAATTACATCAGAAGATGCAGTATCTTATATTTGACGACAGATAAAGATTGACTGTGATTACTAGAAGTTCTATCTGAAGAGAAAAAATACCTAATGTTAATAAAGAAATGTAACTATCATCAACGTTCCTATGTTTTATCACTTTACCAAAATTATTTACTCGCTGAAGCATTATGAGATCGTGAATATTAGAATAAGAGTAAATAAAGTACTGAACGGATATTTTTGTTAATGTTGAAATAATGATGTTTATGGGAATTGGATAAAAGTCGTTCTATTCATGCAGAGAATTCACAAGTGAAAGAACGGAGAAAAATAGAATGATAACGGTAATATTTGGTATTCATTAACCAAACAGTCGGTACTACCGATAAGATGAAGGGAGTTTACTGTGTGTTAGGGAATATGAGGTAAAACACTATTAAAGAGAAAGAACAATAAAAGAATAAGACTTATGAGGACAGTAGATAACGAGTGACATTGCATATAAACGTTTGAAGATCAAAATTGACTGTGAAGCAAGAAGCCGGAACAGATTTCCACAAGTGCGAAGTGTTATAGAAGAAACTGTAAGCATAGAACTTACGGTTACATCTAACCATTTCAAATGTAAAAAGATAAGATATTCTCGCCAAACTAGTAATGCAGATCAAAATTCCGAAGTACAACATGTACTGGCGAGGTGAGAGGTATATATTAAAAAAGTAGAGAAAGAAACTCACTAAGCACAAAGTCAAGTTCTGAATTTAACTCTAAAGACCAAATTGAGTATATTTATGTCTCATAATTAAGGTATTTCGAAAATATATCTCATTGATTTCAATTGTCGTTTGATTTTTATTAATATTTATCGATTCTGACGAAGTCGAAGAACCAGGTTTTTTACTTTTAATTCTAACACGAATTTTGATTTAATTAAATTTTCAAACCGTTGGCAAGATTCATGCCATTCATATACATAAATACATACATACATAGATACACATATACATACCTATATATATATATATATATATATATATATATATATATATATATATATATATATATATATATAAATGTGAATATTAGTGTATCCCTGTGTCATATTTTCATAAAGTGGGAAGTTCATCCGTAAAATTACCATAAAAGTATTTATAGAAAAGTCACAGAGAAGCTACATTACGGGTTTATGAAAGGGACTAAAGTTGAGATATCATGTCAGAACCAATATTATTCCAGATTCTTCTTTGGATTTTATCAAGAATCTGCAAATATATACCAGGAGCACCAGACAAGATGTGGCAGCTATATTCAAAACAAGTACGAGCTTTAAACTTATGATTATATAATATATTACAGTTCTGTGAAGAAGGGACGCGATAAAGAAAAATTAAATATCAAAGTGAAATAACGAAAGTCGAAAAGATATGAAACTGATAGGAGCCCAAACTCTTTGCTAGCGCTTAAGATACGCTGCTTTGATCAAGCTGCATAATATCGTAGTGTAGTGCCATGTCGCCCTTGGGTAGGTGTCCCTAGATGTATTTCTAGTGTGCAACCCTGAGGAGGCTTTACGCTTTAGTCTTAGTCACCTTCGTGAGACATCTGTGATATGCTTCTACAGAAGAATATTGTGAATACCATGGCGGGAACATGAGAATATTGAGACTAGTTTTAAAGAAAGTCGAAACAAAAAGGAAACTTGTGTTCAGTTTTCATTCCTGGGACATATAATGAGGAATGAGGAGAATTGGAGAACTTGTCACTCAGAAGATATATTAAAGGCAAGGGTATCATACCTAATAACTTTGTGCAAATTGTTGATAGAATAAGATTTGGGAAGAATAGTAAATGGGTAAACATTACTTAAAGTTATAAATAATAGGAAGTTATAAAGAGCCACGATCCTACAAGTTCTGAAGAGATACGGCTCATCATAGAAGAAGAATATATAATACGTATATACATATGCCAAATATTATTCATTGGTGAATTATTTTTTAATTTTAATATTCTTGAATTTATGTTTAAATTCTAAATATATGAAATGGTAAATCCGAAGAAGACAGAATGAATGGTCGTCAGCAAAAAGGATAGTCCTATATATGAGGTACAAATTGGAGATGTCAAAATCAAGCAAATACAGAAATTTGAAGACCTGGGAAGGGTTTAAACAAATGATAGAAAAAAAAGGGCACCAGAAACCTATGGCGCATTGTGATAGAAAAATTGTGCCTTGCAAATTATTAGGGAAGAAGAATATTTCGTTAGAAACAAAAGAAAATAGAACGAATCTACTATGTAATATGAACCTTCCTTTAAGATAGTAAATTCTGGACAATTTCCTTACAGAGGAAGACTTGAGGCAATGGAGATAAAAAAAAATACTGAGAACACTAGGGACAGAATATAAATGCAACAATGGAAATAAAAAAAATGTAGATTAATATTTACAATTAGAAAAAGACAAATCATATTTACAATAAGAAAAAGACAAACCTTTTGAAGGAAAGAGTGATTGGAGAATTTGACACTCATAGGATATGCCGTATGCAAGAAGGGAATTACTAAGTAACCTTCCTAACAAGAATTTAAAGAAGTAACAGTCAGAAAACAACATTGCCGATTCTCCATGTGTCATAATTTTATCCAATTTTTAACACCAAACTGAGTGCCAAGAATTTGGTTTTGTTCAGAAATATGATTGGAAATGCTTCATTAAAAAAGGGAAACTTTTAAGAAAAAGATTTCATCACATATCAGTTTTCATAACTGAAACACTGCTAAGCACGGCGAAGTTAAGCAGCGTCGAGCCTTGTTAGTATTCCGATGGGTGACTTGTTGGGAATATCAGGTACTTTAAGCTTCGATGTAATGGTACTACAATGGATAATAGCCCGGAATTATTAATCGAAGAGTTATGTTCCAATTCTTGTCAGGTTCGTTATATTTACTTGCGTGCATATTTCCTTGGGAAAGGCATGAATCTATCTCTTCTCCTCCGAGCTATGTGTTAATTAGTAGAACTTGTGTCAGTAAAATTCATTCTCTCCTAAGAATTCTTAGAATCTAAAAACATTTTCCTGGCTGCTTATTTAAATCTAAAAAAGGTTGATAAGCCATAAAATAATCAATCAAGAAATGAAGAAATTGCGGAATGGCATTATCGTATTTACTGGGCCGCAATTAATTTTTACCATTGGCGGGCAGTGAGAATAGAGTCATCTTCTTAACAAATATTATCATCACTTAGTGAATTACTCTCTCATTAATATTGATTTGAGATCTCCAAAACAAAAGTCCTGATTCACAATTCATTCCTCAGGCATTGGAAAACGATAATAAATTCCAGTCAACGAATAAACTAGTATTTCAGTAATAGCAACAACGATGAACGAAAAACAGGAATGACCTACTATAAAAACTCCCAACGGTGCACTAAATTACCATGAAGTTGTTCAGTGTATATGAGCAAAATAAAAGAAAAAAAAAAGAAAGAAAGAAAGAAAGAAATGGCTCACGACATGGACGAATATTTTTGTTTGTATCTCAAAATACATTTGGGATGCGAGAATGTACTTCAAGCATCTTATTTTTGCACTGAAAAAAGTTTTTCGACGAGAATATTCTAGCAAGTATAATTGGTTTAAAGGTTTGTTGCTACTGAAAATAGTAAAGCTCCGTGGGGATACGCTTCACAATATCATGCACATATTCAAATCAGAAAGTGTGGCTAGTATATTGCATAGTATATCCTTATTTACAAATCGATGTATATATATAATTCGTGATTTAAAAAAAAAAAAAAAAAAAAAAAACAGCATAAGAAATATTATTAAATCCTTCATGAGAAAGATGTCAACTTCTTTTGGTAATATATAACTTCTTATTTTCCAGAATGATAAATCTTCCACATTGTGGTAATTTATTAATGGTGAAATTTTATATATGTGTTAAATCTGTTTAGGGCTTTACAACTCCGAAGTAATATATTTAACATGTCTTTCTCATATGCAATATTGAATTTAATTTAAACGTTTTTCACTAGATTTTTTTCTTGCAATTTAAGCCACGAAATTTTCAATCAATTCTCAAAAGTTGCGGTGACTTATAGTGATTAAAGATTCTTATATTGTAAAAATCCCTGGAATAACACAGCAGGAAACTGGATCATATGAATTAGGAATGCGCAATTTCTTACAATCTATTGCTTATAATGTTATCAAAGAATTCTCCCACCAGAAATAACAATGCACAATGCATCATATAGCAATCAATCAGTATGACAAAGAGATAACTAGGTATATATTTGAATAAATACGAGGGGGTGCTGAAAGGTTCTCCGCGTGAGACGCGTTCTAGCGTCAGAAAAAAAAATATTAAAACAATATTGCATTTTTATGAAAGTAGTATTTGTTATTTTAACCATTATATTATTTTTTAAAATAATGAGAGTATCCTGTATGTTAAATAATAAAACTTTTAATTTTTCCTAAAAATTAATTAAAATTTATTGTACTAATTTACGCACCATAATAAAACCAATTGTACTCAACTGTTTGCACTTTTCCCCCAGTCTATGATGGCTATTTCAGTGGGTGTGGCGGACGAACGGACGGACTAACAGAAGTCACAGAATTTTATATATAGATATATAGTTCACTTAATACAAGATCCAAGCCGTAATCAGGGGAGACGGTGTCTAAGTGAGATTATTGTAAGAGATGGTAAGTAGGAAATAGGAAATACTTATTATGAGGACGTGTAAGATAGATATATGTTGATATATGTTGACACGATTCGAAGTGATTAGGGAAGAATCCTCTCCTTACCTTTCATATGGTAACAGTTCTGGGAAATAAGTTGTCCGAGTGCAACTTACCAACGGGTATGGGGATGATTTTCCTCTGTGAGCGCAAGATGGCATGTTCTAGCTGCGAAGGCCTGAAATGGTTGAACTAGGACTGTAGCCCGTTTGAACATTTGCCATAGAAATAAGGATAGAGTAGTGAGAGGCCCCGAGTGTTTCAATTTGAGATAAGAGTTGCAGAGTGGAGAATAATTTATCACCCAAAAGGCCGCGTAATAGCTTTTGAACTCGAAGATGGAGAATGCGAACCTAACTAGATATGTCTATATTACTCTATTCTAGGTCTGTTCTGACACTTGCAAGTATGGTAGCTGGAATTAGAATAGAATTGAGTTTCTAGATTGTTCTCGTTCCATTGCCCTTGTATAGGGATATCTCGTATAACTCTTATTTTTCGTACTTACATTAGTTCTGCTTAGTTACTGCTCGCTCTATTTCCACTGTGTCTAAATAAACACGGTCTGGCTCAGTTACTAATTCATAGATGAGGACAATAGTCTTCAAATAATGTGTATGATGATAATTCATCATTCCAGAAATTCAGACAGAAATTAATATATATTGAAAATTTTAGATTAAAATTTATCTGGTAGCCACATGTCCGATTAAAGACTTATTGATCCACATTTTCATTCGTACAGATCTATACAGACATAAAATTGTATGTGAATGTATCAATCATAGATAGATAGATAGATAGATAGATAGATAGATAGATAGATAGATAGATAGATAGAGTTTCTTTAGATATTTCGATGTGTGCGTATTGAATAAAACCTTGCTTAAGAAAGGCAGATGTTTTTCCAATTCTTATAAGCTAAACTCTTCCAAAACATGCCATGAAATCAGCAATGTAATTTTTTTCTTGAAATTAGTGGCCTGACGATTGCGTCTAGCACGAAACAGACTGTCACCTCTAAGTGTTGACTTTATGTTCACTTTTATATTTACACACGCTCTATGTCTGATACTGAGAAATTTATCCCATAAATATAGCACACCTTAAGACTATATTTCTTCAGAGTCTAAGAGAGCATAAAAGCTGAAATGACTTTCTTGAATGATTTGAAAATAGAAAAATATATTTGGTGAAAGTACGAATCGAAACTCTCCAGTCGCAAGCAAAATTTTAGGCACATCGATCAAGTAGATTAAAATTATATTACTTGAAATTATGATTCTAATTTTCACCCAGAGTATAAATAGAGATCAACGCCAAATCAAAAGTAATATTAGTCTAATTATTTTCTACATTTTGAAACATAATAGGCGATGGAGATTTATCAAGAACTACAAACATTTTAGTGCATATGTATTTCAGTCACACTCAATCATATTTTCATATACTTAAATATGACTCAGTAAAATGAGAATATAAATTAGTTTGGTATCATTTCATATGTTATTCAATTTACATATTTTACAGACAAATGTTTCGTCTTTCAGATCAAAATTCCGATGAATTATACCTACTGGCGAGGTGAGAGGTAGATATTAAAAAAAGAAGAGAAGGAAACCCACTAAGCACAAATTCAATTTCTGAATTTAAATCTTTATCGATGACGTTTATGTCTCTTAATTAAGGTATTTCGAAAACATATCTAATTGATTTCAATTGTCCTTTGATTTTTATTAATATTTATCGATTCTGACGAAGTCGAAGAACCAGGTAACTTACATGTTTTACTTTTAATTCTAACAAGAATTTTGATTTAATTAAATTTTCAAACCGTTGCCAAGATTCATGACTTTCATATACATAAATACATACGTACATACCTATATATATATATATATATATATATATATATATATATATATATATATATATATATATATATATATGTGAATGTTAGTGTGTCCCTGTGTCACATTTTTTCAACTTAAAGGAACACAACTCTTTAACTTTTATCTTAGCTCAATATCAAATGAAAAAAATACTTTTCGTAAATTAAAGTGTTTCAAAATAAAATTGTCTGTGTTTTCACCTTTACTCCTAGAGGTCGTAGACTATTTTGGAATCAGGCCAACTCTGTAAGCAAATTGAAAACATTCCAGGCTGAAACTGGACCAACAATCCTGAAATTTTGGATCCCAAGTTTTCATTACTGCGATATTTTTACGTGGTTTTGCGACGAATTTTTTGAACAATAACAAGTTTTATAACTTGAAAATAAATTTGCGAAATCCAGCAAAAGTCACCCATAAAATAAAATAATTGTTTTTATGGAAAGTAAGGACCTACGTACACCAAATTGTTTTTTAAATTAATTGGCGGAAGAATTATCGCTGAACTTTTGTAAGGTAAGCTTAAATATTGAGCCCTTCTGTAGTTTATTGTTGCTTATCGCATCTATTCCTCCCTACCTATTCTGATGAAGGCTTAATAACGAGCTCTCCACATGAGCTAGCTGAATTGCTTATTTAAAACAGTGCATTTACTCAAATAATCTGTATCCTTAAAAATAATGTATAAACAAAACATATATTAAAATATCTGTAGGATTTAATTCATTTCATCTAATGTGTTGTCATTATTTACGTTAGGTTACGTTTCGGGGCAGAAATGATATATTGAGGAAGTTCATCGAAGATGAGAGTTTATAAGCATAATTTGTAATTTGCTAACCGTAGCTGAATAGTTAAATGCAGATCAGGCCAAATGACGGTTTCCATATTGGATGCAGGTTCGATTCCTGTCGTAGAATGCTTAATTCCTGCGAAATTACTCTCAGGCCGGTAAATAATTAATTCTGTTTAATTAAAACAATGCATTTACTCAAATAAGTTGTATCGATAAAAATAAGAACTTTTTTAGGGTACCATGTATGGGCCAATATTTAATTCCCAAATTGAGATCAGGCACAATGAAAGTATAAAAATACATTTTTATTACGAAAATATCGACAATTCATTTTCATAGAAAAAATTACCAACAATATAATTTTGAAAAAAAATTACCAGCAAAACATTTTTGTAGGAAAAAATAAAATTTACCAGCAATACATTAAAAAAAAATTATATGAAATACAATTTTTAAACAAAATTACTAATGCTCCCAAGAAAATTAAATATTGGTATTAAATGACCCATGAACAAGCAATGCGTATACGCAAACGCGCACGTGTGCGCATATGTGGTTACGTGGTTGTGAGCATTTACAGACCTTTTATATGTTAAGGGATTACATACAGATGTCTATACAAAGGTAATTACGAGTGAAAATAATTATGGCAAAACATACAATATATATGAGTAAGCAAGCTTTCAAGAATGTGTATGTCATGACGAAAACTTTCACCCGCAATATAATATCCCTCCTGAAATATCCATATGTTTCGCTACGAAAAACAAATATACAGCGTTATTAAAGTAGAATGAACCGATTTCATTACGCAATATTTTAATAATTAAAAGCAACAGAAATCTCCAGCCGAATCATAAGCATTTGACTCACAATCAACTTTTATTTCCTGTCTTACAAGTGTTCAATATGACCACCACCAGCAGCAAGGGCAACATTAGTGATAAGAGAATCCTTCCCAGACGCAGATCAGCATATCACGATTCGCTGTTGCTATTCGTTGTTTAAGGTTATCGATTTTAGTGGATAGCGGGGGAACATAAACGCAATCTTTTATGTATCCCCACAAGATAAAATCACACACGGTGAGGTCTGGGGATCTCGCGGGCCAAGCACAAAGAGCAAGGTCTTCGTAAGTGCCTGAACTAGGCGTAGCCTGTAAGGTCTCAAATGTACACGTCATAGCACACGCCAGATGGTGGATTGAGAGATCGCAAGCTCATGGTGAGTTCGATTTTTGGACTTCATTGGACTCAGCTCAAACGCAGCACGGATTCTCTCCACGTGTTCCTCCTAAACTTGTGGCCGGCATGGATGTCTTTCCTTTAGACAGACATCCACTCTCTTCAAACAGTTTAAACCACCCTCGTATCATTTTAGGAGAAGGCAGATTAATGTCGAATTGCCTTCAAAAAGCACACTGCACCGTGACAACCGTATTTGTTTTCGCGAACTCGAGAACGCAGAACGACTTTTGCTGAGGACTAGCCATTCCTAGAGTAAACAAAAAATTGAACGTTGCCGGAAATATGACGCGACTACAGTGCTTCTGTGGCAGCCATTCAAAACTTAGAAAACTTCTCTTTCAAATGGTCACTGACTCATTCCACGACAATGCTTGAGCACTGAAGCAATGCGTTATGAAGCCGGTTCATTCTTTTTTAATAACCCTATAATATGTATGTAATAGTTTTGTAAATATATATGTAACCATTTTTGTATTCTGAGAACCTACATGTTTCATCGATAATCCTCAAAATACTTTTCAACTTGCATAAATATGAAATGAGAAATGCATCGACTGCATAGACAGAGAATAATATCAAAATATATTTTATCCGTACCAAAAAACGTCGACCATCAAAAAAGAAATAAATGGATAAATATATAAATATACTTGCCCAGTCAGTAATTGTTAATATTATTGCCATTTAAATGTGCCTAATATTTGATAAACTGAATTAACGCTGGAATATTTACTGTTTTTTTACTTAAGAGTTTTATTTAAATATCTTCGCTTATGGTGAACTTATCCAGTATATAATCGAACAACTTCAGATTAGATGGCGGCATGCTCTAACGTAACCTGTTTGTAAGTTATTACAAATAAATATCATAATCGAATGTATGTCAGAGAAATTCCGAGTCGGAAAAAAGGTCTTTGAACCTTTTTATCATCTCTTCAAAAGATAGATAGATAGATAGATAGATAGATAGATAGATAGATAGATACGAACAGACTGAGATAGATAGATGGTATTTATCAATTCACCCACAGGAATTGAATGTGGCACAAGGCCTTTTTAATGTGGGTATGTCTGAGCCCGTAGGCCCAGCCAAAAATAAAACCCATCTAAACCCGTCCAAGCGGGCTAGTTCCGTCAACCTCCCCGAACGAAACCCCACCCTTCGGCGGAGCCTCGTCCGGGTTCCTCTCTGCAAGCAGAGAGTTCGACAGACACCCGGCTCGGCAGCTCACAAAGCACAGATACTACACTTTGATCCTAGCCACCGGGCCGAGCGGGTATTCTTTTTTTAGATAGATAGATACGAACAGACTGAGATAGATAGATAGATAGATAGATAGATAGATAGATAGATACGAACAGACTGAGATAGATAGATACGAACAGACTGAGATAGATAGATACGAACAGACTGAGATAGATAGATAGATAGATAGATAGATAGATAGATAGATAGATAGGAACAGACTGAGATAGATATATACTAATAGAGTGAGATGGCTAGATATGAACAGACTGAGATAGATACGAGAAGGTTGAGATAGATAGACAGACAGACAGACAGATAAACATACTGATATAGAGATACATATAAATACTCAGTCAGATAGAAATATTGTAGATGTTTGATATAAAAAAGAACCTGTTTCGGGCATATTCTTCTGTTTATGTGAATCTCTAGATAATCTTTTCCCTGATCTGAAAAATAATATTCCTCCTATTACTATATCTATTATTTCTCCTTATCTTCTTAGTTCATCAAAGTTTTTTTCCCATTTAAAAAAGAAGACGTTATTCTCCATTAGATCCAAGGTCACATAGAAAAAATGCGACATAAAATACGCCCTATGCTCCGTGATCTATTCGTGTTTACAGCATATTGAATCGTCTTCCGTACATGATAAAAGTCTCCCACTTACACAACACACAATAAAAAAAGATTTTTAACAATGAACTCTTTAAGAACTAATTTCTATCTTCTTCAGTTGTCTATTCTCCACAATATTTCATCGAAATCGACAATATTATGGAGTGAGTATTTCGTACTGTCATTCGAATGTCTCATTTTTTTCAAGTAACAGTTATGACTAAGTCTCCAAATACGTTAAGTAAAGTGCACCTGTCAGGTATTTTCAAATAATATATAATATAGATCTTAAATTGTATCGTTTGTAAAAAATATTTATACATCCTTATGTTTAATAGGGCGACATATAAACTTGTTGGGGATGTGCAGAATTTATTAATTATGATTGAGAGAATCAGAAGGAAATTGTGTAGGTTGCGTGACTTTCTGCATCCCCAAACAAATAAATAAACGAATTTTAAATACGATCAAAAACAAGACATATTCAATTTCGAAACCAATAAAACATTTATATACAATTCAAAGTAATATACAAACAGGATATTTGGTATATGTTACTATGGCAAAGTGTGTGTGATATTTTAGGTTTTGGTATGTCTCTCTTAGTATTCGTTTGTTCATTTACAGTCTTTCTAGATTTGTGTTGATATTAAAATTGTCGATATTGTTTTTTTGGTAGGAGTTCTTATGGAGTGATCTACCTTTGACTGTAATATTTCTAAATCGTTCGCATGTTGATTTTTACTTAATAGGTAGTGAATATAATTCACTTTGGATAAGCAAGGTTTGTGATTCGATGTCTACAGAGTTGGTTGAGTTTAAATTGCATGTGAGTCAGCGTTGATGTACTTTTGCGCGGTAAAATCGTGATTTCGAGTGACGTGGAGTATGTTGGCAATTTCTCTGTGGATGTTCGTCTCTGACTACTTTCGTCAGTCGGCGTTTTCTTTTATATGTTTTGAAAGTCCAAAATCGGCTCAAAGAAGTTTTGGCGCAATTTCGTTTTGCACGTGAAACTTTCAGATTATTGTGTCGTTAACCAAAGAGATTCGTTGATTCGCCTAGTATGGTTTTTATTGGTTGAAGTTTTCCGTACGTAGGCGTAAGATATAGACTGTTCTGTTACTAGGGGTGATAGGTAGGAAAAGGACGAGTCTACAAACTATTCAAATTTTGACACGTGATTTGTAACAAGAGGTTATAAGAAGCAAGAATAGATATTCAGCTTTAAGAAAGAAGAATTTATGGAAAAGCGACAATTTAAATATTTACGCTATCATGTAATTCCAATTCGTAAATTTAAACTCATTAAATTTGTACCTACTGATGCTTTTTATGCATCTTATATTAACAAGTATTTGAAAATAGTGTTTCACAATATAGGCTAATATATATATATATATATATATATATATATATATATATATATATATATACTAGCAGTAGAGCCCGGCGTTGCCCGGGGATGTAACAGTAAGAGATAGATCAAGTATCGACCATCATAAAGACTGAGAAATAAAATTGACAAAGATTATTGTTTAAGGTTGACGGACACGCATGTCTTAATTGTTTTTTTACGAATTGGTCAAACCCAAATTCAAACAAAAAACATTGTTTACAATCGTTATGAGTCTATCGATTGGTGAATAGAATTTTATTATAAACAATTGTCTTGTAAATGGAATTTTTAAAGCATTCTGAATGTAAATAAAGAAAAAATTGTGCAAGACAATAAGAATACTACCTGCCGAAAAAAAAAATGGATGTTTGTTTTATCGGCTGAAAAATGTAAGAAATCTGATCCCATATAAAGGAACACATACACACACACACACACACACACACACACACACACACACAAAACAACCTGGGTTTTTAACCTAAGTCACTCCACGGAATCGCTAAAACATAGAGCATAGTCTGATGAAAAAGACGCCAAAAGTTTATGAAAACAAAATTTTATCGTCAAAATGCTTATTTTTTTATGAAGAGGATAGACTAAATTTTTTTTTTAATTATTTTAAAAAATTTTCCATCTTTTCAGAATATTCTAAATTTTGATTTAAAAAAACCTTGTTTCTCTTTGTAGCAACAAGGGTAGTAAATAACATAGATAATTTTTAGCGCGTTTTTTGTATTTACATACATTAATTTGGAAAATCTTGCAAAATAAAAATAATTGTCAGATGTTAATGAAACTTTCAGAAACTATTCACAGATGATCGAAATTATTATAAATATTTTTTTTATTAAAGTCATGGTAGAAATTTTTTTTTATATTTATTAACACCCCATAACTAATTTATTTATGAAAAACTCTAGAAATTCGAGACCATCGGTTTTAGTGATTACAATATTTAAAAGCACAAGGCTTTGAAGAATGGAAATCATGTTTTTTTTTTGTTTTTTTTTTTGGCCAACGTACTTGAAAATCAGCTGTGAATTGTAACATACAAAACTCAATAAAACAAATATATTATTTAGTTTCAAATGCTTTTATTTGTTTTAATTTGTTTTTATGAATATGGACAATATTTTCTGAAAGCAAAAATTTTTTTCAATGAAAATTGAATTTTAATACAATTATTTCTTAAATCTTTAATTTTAAAAAGATTTTTAAAAATGTTTAAATTGAATATTAAAAATATTTTAACATTAGTTAAAAGCAACATCAACCTTTCAAAATGTCCGTGTGAGATTGTCATTGTCTAGCCTTTGAAAATTGTATAATTTGGACCAATCAGATTAGCCATGGTAATTAAGAAATGTAATTTTGTGTTTATAGTCGGACAGTAATTATCAAGTACGGAAGACCAACCAGAATACAATTTAGTTGCATTATTTGAGTTCAGCATTGTTCTCCGCTGTTAAACCCTTTACTTTTTGCGAAACACGTATGGAGAAGTTAATTTGAGTTTTCAATTTCAACTGAGAAGGGGATACCTACAAGTAACAGTATCATCTTATGAAATTTAACTACTGCTAAACTTTAATTTATATGATCTTATTTTTATATTAATCTCAGTTATGACATTTTTCCATAAATGAAATATCAAAATTAATAATAAAATGAATGGAAATACAAATAACACAGTAAAATGTAATAAATGTACATAAAATTATAGTATTTTATGTACACTTCTGATAAAATTTCATAAGAAAGGTACCTAAATTAATTAGATACCTTTTTCTTATGAAATTTAATCTCACTATTAACAGTCTTATTTTTTAATTTCTTTATATTTTCCATAAAGCATCGTAAACCTAAAAATGAAAGCTAAGTACAAAAAAAAATATTAAAAAAATTAAAAATTAGAGCGCTGAAAGTTTTCCTTAAAAGTAACAAGGTAAATAATTTGTTCACTTAAATAATTTCACTTCCTTCCATCCGTAGAAAGAATTCTCCTCCCGTTAAGTTATCTAAATGTCATGAATGTGCCTTTCGTCAATCGTCAAGCGACGCGAAAGGTTATGACCTGCTTTGTTTTATTTTCAAATTACATTTTTTCGGCGCAGAAGCTAAGTTAAGCTTGGTTCAAAAGATTTTAAATAAACAGTATAATATTTGTTTTATTAAAATCAGTTTTTGAAAAAATGATATAATTGACTTTTAAAAGAATATCAAAGTAAGATTTTAATCTTTTTTATCAAATCGAAAAAATGATTGAAAATGATTATCTGCCCTTTTTTTTGACGAAAAAAAACAATATTTTTAACGAAAATTTCAGACGTGCTAGGAACGATTAAAAAATGTAAAAAAATACCCCCAAAATACTTTGATCTTTCCTCTTTAATAATAATATGAACATTAGACGATAAAATTTTGTTTTCGTCAAGTTCGGCGTCTTTTTCATCATGCTATGCTCTTTTGTTTACATTTTCGTGGGTGAGTTCTCCCCCTTTCATTCTCACGATGTGTCTTAATCGTGTTTTCAAATTGATTTTATTAAAAAACAACTGTATTTTTCCCCATTTTCGGCCCCGTTAGAACCACCACAAGGTAATTTTATGTAGTCCTGTGAAGTTTTGTTGAAATCGGCTACAAAATGTAGAAAATTCGATCCAACATATAAACGTTACAGACACACACACACACACACACACACACACACAACCTGCGTTTTATAATAAAGTATATATATATATATATATATATATATATATATATATATATATATATATATATATATATATATATATATATATATATGTATATATATGTATATATATATATATATGTATATATATATATATATATATATATATATGTATATATATATATATATATATATATATATATATATATATATATATATATATATATATATATATATATATATATATATATATGTCTTATATCCGTTTATTTTAATGGAACAGCTTCTAAAAATACAATTAATATCCGTTAATTTAAAATATAAAATAGAACATTTAATACCCGTTTATTTTAAATATAAAACACAAATCCCGCCTTAAGTAAATTGCTTAAACTTAAAATACATCTTTAAATACAAAATATTTTTTATGGTTCTAGGTCTATTTATTTTTATACAAATTAAAAAAAAACGAAAATCCCCGTTTAAGATATAAATTCCGTCTATTTTATATTAAAATTCATTTTTTATAGTTTTAGATCCGTATTTAAAAAATACCCTTAATCCACGTTTATTTTAAATATAACATATAAATCCCGTCTATTTTAAATACAATATATATTTATTTATTTTTAAATCAAAAACTGTAATCCTCGCATAATATATGGACTGCGCCAGGCATTGCTATATAAGATAGTTTTATTAAAATTTAAACTATGTACCGACCAGTCCCTACTCAGCATCTGAAGAGTGTAAATATTGCGTTGTGCATGAAACTTCGAGTTGTTCTAACGGTTAGGAATAATATATTTACTAATATATACTTACTCTGTTATTTTACATCGAGCATTATTTTATTAACACCAGTTCTCAATGTGCGATATATATATATATATATATATATATATATATATATAAAGGATATGTAGGGAGAGGGGAAAATATAAATGTAAATATATTTTTACATTTTGGAATAAGCCACTGTATGTCGGGAGTCTAAAATTAAATTTAGCGGCGTTCTAACTGTTTTTTTCTTAATTTTTTTCCCTAAACAATCAACATATTTTCGATATGTTGATGATGTTTTATTAATATATCTTAATACAATTATGCACCGATGGTAAATGCTGAAGATATGCAGGACGCTGAATTTAAAATTTAAAATATTTGGAATCTGACGTGTCTATACGCAATAGCGCCGCCAATTCTATTCAGTTTCCCAACACGTTCGTTTTTTTTTTTTTTTTTTTGTTTTTTTGTTTTTTTTTGTTTTGTTTTTTTTTTTTTGTCGCTGTTGATTGACGTTATATTGCGACAACGGATTTGTTAACAAAGTTGAAACGCTGTAAGGACCCGGATACAAAATTACCAGGGAAAACTCAGAAAAGTACACTTTCTGTAAATGTTCACCTTTAAATCGAAATTATGATCATTATGAACGACTAATGTATTGAATGTGTTGAACTGTAAAAGATTTCTTATGAGATCATATAAACTTTTATTTAACGTTTCTCCTATGTATTTTCTGTAATGTTTATTATTTTAAAAAAAAGTATAAATTCCTGCTTCAGGCTGTTATTTTGATTTCTATTAATTCTCTTATTGTTTTAAAAGTAGTTGTTACAAATTTTATATTTATTTAGGTAAATTATTTTCATTGTAATTGTAATTGTGACAGGGTTGGTAGATAGCATTATGTACCTCGCTTTATTAAGATTATTGAATCTTAGGCCGTTGGACCGACAAGCGAACTCTGGGGGACGCCGGTGTTGACTAGCCGTTAGCAACTATTTTTAGGGACCTACCAGTTAGGAAGGATTTTATAACTGAGAAAACACTTCCAGTGACTCATAGCTAGAAAGCTTGTGAGGAAATCCTTTATGCCACACTTTGTCAAAGGCCTTTGAAATAACTAATGCAATCGCCTTTTTTTTCTTCTATTTCCCATTCTCTTATTGATTTGGTATTTTATATAAAATTCTTTTCAGTTGTGATCATCATCGATAAGACATTTTATGAGTCTAGTCTTATTGAGATTATTTATATCATTCATTCTTCTATTTACATGAATTTGATGAACTTTCCTCTTAGCAATAAATATGAAATAATTAGGATATTGGAAGAGCTTAAATGTATTTTCAATGTATTTCTCATTGTGTAATCGAGTGCTCCAAATTTTCTATTACTTTCAGTATATCTATCATGATTCAAGAAAAGAAACGCCTTATATATTTCTGTTTCTTAAGTAAAATCTATTCTACGTTTTTTGTTATTAAGTTTATTTACAACAACAGGTAATATTGTTTCGCGAGGATGTATTAATAAAATACCACTATATAGAAAATATGTTGATTCTGTCTGTAAATTATTTTCAAAAAAGATATTTAGAAAAATCTAAGAAAAACAAGTTAAAACTCCGATAAATCTATTTTTATACACCAAACTTACAGTGGCTTATTTCAAAATGCAACAAATGTTTAAAAATATATAGTGTCGTGACCATAACGAGATACAAAAATAAATAAAATGAATTATATTGTCGCCGTGTCGTGTCTATAAAAAATAAATAGATTTAAAATTAATATTATAATTAATTTTAAATCTATTTATTTTCAAAAATAATTATAATTAATTCACATTTTCAAAAATAATTATAATTAATTCACATTTTCTAAACCAATGAGAATCGAACCCACTTTTACCCTCGACACACAGAAACACACGATATTCTAACTATCAGACAAGCAGTCATCGCGTATGTCGTGATTTTCCAAGCGTAGCTTAGATGTGGCACAAGGCCGAAAATATGGGGCACCAAGTGAGTATCGAACTCACTACCCATTCGTAATTGTTCTAGCGAGACAAGCTTGCTAACCATTACACCGCCTCGGGGTGCCCGAGTCATTGTGTATGTCAACGAAAATCTCGTTTCCTTTTTCTGGTCATTATAATGGCAGCTCGAACTCAACAAAAATTCGAGTTAAGAAAACCACAGACATTTATTGTATTTTTCCTACTAAATTATCTGGACACTCATTTCGTACATCTATAAAAAAGCACACGAGAAATGCTATATATATATATATATATATATATATATGTATGTATGTATATATACGATATAAGCTCCTATATTTAACGGCCAGTAAGTGAAACACAAACAAGTAAGAGACTCTTTCAAATAAATCTCACTGAATTAAGTACACACAAAAACTCTTTTATAAATCTGTACAAAGCTCCAAGTTAAATAAGTGGTTACTTGAACGTGATTGAATAGGATAAGTCAGATGATGTACAATCTCCGACGTCCGCGGGATTGAACTTCAAATGATTTGGAAAAGGGTCGGGTCTCGTATTACTGAAAACATTCCCGCGCAAAACCCAGAGAGTGATTCGGAACAAAGAAACGGCTTTATTTCCAAGTAGCCAGGACAGTTCGGACTGGTTAAATAAAATATAGATAACGTTAGTCCATTAATAAAATGAATGTACTATATACCTTATGAATAATACTACCAGAAAGTACTGTTATAGAAGGGTTAACATGTGTTAATTATTCATAATTTGAATTACAGTTACCTTAAAACCGTTAAAATTAAGAAATAAATTCAATACGGAAAAGGTTAACTTGTTTATTCGTTTAAAAATATATCCTATTTCCGAACATTAATTAATCAGACAATGAATCAGATTGCAAAATTTAAAGAAAACATTTTGAGATTTGATCGTGTAACAAATTCATAATCTCAGAGCAATTTCTATTGCTGTCAATTTCAATTTTCCATGAATAATAACATATTTTGTAGACATCTTATCGAAGCTATTTTAAGATGATCTTTATCGACACTCATCTCCCTTTTAGATAAAAAAAAATACTAATAAGAATTCTAAATATTAGAAAGCCATTTTTAATGAAAAAAAAGCTGCCAAGAAGTACTTTAAAATTGAAGCAAAAACATTGTCGAATAAGATTGTCTTTAAGTTTACTTCTATAAGTAAAACGTCTAAGACTTGATCTAGCGGAGGAATTAATGTTCACTTTATAGTGAGCCTGCAAACAACAAGGAGACAAATATATTACATGGATCTAGTACACTTTTTTTTTTCTTTTTATGCCCTTCGTTTTCTTTTTTGTTTTTTTTTTGATGATTTTCTATTCATGGTCTCTTTTCTATATCTTCTTATTTCTGCTTCCGTTTCCTCTTCTTTTTTTTCTTTCTTTTTAACAGTAAGGTTCATCCTGTACAAGGCCCGAGGTAGAGGGTAAGTTAAGTGGTAGTTTATACGGATAGGAGGGGAAGATAATGGTTGACTCTAGACCTGATCGAGGTTGGGAGTCGGTGCCACAGACCAGTGGTTCGCGGAAAGAAGATGTGGAATTTATTTGTTACCGATGGAATACGGAGGGAATGTGGGTGGTTTGCTACAATATAAGTGGCATGGCATGTCCTAGCCGTGAAGGTTCTAAGTGGCGGAACCAAAGAATGTAGTTCGTCCGAGCACTTATCATGGAAGTATTGATAAAGCAGTGAAAAGCTTACTACATCTCGCCAGTGAATGAGAGGTTGGATGGTGGAAAATAATTCTTCTCGAACAATAGTATCTTACAGTCTATCTCAATAAAAAAGAAAATATATTGACATTTAGTGCTTGCTTTCAACGTCGATATACAATCGGCTACCAACTGTGTTAACTGTACCTGTTTTAAACATCACAACAGGAATTTAAAAAATGACTGCTGCATCTCTATCAACAAAAGTAAAAAAAAAAAACTAAAAAAAGCTCTAAGGGAAGTAACTCTAAAAAATTAATTATAGCTTGTTTCCCTTGGTCAACAGATTTTTAACAAGTTCATACTAACCGCAAGATACTATCTTGATCGGTCTAGTGATTTTTATCGTCAGGTCTTCTATTCTGATAGCTTTTTATAGAAAACGAATGAATTTTCTCACATATTTGGGCCTTATTGTGTATACCTCTACGCTAGAGCGTTTGCTTAAGTATCTAAGTAAAGTGTTTTCATGTCTCTGCGTGCATCTCTATGTCTGCTTCCGTTGGTCGTGTCTTATGTGTGTATGTGTGTTCGTGTTTATTCCTGCCATTGAAGTCCCATAAGTTTTATGACATCTCTGCTTAAAATCAGAAAGTATTTAAACTCGTGAAAACTAGAAATAAAACCAAGGAAGCTGCCAAATATGATTCGCTGAACCTTTTCTGTTTATTTACCCCGAAATATTAATTCACCCCAAAATAAAAAGAATTTATATTTACTAAAATTCACACCAAATACTCTCAAAGCGTGGTCTTTCCATTGCACTTCGGATGGTTTAAACTTTGCGATCGCCCCAGATGTGGGCGACTCGGGTGTGCTATTTCTATTTGTGGGATCTACGCCACGCTCACCCCGATAAACAAACGAAAAACTTTTTTTTTCTTTTTATTAAATTGTAAAAAAAAAAATCCTTTTAAGTATCTCATCAGCAAGCTAAACAAACTTTGATTTAAAATTTATAATTTCTTGTGGGTGAATTAATATTTGCAATACGTAACTTTATATTATTTGGGGTAAATTAACTGAAAAGATCCGATTCACCAATTAATAAAATAATCAGGAAGATAATCCAAGCTCTGTGAATTAATTTATTAATCACAAGATGCAAGGACTGGCAGATAGATAAATAGATATTAATAACAAGATTTCTAAAAGTCATTATTAACGAAAAACAATATCACCCGAGAAACATTTTAAAAATGAAGCAACTATATTGTCGATGTAGACTGTCTTTACTTCTAAGTAAAACATCCAAGTCTTGGTGCAGCAGAGGAATTAATATTCACCATATAGTGAGCCTGCGAGCAATAAGGAGCCAAATATATAACATGAATGCAATAGCCAGAGGAAACGAAGCATTTCATACACACATAAAAGACGAAACAAATTCTAAACCTCAACTAATACGTATAATACAGATAAATTTGCGGCACACTTCTGAAATAAAAATGTCTTTGTTGTAAAAATGATCCTCCTGTTTAATTTGGGTTTGTTTGTATAGCGGCATATCAACACCTTATGGGTCATTTAATGGCGAAATGTAATTTTCTTTGGGGCATTAGTAATTTCTTTTACAAAAATGATTTACAGATATTTTTTTTTACTATGAATGTATATTTCTGGTAATTTTTACTATAAAAATGTATTTTTATACTTTCAGAATGTTTTGACCCCAGTTTTGGGATTAACTATTTGCCCATGGGTGGGATCTATTTGTGGGATCTACGCCACGCTCACCCCGATAAACAAACGAAAAACTTTTTTTTTTCTTTTTATTAAATTGTAAAAAAAACTTTGGGTCAGGGTAAACCTGGGAACAACAGATATTAAGAGGATGTTCTCCCGTTCCTCAAAAACCTCCAATATCCCGATCAGAGACATTGCTACCAGATGTAGTTTATCATCATACCCAGGAAAATTGTTCCGTAAGTCTCATCCGAACAAAAAGTCCTTTTTTTCTTGAACGTTAGAATTTCTTAATTAGTAAGTGTATATATTTACAATTTTTCATAGAAAGAAAAGAATATAAAACGGAATATAGCAACCAACTGCCGCCAATCCTGTGCGATAATGAAAATTTTACAACTTACATTGTTCGGAGTCAAAAGAAATGGCGGAACAATAAGTGTAAGTGTGTGGTAATTTTATCTTTCTGTAACGGAAAAGAGTGACTCTGAGATCCGAAGGCGTATTTGGATAAATAAGAAAGCTAAGCAGAGCATTAAAAATTGGATAATTTCGCTACAAACAAGAAAAAGGAAAACTGCTATCTATCCTCCTGTATAGTTGTGAGGCTTTGATGAGACATGAAGCAACAGAAATATGGTTCTACAGATGGATGCTGAGGATACCGAGGACCGAACATGTGAGTTACGATGAAGTTTTGGAGAAAAAGGAAACAAAAAGGAAACTAATAGTTAACATCAGAAAGGGACAGTTGTAGTTTTGGGAGCTTATAATTAGGAAAGAAGGCATGGAAAATTTGATACTCGCTGAACAAGAGGGACAGAGGAAAACAACGCATAACATGAACTTGAGTAAATGGAAATGTGGAAAATACAATTTTTTTGATGAGTTTTTCTTTGATGAAATTCTTGATTGAAAGCAGTATCCAGTGTAAATCATCACCTAACTATATGGGTCTGTTTTCATATACAATACTCTTTCAACTGCTTGTGGTATCTCTCAATAATTTCATTAAAATACGAGTGATAGGCCGTAGATTTTTATTTAGTGCAATCTTAGGAGGTGAACAAATTCATTAAAAAAAAACTGAGTATAATTGTATTCATTGATCCATAGTAATTAACGCAGGTACTGCATATGTTGAGATCCACTGGCTGAAGATGACCCACGCTATAGTTTCTGTTGAAAGGTCTTTGAATGGAATGGAAGTTGACCACTGAATGAATCGGTTCACTATTGCTAAAATATATTATCTCACCGTAGAGGTAGCATATTGTAAATTGGTCGATTATATCTGATTTGTTGACGTGTACCAACGGTGAATTTGTGTGTCTATGCACTTAATGAATTTGACACTGAAAGAAAAACTAGGAGCATTTTCTTTTTTTTTTATCGACTGGCATATTCAGCCATAGAAATAGTCTGCAGATTGATTTCACTATAGTACGTTTCCTAGGGATCGATAAATTGTGGAGGTACCGGAATATCTATTTCCGTAGGTATGGTGGTATGTAGGTTTTGTCGGTCTTACTTAACAATAAATTAATAATAAATGGCGTCCACAAAAGCAACAGGGAACTCAGCTATTTTTTTTTAATGTGTCTTTTTCTATTTGTTTCAATGCATCGTACATGTCAGTGTAGTTAATTCCAACAACAAAATTGATGTTCGCTGCAGTGTATAGGCCATGATGTTATCTTAGCATAATATAAAGCGTATATTTGTAGTGTATAGGAAAAAGTAAAGTGGTGAATACAAAACCCACCAAAGAATGTATACACAATTCAGTATAAAACTTGTATATTCTAATACTAAATTTATTCAGACATCACAAGATTAATACGAGTTACTTTTGGAAAATACAATAACAAGAGATGCTCAAAATGGTGACATTTAGCTTCCAGATATTTATTAGTACGCCGAACTACTGCTTGGGCAAATTTGACCAAAGGGTTCAATAGGATTACCGCACATGCATTTTAGATTTCTTGTATGAGTGCCGCCAATGTGGCCAGTTTTCAGTGATACGATACATACTTTAAACTTCCCCATAGGCAAAAGACTAAAAACTACAAAAGACAAGTTTTTTTTCTTTCTGTATTTATCGCATATATATATATGCAGAATATATGCTAATGCATGTATGTGGTCACTGTGTATTATTGACAAACTGCTAGTAATTCGAGAAAATGCTACATTTTTGTTGTGTTACATTCAACTTAATAGAAAATTTATATTGATTTTGTTTTCTGATGTCTAATCCGATTGCATTTGCAGCGACATCTGTTTTTTAATGAAATTTTAGCATTGTTAATATCGTTTAATTTAACGAAGCCTTGTGAATTTGAAAGCCTCTTATGCTTGTTACTGTTGAGTGATATTTGCATTCTTCGTTCAATTTTTCAGTAAAGTCATGACGGATAATAATAACAACAGTATCATATAAATACCCGATAATACTTAATAAAACCAGTGAATACTTTCAGCTGTTTCAGGGATATTGGTTGACCGAAGTTATGAATAATTTGGACTTTCTCCATCATATCCCATTTTTTCAGGTCTTTATCTTAGTCCTTCCTCTTCCCGCTCATTATTAATGTTTCTCTTCCTAATTTATCCACACTCTGTAACCCCCCCCCCATGATACCGATTAAAAAATATCTTAGGAAGTTAAAGCTTTCGCTTTTGAATGTGCATTCCTTTTTATTTACATTTGGGCCAAAATTTGTCATTCAAAAACATTTCAAATGGCCTTAAAGTCATTTCGTGTTTTTCACTCGCTATTAATAAATGTTGAGTGACAACGAAGGTAAAATTGAAAATCTCCGTTAGAAAGATGGGCATAATGCTTAGTTTTGCTTTGATACGAGGTATAAATTGGGATTATACCTAATGTCGAATTATCCGCGTATTATGAAGCAGTGTTTACTGTGTTCCTTCAGCGGGCCGGGCTGCAGTAATACCTGTTGACTTATAAAAGATACAAACTTTTTTTTTAAGTCTTATAGACGAGAAATGAAGTAGTCACGCAGATTAGAAGAAAAAATTTTCGGCCCCTACTAGTGCTTCTTTTCGATGAAAGTGGGGTCTTCTAGTCTGCTGTTCATCTCTTGTTATACCTACAGGAGACTGAATTTGGTTGATTAAAATCTCCTACAGAAGGTTGTGAAGGAGGGCGAGAAGAAGAGACTAAGAATAAACTACAAGAAAACAGAATGCATGGTCATCAGTAAAAACATGAGCCCGAAATGCGATTTGAGGGTCGAGGACTGTAAAATCAAGCAGGTGCGGAAATTTAAATATCTGGGAAGTATTCTGACAGAGGACGGTAAGTACGACGTTGAAATCCGAAAACGTATTGGGATGGCCAATAACACATTCCAAAAGCTAGACTGACTAATACGAGACAGGGTTATTTCATTGGTAACAAAGAAAAAAGTACTGAACTGCTACGTGATATCTGATCTTGTTTACGGCAGCGAATGTTGGGAGATCTCCTCAAAGATGAAGAAGAAACTCGAGCCAACGGAGGTATAGTTCTACAGAAGAATGCTAAAGATACCATGGACCGAATATGTGAGCAACGATGAAGTTTTGGAGAGGATGCATATAAGGAGGGAGCTTATATTTAACATCAGGAGTAGTCAGCTGAAATTTTGGGGACACGTAATGAGAAGGGATGGCTTGGAGAATCTGATAATCAGGGTGGACAGAGGGAATGAAATACAAGGGAAAGCAATACGTGATATGCCTAGAGGGGTTATAAAAGTGGATGAAGGAACAGGGTTTGGGAGAAGTAGCAAAAGGACAAAACATATTGAGAACTACACGGGTAAGGGAAGTGGAGACCCATGATAGCCTACATCCTGAAGGGATACGGCCCATAAAAGGAAAGAAACCTGCTTGCCCGTGTTTTATTGTTGAAACTCTTTTTTCCTTCGTTTGAACGAATGTCTGTTTCCGACTCCTACTAGTATGTGGCTAGCAAGTTCGACATTTTTGCAGTACAGCTTCCTTTGTCAAAGGTGCGATTATTTTAGTTGTTGCAATAAAATGTAATGTCATGTATGTCTAAGAGTGCACTTATTTGACGCTATAAGATCTGTCGACTAACTGATTATTATTAAACAGTTTCCGTATCATACTTTCGTTGGGCTTGTCATTTTGCGTTATGGTCGCTGCTGCGTTTTGGGGTTTATCTCAAGGCATCACTTCGAGAGGGTCGCTAATTTTCTTGACTACCTCCGTTCGTAATTTTTCGACTACTTAATAATAACGTGATATTTCTTTTTCTGATTGAATATTGCTTTCGCTTGGAAGAATCAGGTTTTTATATTGTTAGAGTAATAAATTCAGAGTGATTAAAGCTTTCATTGGATTTGTACTTGAATTATTTTCCATTGTGTTTTCTCACGTTAATGTCAACTTTGTTGAATGATGCTATATTTAAACGAAAGGGGTTTTTTCGCCTTGGGACCAGAAAGAACATTTAATGTGCAGTCGTAAGTCATTATTTTATGGTGAAGATTTTCTTTTAAACGATCAGAATATGTTTTGTATTCAATTTTGTGTTCAATGCTTGTAGCAGATGAATAAATATTCCGCTCACACCAATCCTTTAAGCACAAAAGAGAAAATGCTTTTAGAAGAGAAAGAACATGAATGGAATAGACAAGGGAATCCAGATAACAGCTAAACAAAAATTTTATCACAAGTAACGTAGACTGAAAACAAATAGTTTCGGTATGCATCTGAACTAAAACGCCTATATTGCAAAAGAGAATACGGATAAAATGAACGTTTTGCGAGATTTCAGTGATATCAGAATAACTTTGATAAATATCACAAAGATTAGTGTTCATCACGGTGGAGTAAGGGAGTCACGGTGGAATAATGGATAGAGGCTCGGATTGTGGAGTCGGAGAGCCGAATTCGAATTACAGTCGAATACTTACGTGCTAATGCCCTTGGAAAAGGTATAAATCCTCCTCTTCTCCTCCCAGTTATGGACAAGTACCGGATTCTTGGATGGTAATTGGTCTACCGCAGAAAGAAATGGCAACCTATTGCGTGAAAAAAATTGCCTCGTCAGTCATGTGTCGAAAGATACATAAGTGACTGATCTATGTGTGGGAGTTGCCATATAGGAAAACAATTGTAAGAGGAGCAAAAAAACTAACTGCTGCTAATCGTGAGTTGTTATAAGTATTTTAAAATTTGTACTCGCCGCAGTCATAAGCAATGTGGTGGCCAAACAGTAAGATAAGGAACTTGTTAACTGATCTCCCTTATTTTTTAAAGTGAAAAAATTGATACTCTACGATGACCTACAATAGAATGGTTTTCCATTTACTATTACAAGATATGCAATCTGTAGTAATGATTTAAATTGCTGATTACACTTAATATTTAATGAAATGGATATCATACTGTGTTCAGATGCGAGAATTTCAATCTCTCCATATAATTATGGTCGAAAGAAACAGTTGACTAATTTCAACAAATATCAATAAGGATTATACAATTTTTTGATATGAATTAAAAATTTTGTTAGGAGATTTTCCTCCTGCAAAAAATTCGCTGGAATCCTTTTTTTTTTTTAATTTGAGTAGTAATTATGAAATATAAATAATTATTTCTCATCTTGAAATATATATTTATGAATATATAAGTACTTGATTAAAAATAATGCCTTCGCTACTATTAAGGAAATTCCACCAAAAGGAAAAATATTATTAATAAAAAAATGTTTAATTTTTCGATGTTTTCTTTATTAGTCTGTTTCTTGCATTTTGTCATGTTTGCGGAAAAAGCAATATTGGTGTTTTGGGAGGCTAAATGCTGAAAAAGGAATATAATGGTGTAATCAGTATTTAAATGCAATGTCAATCGTTAGCTACAGTCTCCTAAATTATTGTTCCTTTGATGTTCTCTCTCCTTAATAGATTTTTTTTCTCATAAACTCCAACACTTGGTAACCACTAGAGCATTAATGGCTTGGGGGTGAAATGATTTTAAGGAAATTATTAAAAAGGAAGCTCACAATGTGAATTCTATTGCTTTGTTCAGGAATTTGGCGTGGCTGAGCATGTACAGAGAGAAAAAGGCAGTCATCAGTTCAGGTAGAATGAACTGTAAATATTAGACAAGGAAGAACACAGGAGAGTTAGACGTTTAAAAGAATCAGCGCATATGCTAGTCTATGAAAACCTTCTTAGGAGGCCGATTATAAAAATATATATGAAATGAGCCGGTAATAAAGCAAGAAAGACAAATGACAGCAAGGCTCAACAGCAGCAGCAATCATAAAAGAGAAATGCTTCATTGAGTGTAGGCAAGCATGACAAGCAGCAGGTATTTTAGCTTTAAGGTTCCACAGAGATTTCTCCTACATGACAGTAGCTTAGTGGATTAAAATTTACATAGTGGTTATGAATTCAATCCTTGGTTCGGGTAGTGTGTACTTTAACTCAATGGAAATGAGGTGAGCAATAACTGAGACGTACTAAAGATAAGAACTAGACTAGATACCCCTAGACATGAGCAGTGGAACGATTACAGTCGTGCCCTGTAGATTAAATAAATGTTTCATTTCGGAATTCATTGTAGGTTAGCAGGATCAGTAAACACCTGATGAAGGCCAGAGCATACAACGGCCGAAACCTTGTGATAGCAACAACAAATATGAGGAAGTTATTCCGAATGTAAATGGTGTAAATAATGATAACTCTGCATCGCTGAAGTTCAGACAGAAATGTGGTTCGTTAATTCTAATTTCATTACAGAAATATTGACTTGCATAACAAAACCTAATGTACAGTGTGGTGCCAAAGTTTTGTCCCCCCCCTACATAATATAATTTTCTATTTCAGATGGCTGACACTAACCCCTACATTTTGGAAGAGAGGGTTAGGGTGAAAAGAGTTTCGGACCAAACTGTAGTATAAAAAACGTATGGTGGTTACAAACGAATAGATAAAAACGCTCTTTAATTATGTTTTTTTTTATTATTATTTTAATTTAAATCTTTTTTTTTTTTTAAATTGATTTGTGATTATCAGATTTTCATTTTATTCCGAATTTTTTTTTCTTGGTTTAATTGTGAAATACTAAAAAAATATTACCATCTTCGGGAATTAGCGCTGTTTCTAGCTTTCATTACATTCAGTTTTTATGTAATTATTTTTATGTTCATTTTAGGAAGTAAAAGATTTATTGACAATTAGCGAGGATTTTGCAATTAGCAACAGAAGTTGGCAAAATGATAAATAGATGTCCATTCCATTAAAAAACGCACCTATCTACAAGAATGTTATCTATGCATGTATTTATCTATCTAGCTAGCTAGCTAGGTAAATATATATAAATATATATATATATATATATATATATATATATATATATATATATATTTATTTAGAGAGAGAGAGAGAGAGAGAGAGCTACGTTTGTAGTGGAACTCAAAGTTTCATGGTTTTCCAAAATTATCAGGCACGAACTGGTAAATGAAATACTTATTAACGTTGTTTTTAAAAATACTGGGCCTCTTAAGAGGAACGCTAAAATAAACGCAAACCTTTAAAAAATATTTGAGTTTTACTACAAATGTATGTATATGTATATTTATTAATATATACTTCTTAGCTCTGTCTAACTACATTGAGCACTGTTTCGTTTACATCCTAAATTAAATTAAGTAGATATTTATTCGCGCATCTGTGTATGCACGCTAAAGCACGCATATATATACAGTTGGTAATATCTAATTATTTACTTTATATCAATAGATGTGTGTGTGTGTGTTATATAAATATTATTTACTTGTCTCTCTGCAAAAAAATATTTATTTTAATATTGAAGTAGTCAGCTATGAAACGTTGCAGTTTTTTAGAACGTTCGAAATTTTGGTTAAAAGCCTCGCATTTTTTTACCAAAATTAGTATAGGAAATTTTAGCGTCGTTTTTTAGGTGAAAAACACATTAGTTTGGAAATCCTTACAAAAATAAAATAAAATATAAAATGTAATAATACAAAACATTATTTTATTAGAAAAGCTTTTAATTGCTTTTATGAATAAGTTATATTAAGGACACTATTGTCCTAAAAAAATTAAAGAGTAAACAGTATATTTATCAAGCTATAAACCAGCGTAACAAATTAAACTATGATACATTAATATGAATGAAAATGATTAACAAATTCTGTGAAATAAAAAATATGCATGGAAAGCTAAAACAAAGAACTCCAAACGAGGCTTGAATTATAAGCGCAGCCATAGATCTTAAATGTACATAGAACTCTTGTTTTCTTTTACACTTGAATAGTTTTATTGTTTGGTGGTAGGTTACGGAGCATTAACAAAATCACCCAGTTTTCTTGATATGAATTAGATTGATCAACAGACGCCAGAGGGAATCTTTGCTTGCGAAGAAAGATTTTCTTTTATCTTTTGGTAATATAACAAAACCATTTGCATTGGCCTAAAACAATACTAAATTCTTAAATAAACTTTTATTTTATTCTATTTAGCGATATTATTTATCGATATTGTTCCAACATGCTTGTAATATCGTTTTATTCTTTTCATAAATAGGCTAAATTTTTATTCTTCTCGAGTGAATGAATATGACTATTGTTTACTAAAATGAGAGTAAAGCGTTAAAAGATTCTCTGGAGACATTTTTCTTTTAATCAGCATGGATTCTCATTTCTGGCAGATATACTGTTAAATAATTTATATGTAAGTTTTCATAATGGTCTCTGCAATACATAAACTCCTTTAAGTAGAGACATTATAAACAGGAAATGATTTGAAGAACAAGGAAGAGGTTGAAAGAATTCAGCAAATAGAATAAATCAGTGTATAGCCTGTTTTTATAGTAAAGTAGCTACGTTAAATGATAGGAAACTTTTTCAAAATCACAGACTAGATGAAAATAAATAAAATTTAAAGGTAAAGAAATATCAAACTAAAAAATTGCAAGAAGTAAGAAAATAAATATAAAGATGAGAATCTTAAAATAAATTAAGATGGAAAAATGTCAAATTGGAAATTAATAAAGAGAAAGAAATTGAGAGAAGCTTTCAGAATTTGTTGATCAGGAAGAATTCCGTTAAGAATATGTGAACTCTTCTATAATTCGCCATTTTCCCTTGAAATTAAATCGAGTGACTTAGCAAGCTGCCCATACTCTGCTTTTTTCTTTAAATCCTCAATATTCCTCCACGACATTTGTCGTTTCTTTCTTTTAACTTATATCTTCCGTCTATTCATCACGTTCTTTTTACTGCTTCGTGCAGATTGGCACCCTTTCTCGCTGCGTAATTGTGCGCTAAATTGGTCAGCTAAATTGGAAATCCGTTCCTGAAAATGGCAAGAAGTATTTCCAGGGAGATGAATCATTCAACCTGAGACACTTTTATGGACAGTAAGGTCAAGTTAACGAGCTGGCTGCATACGCGTGTCAGAGAACGGAAAACGATTGCGTTTGCCGGTAAAATGTGAGAGAACGACACTGTAGATATACTTATATAAATTATCAAATATTTGACACGTATTTCTGAATGATTACGTAGGTTTCTGCTGCACAGAGGGTTTGGATGCACCAATAAAACAGCGTGTTTCTTGATTTGGTTTACAACAGGGATTCTCTACATATATAGGAAACTTTTCTCGGACTTGCTAACTATAAAAATAGCTAAATCTAATTGAAAAATGGAGGCAATTTAACAGACAAGTTTATCAGTATATATATATTTGGCCAGCTTCTGGAAAATATTCCTTAGTCATATATTCGTAATATTTCCATGGAGCGGCGGTAGACACAATAGAAAAAAATACCAGAAAAGCTACAACCGAATAACTTTATTACAATCGTCTGAACTCTTTAAGTCATCTGTTTTCCAAGGCGAACATAACAAAGCATAAGTTACGTTCTACCAAAATATTCACTGGCACAAACGTGAAGGTTCTACATATGTCTCTTGTAGTAGCCGTGGGAATATATGAAACTCTCTAGGAAAACTGTCAAAAATCTTTGTTCAAGATTATCATTTCTGTACATTTACTTTTCAAGAAATATATAAATGAATGTTATACCGGATAACGATACATATATATATATATATATATATATATATATATAATATATATATATATATATAAAGAACAGTAAGATATATAATCCGGTGTTCTTATAGATATTTTTTTATTTTTACAAAATAGTGTTCAATGTAAATTTACAGAGTATTAACCATGGAAACGTGATTTTAGCTGTGTCTTTAAAACCCAGTAATTTTAAAAGTTACTCCAAAATTCGCTTGAGGATGAAATGGAACTAATGTCTTTAATTTAATTGCAAAATTAAATTCGCGGCTTTTAGCTTCCATTTTTGAAACATGGTTAGAACTGTGTAGCGAAAAAAACTATATTTTAAATCAATTAATTTATAATATATATATATATATATATATATATATATATATATATATATATATATATATATATATATATATATATATATATATATATCAAGAACAATTTTATGGGAAAGAAATATGAAAATGTAGAAAAGTTATTTGACGCGTTTCGTCTTTTAGGAGTTAATGGTTAATGGGAGTTTATATTTACGTTGATGCGACTGCACACGCGTAGAACCTAGTGACGTTGAGAATCTTAGACTTAAAAATATTTTTTATATGTTTTGGTTATAGAATCTAGCCGATTTTAGATACTTTTTCTTTCTGTTTATATTTCCAACAATTTTCTTATGAAATATTGCACATTGAAGATATTCCTAGAATTATGAAACGTTGCAAGATCAATTTTCAATTTTTAAATTGTAGTTGTGATGTGTAGAACAATGTATTTTGATTCGTTAGGTTTGTCAGGGCCGCTTTTCTATTTTTATATATTTTATAGGCCTTTTGTTTCGAATTGAATATAAAATATTTGGGGTATTGGAGGTTCTTGAAAGTAGCACTCAGCGTCATACACACACACACGCTCACACACACACAAGTATGTGTCATGTTATAACAACATATGATAATCCTATTACTCACAAGTAACTAATAATTACTAGAATAACAAGTCAGTCGTGACAAAGAAACAAAGGGAATATGTTACACCGTTCATTATTATATAGAGGGTGGCTGTAAAGTAAGTAGATATTAAAAAATTGTAATAAAATCCATATTTTATTACAAATTTATAGAAAAAAATTATACATGTTCTTTATCAAATTGGGAAATTAAAGTAAATCTTCATATTTCAACGAAAGCACCGGTGGCCTCAACCAGTTTCCTCAAACAGCCAGGGACATAATGAACAATTTGCTGAAGGACGTCGTCTGGGATATCGTTCAGAAACTCTTGAATCCATGTCTCTCCAGTGTGTGTGGTTTTGTCTTGTCTCCTCTTTTGTGCATCTTCACAGGTTAATATGACATGGAGTTAGATCTGAACATTTTAGATGCCATTCATGAGGTCCGCGCCGTCACATCCAACGTCCTATAAGATGTTGGTCTAACCATGCACGCACAGTAAGTGCAAAATGGAGTGGTGCACCATCCTGCATGAATATCAGGTCACAAACGTTATCCCATCCGAACACCGTGGACCATACGTAATTTTCAAGCATCTGAAGATAAGTGGTCCATATTCATTGACGCAAAAGATATAGACCCACGACTCTTATTGCCGGCATTCCGTACCACACGGTCACTTTTGGTCGAGCTTACATCGTCTCAACCGTCATGTTTGGATCGTTATAACACGATAGCTAGTAATGGCAGTTGTGAAGACTGATGAAACCACCAACATGGAATACAACCTCGTCACTACAGCGAATGATTTCGAAAAATTCAGGCCAATATTTTTGCCAATCTAGCATTAACTTCATATTCAATTCTGCAGTCACAGTCTTCAGGTTTTAGTTTCTGCACGTAAATAAGAAATCCCTATTAAAAATCCAATAAGCAATTTCTGATGCGTAGTTACTTTACACCCACTCTGTATATACGATAAAATATGCTTGTATTTTATAGTGTGTGCGTGTGTCTAAGAGAGAGACAGACTTATACTTAGCTTTGACGATGAAAAAAAAACTGAATGTCTTCCTCTGCCAAAATTTGCTATTTTTTTTATCATAGTCCAAGAAAGAATAAGAATTCTGACTTGAACATCCCCATCTTGTAAACTACGGATTGGTGGGCATTTGTCGTTATTTTTTCCACAGAAATGTGTCCAATTCAACCGATGCTTGTTGATACAATTGTATTCTGAATATGAGTAAATACTCAGGCTACTATAACTATGTACCAATTCAATAAAACAATGTTGTCCACCAATTAAACGATAAGAATGGAATTAAACATTTAGGTTTATAAAGAATTAATGGCTATATTTTTAATCCGATATTCTTATTTTGTTCAGACGTTATTATAGGTAGACACTTGATATTTTTATTTATTTAACAATATGTATTGGGCCTATCGTCCTGCGCACTCTTGGTCAATAAAATATGGGTAGCGATCGATATAGCTTTATAGATATTTCATTTTTTTATATGTGCTGATTAAGAATATTATTTAATGATGATCTAAAAGTTTAAGCATGTTCTCAATAATTAGAACATGAGGATGTTCTAGCATATGCTTTAAGTTATCTTTGAAGGGTTTTAACAAAAGGTGGAAAGTGCAGCACAGAAATCTGGAGACACGTTCGGATAGTGAAAGATGCATTCCAAAAGCTAAGCGAAGTATTTAGAAAAAAAAAACTTCATTATAAACAAAGAAAAAAGTACTGAACTGTTACGTAATATCAGTCTTCCTATATAGCAGTGAATACTGGGAAATCTCTTCACAGATGAAGAAGAGACTTGAAGCTACTGAAATTCTGCTCTACAAAAGGATGATGAGAATAACATGGACCGAACATGTAAGCAACGGTGAAGTTTTAGAGAAAATGAAAACAAAACGTACACTTATAACTTACAGTAGGAGAAGACATTTGAAATTTCCAGGGCACATAATGAGGAAAGAGGACTTGAAAGATTTAATACTCTCAGGACAGATTGAAAGCAAAGGGGACAGAGGAAAACAAAGCATAACCTACCCGGCGAGCTTGAGTGAAGGGATGACGGGACAAGGTGTAGGAGAGATAAAAAGACTAATTTTATTAAGGGCTACAAAGAACAGGAAATTCTGGGGAGCCATGATCGCCTACGTCCTAAAGAAACGTAGCACAGAGGAGAAGAAAATCTGTACCTCATGAAGTTGAGCAAAATAATAATTTGCCGATTAAATTATCATTATTATACTACGAATATATATGTCAAACTGTTACTGGCGTGTTATCTAATAAATTCAAAGAGAATATCTTAGCACTTAACTACAGTTTTTCAACTGACAGTCTACAAATTATATTAAAATCAGTTAATTTTCTTATCTATTTAACGATGCCGGCGCCTATCCAGACTGATATCATCAAGAAGTCATCTTCCTGACAAATCGTCTTAGCACTTACACTGTTTTCTACTCATCTGTTAACAGTATAAGGATATCATACATGGCACCAAAGAAATATCTAAACTCAAGGGTGAAGAAAGGCTTTGATCAAGTAAAGCCTGAGGTTCATGTCAAAGATTATCCTTCTTTGATACAGTGTGTACTGGCATTAGAGAAACGCAAAGAATTGTAGAAAATAACAGAACCCACATCACTTTAAGACTTCCAACAGCAGAAATCATTGAAATGGATATCAGATGCAACTCAAAGAGAAAATAACATAATCAAGATATTAACATACCAAAACACTACAGATATTAGGAAGAGAACTGCCATTGATGCTGGAAAGTGTGATAACAGCTACTAGAATTGAGAAACCTGCTTTCCTGAAAAATTGTTTAAGCGAAAGATTTTATAAATTTCAACAGCAAGCAGTACTGGATGTTTCTAAAACCAGGAGTTGGTGATTACTTGATTATTTGTGGTGCACCACTAGACCCATCTTTCCTCATAATCATATCGTCATCCTATTTTCCTACCCTGGCATTCATGTAACTCATGATGATAGTAATTTCTTGTGATGTAAACAGGGCCTTGTCGTTGTGGAGATTAATAAAAGTTTTGTTTTGTTTTATTTTTAATTTTTCCCACTGGCTTTGTGTGTGTGTGATTCTATGGCTGGAAATATATGAGTTGTGGTTATCGGGTGTGGTAGTAAAGAATTTTGGTTTCATACAAGCTCGACAAATTTTTTTCGAGAGAGAGTGGTAAACGAAGTAAAGAATTTTCGTTTCATACAAGCTCGACGAATGTCTTTTCGAGAGAGTGGTAAAAGAAGTAAAGAATTTTCGTTTCATACAAGCTCGACGAATGTCTTTTCGAGAGAGTGGTAAAAGAAGTAAAGAATTTTCGTTTCATACAAGCTCGACGAATGTCTTTTCGAGAGAGTGGTAAACGAAGTAAAAAATTTTCGTTTCATACAAGCTCGACGAATGTCTTTTCGAGAGAGTGGTAAAAGAAGTAAAAGATTTTCGTTTCATACAAGCTCGACGAATGTCTTTTTCGAGAGAGTGGTAAACGAAGTAAAAATTTTTCGTTTCATACAAGCTCGACGAATGTCTTTTCGAGAGTCGTAAAAAGTGGTAAAAGAAGTAAAGAATTTTAGTTTCATACAAGCTCGACGAATGTCTTTTTCGAGAGAGTGGTAAAAAGTAAAAATTTTCGTTTCATACAAGCTCGACGAATGTCTTTTCGAGAGAGTGGTAAAAGAAGTAAAGAATTTTCCTTTCATACAAGCTCGACGAATGTCTTTTCGAGAGAGTGGTAAACGAAGTAAAGAATTTTAGTTTCATACAAGCTCGACGAATGTCTTTTCGAGAGAGTGGTAAACGAAGTAAAGAATTTTCCATTCATACAAGCTCGACGAATGTCTTTTCGAGAGAGTGGTAAATGTCTTTTCGAAGTGGTAAAGAATTTTCGTTTCAAAAGAATTTTCTTTCATACTTGTCTTTTCGAGAGAGTTAAACTTTTTTCGAGAGTGGTAAACGAAGTAAAAAATTTTTCGTTTCATACAAGCTCGACGAATGTCTTTTCGAGAGAGTTTCATACAAGTAAATGTCGAAGTAAAGAATTTTCGTTTCATACAAGCTCGACGAATGTCTTTTTTCGAGAGACGGGTAAACGAAATAAAAATTTTCGTTTCATACAAGCTCGACGAATGTCTTTTCGAGAGAGTGGTAAACGAAGTAAAGAATTTTCGTTTCGTTTAAACGAAGTAAAAAATTTTCATACAAGCTCGACGAATGTCTTTTCGAGAGAGTGGTAAAAATTTTTCGTTTCATTTCAAATGTCTTTTCGAGAGAGTGGTAAAAAGTAAAAAATTTTCGTTTCATACAAGCTCGACGAATGTCTTTTCGAGAGAGTGGTAAAAAGTAAAGAATTTTTGTTTTTCATACAAGCTCGACGAATGTCTTTTCGAGAGAGTGGTAAACGAAGTAAAAGAATTTTCGTTTTTCATACAAGCTCGACGAATGTCTTTTCGAGAATGTCTTTTCGAGAGTGGTAAAAGAAGTAAAAAGAATTTTCGTTTCATTTTTCGACAAGAATTTTCGTTTCGACGACGAATGTCTTTTCGAGAGAGAAATTTTCGTGGTAAAATGAAGTAAAACGAAGAATTTTCGTTTCATACAAGCTCGACGAATGTCTTTTCGAGAGTCTTTTCGAGAGTGGTAAACGAAGTAAAAAATTTTCGTTTCATACAAGCTCGACGAATGTCTTTTCGAGAGAGTGGTAAACGAAGTAAAAATTTTCGTTTCATACAAGCTCGACGAATGTCTTTTCGAGAGTGGTAAAAAAGAAGTAAAAAGAATTTTTGTTTCACAAGCTCGACGAATGTCTTTTCGAGAGAGGTAAAACGAATTTTCCTTTCATACAAGCTCGACGAATGTCTTTTCGAGAGAGGTGGTAAACAGAAAAAAATTTTCGTTTCATACAAGCTCGACGAATGTCTTTTCGAGAGAGTGGTAAAAGAAGTAAAAGAATTTTAGTTTCATACAAGCTCGACGAATGTCTTTTCGAGAGAGTGGTAAAATAAAAAATTTTCGTTTCATACAAGCTCGACGAATGTCTTTTCGAGAGAGTGGTAAAAGAAGTAAAGAATTTTCATACAAGCTTTCTTTTTCGAGAGAGTCATTCGTTTCATACAAGCTCGACAAGCTCGACGAATGTCTTTTCGAGAGAGTGGTAAACGAAGTAAAGAATTTTCGTTTCATACAAGCTCGACGAATGTCTTTTCGAGAGAGTGGTAAAAGAAGTAAAGAATTTTTGTTTCATACAAGCTCGACGAATGTCTTTTCGAGAGAGTGGTAAACGAAGTAAAGAATTTTCGTTTCATACAAGCTCGACGAATGTCTTTTCGAGAGAGTGGTAAACGAAGTAAAGAATTTTCGTTTCATACAAGCTCGACGAATGTCTTTTCGAGAGAGTGGTAAAAGAAGTAAAGAATTTTCGTTTCATACAAGCTCGACGAATGTCTTTTCGAGAGAAACAGTAAAAATTTTCGTTTCATACAAGCTCGACGAATGTCTTTGTAAAAGAATTTTCTTTTCATACAAGTTTTTTCGAGAGACAAGCTCGACGAATGTCTTTTCGAGAGAGTATGTCGACGAATGTCTTTTCGAGAGAGTGGTAAAAAGAAGTAAAGAATTTTCGTTTCATACAAGCTCGACGAATGTCTTTTCGAGAGAGTGGTAAAAGAAGTAAAGAATTTTCGTTTCATACAAGCTCGACAATGTCTTTTCGACGAATGTCTTTTCGTTTCATTTCGAGAGACGAATGGCAAACGAAAAAAAGTAAAGAATTTTCCTTTCATACAAGCTCGACGAATGTCTTTTCGACGAAAACGTCTTTTCGAGAGAGTGGTAAACGAAGTAAAGAATTTTCGTTTCACGAATGTCTTTTCGAAGCGTTTCGCTAAAGCTCGACGAATGTCTTTTCGAGAGAGTGGTAAAAGAAGTAAAGAATTTTTGTTTCATACAAGCTCGACGAATGTCTTTTCGAGAGAATGTCTTTTCGAGAGAGTGGTAAACGAAGTAAAGAATTTTCCTTTCATACAAGCTCGACGAATGTCTTTTCGAGAGAGTGGTAAACGAAGTAAAGAATTTTAGTTTCATACAAGCTCGACGAATGTCTTTTCGAGAGAGTGGTAAAAGAAAAAGAAAAGCTTTCGTTTTTCGTTTCAAGTAAATAATTTTCGTTTCAAGCTCGACGAATGTCTTTTCGAAGAGAAAAATTTTCGTTTCATACAAGTAAACGAAGTAAAAATTTTCGTTTCATACAAGCTCGACGAATGTCTTTTCGAGAGAAAAAAGGTAAACGAAGTAAAGAAGTTTTTCGTTTCATACAAGCTCGACGAATGTCTTTTCGAGAGAATGGTAAAAGAAAAAAAGAATTTTCGTTTCATACACGAATGCTTTTCGACGAATGTCTTTTCGAGAGAGTGGTAAACGATACAAGCTCGAAAGAATTTTCGTTTCATACAAGCTCGACGAATGTCTTTTTAGAGAGAGTGGTAAAATAAGTAAAAATTTTCGTTTCATACAAGCTCGACGAATGTCTTTTCGAGAGTGGTAAACGAAGTAAAAAATTTTCATTCATACAAGCTCGACGAATGTCTTTTTCGAGACGAATGTCTTTTTCGAGAGTGGTAAACGAAATAAAAATTTTCGTTTTCATACAAGCTCGAAATGTCTTTTCGAGAGAGTGGTAAACGAAGTAAAGAATTTTCGTTTCATACAAGCTCGACGAATGTCTTTTCGAGAGAGTGGTAAAAGAAGTAAAGAATTTTCGTTTCATACAAGCTCGACGAATGTCTTTTCGAGAGAGTGGTAAACGAAGTAAAGAATTTTCGTTTCATACAAGCTCGACGAATGTCTTTTCGAGAGAGTGGTAAACGAAGTAAAGAATTTTCGTTTCATACAAGCTCGACGAAGCTCGACGAAAAATTCTTTTCGAGCTCGACGAATGTGGTAAAAAAGTAAAGAATTTTCGTTTCATTGTCTTTTCGAGAGAGTGGTAAACGAAGTAAAAATTTTCGTTTCATACAAGCTCGACGAATGTCTTTTTCGAGAGAGTGGTAAAAAAAAGTAAAAGAATTTTCGTTTCATACAAGCTCGACGAATGTCTTTTCGAGAGAGTGGTAAACGAAGTAAAGAATTTTCCTTTCATACAAGCTCGACGAATGTCTTTTTCGAGAGAGTGGTAAACGAAGTAAAAAATTTTTTTCATTTCTCGACGAATGTCTCTGTCTTTTCGAGAGAGTGGTAAAAAGTAAAATGAATTTTTAGTTTCGAATGTCTTTTCGAAGCTCGAAAATTTTTTCCTTTTCATACAAGAATGTCTTTTTCGAGAGAGTGGTAAAAAAGTAAAGAATTTTTGTTTCATACAAGCTCGACGAATGTCTTTTCATAGAGAGTGGTAAACGAAGTAAAAATTTTCCTTTCATACAAGCTCGACGAATGTCTTTTTTCAAGAGAGTGGTAAAAAGAAGAAAAATTTTCGTTCAAAGAGATTTTTTCATACAAGCTCGACGAATGTCTTTTTCGAGAGAGTGGTAAAAAAGTAAAAATTTTCGTTTCATACAAGCTCGACGAATGTCGTTTTCGAGAGAGTGGTAAACGAAGTAAAGAATTTTCGTTTCATACAAGCTCGACGAATGTCTTTTTCGAGAGAGTGGTAAACGAAGTAAAGAATTTTCGTTTCATACAAGCTCGACGAATGTCTTTTTTCGAGAGAGTGGTAAAAGAAGTAAAAATTTTCGTTTCATACAAGCTCGACGAATGTCTTTTTCGAGAGAGTGGTAAACGAAGCTAAAGAATTTTCGTTTCATACAAGAAACAAGGCAGATACAAGCTCGACGAATGTCTTTTTCGAGAGAAAAATTTTCGTTTCATACAAGTAAACGAAGTAAAAGAATTTTCGTTTCATACAAGCTCGACGAATGTCTTTTCGAGAGAGTGGTAAACGAAGTAAAAATTTTCGTTTCATACAAGCTCGACGAATGTCTTTTTTCGAAGAGTATTGAAACGAAATAAAAATTTTCGAGACGAATGTCTTTTCGAGAGTGGTAAACGAAGTAAAAATTTTCGTTTCATACAATGTCTTTTCGACGAATGTCTTTTCGAGAGTCTTTTCGAGTGGTAAAAAGAAGTAAAAGAATTTCGTTTCATACAAGTTAGACGAATGTCTTTTCGAGAGAGTGGTAAAAAGAAGTAAAAATTTTCGTTTCATACAAGCTCGACGAATGTCTTTTCGAGAGAGTGGTAAACGAAGTAAAGAATTTTCGTTTCATACAAGCTCGACGAATGTCTTTTCGAGAGAGTGGTAAACGAAGTAAAGAATTTTCTTTTCATACAAGCTCGACGAATGTCTTTTCGAGAGAGTGGTAAAAGAAGTAAAGAATTTTCGTTTCATACAAGCTCGACGAATGTCATTTCGAGCGTGTGGTATACGAAGTAAAGAATTTTCCTTTCATACAAGCTCGACGAATGTCTTCTTTTCGAGAGAATGGTAAACGAACAATTACGAACGGATACGGTAGAGAGCGATTGCCAATGCGTTTATGAACTTGTGCAAATTGATTTTATCGATCCCCACGATCGATAGTGATGGTTTAGTGGTCCCAACAGCTCACAAATTGCCATGTCTTGTGCGTCCGTGGTTTTGGGGGTGACCTGGAAGATTCTTCGATCTATTATTTCTTTAACTGAAATAGAACCTCTTTGAATTTCGAGCTCAATCAATGAAGAACAAATGTCTGGCTAGAGTTCTACAACATTTGTTTATTATAAGAATATGAATAATTCGTAGTTAGATTGAGTATCGTTGCATTTTATACTGCTGATGTATTTCTTTAAGTAGTAATTGTGATTATGTTTATTTATAGTCTCCATAAAGAGGTCTCCTATACCGTAATGGGGTAGTGTACCCTCCTGTTTAACGTGTGTCTGTCCCTTAGATAATTTACTTTTATCTTGATACTGTTGTATAACTGTTTTCTTATAGTTAATCTGATTATTTCATTGTCTAAAAACCACATACCCCTAATGCTGACAATTGATCTAATACTCATGGCTTGTCATTCATATAATTCCACATAGACTTGGTAGTACAAAATATAAATATTTTCATTAAGTTAGACGATTTATATTTTATGCAAGAAATCATTAATCATGTCACCTTGGAGATTGACAGTTTAATCTTTCCGATCTCAACACTCATTCCCAAGTCAAACAATTTTAAATCATGTCTTTCCTGATGGTTGCTATGTCTAAATTACTAGAGTAGATAACTCCACTATTTCGGAATAAATTTTCTATACCTAAAGTTTAAAATGATTTTTTTTAATCAAAAAACATTCTTGAAGATTTCATTTTAGCTTTAATTGAAAGCTAAATGATTACATTATACATAAATTATCTCCAGTAAGTAAAATAGTATGGCATATTTCAGATAGAAATTATATAGATTGGAATGTCAAATTTAATTTCAATTTCTCAAAATTTTCTGAAAAGCAACCATTTTCTAAATTTTAAGAAATTTGTAAACAAAACAAATTTATTTTATAATTCTCCTCACCCAAAAACATATTTCTGAAACGTTATTTGTGTAAAATTAGAACATTTAAAGTTAAATTTAAAATAAATATTACTTATAGCATAAAAAATTAATATACAACCAATTGTTAATGATTGGTACTGTTTACTGAGCCAATAATTGATGTACGATTGAATGACGAAGGGTTGATAGCTAGTTATGGATGACCCGATTTGACATAAATTCCCTAATTTCAAATCTGAATGAAATAAAGTCTTAAAATAATTTAAATTTATTAAACATTAGTTTTAAAATTAAATTAAACGCTTTACAAATTAACTGTCATTAAAAAGAATAAACTAAAAAAATTAAAAAGAAACTATGAAGAAAAATTTGTAATTGTTCGCCCTGTTTCCACCGATTCTGAATCTGAACTATATATATATAATATATATATATATATATATATATATATATATATATATATATATATATATCGAACACATAACTACTATGTTATCAAAATTTGTTGTTTTTGTTTTTTTTTTTATAATTGGTATCCCCTCCCCCATGCAAGACAGTAAAGCTACTAAGACACAAGTGTTTACAGGGTGTGGAAGATTTAGGAAGAGAAATATGAGCGGGTAAAGAAAAGAGTAATCAGGAGAACAGTGGATAGCAATTGACATGGCATTTAAATTTTTGCAGATTAAAGTTGGCCGGAAACCATTGAGGGGAAGGGAGTTTCACAAGTGAGAAGTACGAGAAAAGAAACTGTTAGCATAGAACTTACGGCTACACCTAGCCAGATCCACTGTAAATTGATGTGATCTTGACCCCAATCTAGTATCGCATTTAAATTAAAAAGTTAGGTACCGTAGCGAAGATCACATCCGAACAATGTCCATGTATGTATTTATAGAAAAGACATAGGGAGGCAGTTGGAAAGTGACTGCATCTGAGCCACCAGATCAGAACCAATAATTGATGATTCTTCTTTGGATTTTATCGAGGCACTCAAGGTAAATAACAAGGGAACCGGGCCATATGTAGAAACAATATTCTAAGCATGGAGGAATGGTAGACTTATGGATATGTAAGATAGATTCTGGAGAGAAAAATTGTCTCACACGAAACAGTGAACCAATAAATGTAGCTGACGTAGCAATATATTCTATATAGTCTTTCTACTTCATGTCAGCTGAGAACATTACCCCGAGAAAAGTTATAATAAATAATAATAATAATAATAATAATAATAATAATAATAATAATGGATGATAAAATTAGTGAAACAACATGAAAACAGAAAGAAAAATATTCAATAATAAAAAAGGCAGTAAATACAAACAACATTTACATTTAGTAGATTCTGTAGTAAATCAAAACAGAAGCCAAGAACCAACTATTGCAGCAAAGATATGAAAAAGAAAGCCAAGGATAAAGCCCTTGAACAGATGAAACAACGCTGGCAAGACAAACCACTGCATGGCCAATATCCAGAACGTGCAAATAAACCCAATGTTGATAAAGTTAATACTCATCGATGGTTACGAGCATCTGGATTAAAGTCTGAAACTGAAGGCTTTATTCTTGCAGCGCAAGACCAGAGTCTTTTCACTAGGAATTTTCAGGCAAATATCATACATAATAATGTGGATCCAAAATGCAGGTTCTGTGACAAATACCAAGAAACAATAGACCATCTAATCTCAGGATGTTCTATACTTGAAATGAATATAAAAAAATCGTCACGATAGAGTGGGGCAATACTTACACTGGACAATGTGCAAACACTTTGGAAAATGTGTAAGCAAACACTGATTGTATGAACATCGGCCAGCGCCGGTTACAGAAATAGAAGATGTCACCATTCTATGGGATTATACCATCCACACAGACAGAAAAATTGAAGCAAATAGGCCGGACATCATTGTCAAAACCAGAAAGAAAAAATTTTGCCTACTAATTGATATGGCTTGTCCAGCGGATTGTAACATAGCAACCAAGGAATTTGAAAAACTATCAAAATACAAAGACCTGGAAATTGAAAAGAGAAAAATGTGGAAATTGAAAAGAAAACAAGAATAATACCAGTGGTAATAGGTGCACTTGGAATTATAAAAAAATGGAACAAAACAACACATTGAAAGAATCCTAAACCCAGCTTAAGAGACATACAGAAAATTGTCTTATTAAGTACAGCACACACTAAGGAGAACTTTGTCTATGTAACGCTAGCAACTTCATCGGAGATAAAAAAAAAAAAAAAAAAAAATTAACATGAAATGTGGCCATAACAACACACCACGACCTGCCTTAGGTCTTTCCGCAGACTTGGTAGGTAGTGTGTCCATAGCAGAAATCGAATGATGATGATGATGACAATAATTATAATAATAATAATAATAAAATTCAAGTAATAATTAAGAAAAATAATATGAATATAAAAAATAATAAAAGTATCTTTACAGGATTCTATTAAAAAAATAATTAATTTCTGTTGATTCTACCATTTTGCCTAAAACCTGTCCAAACGGGACTTGGTTATCTTTGTCAAATTTCCTAACCCAGTTCCACTTGAACGATTAAAAAGCATTCGATTGATGCTAAATATATTTCCCCGTTAAAAATTAACTGCAAATCTGTCTCGTTTCAAAACCTCAGTGTCATCTCAAACGGTCATCTAAAAAGCTTTAAACAGTTGATTCCTATCATGTCTGTTTCCTAATTGTCAAGATTCGCTCATCACACTTCGATTATTCTTCAATATTAATCTGCTATTATCAGTCATGCTTCTTCTATGTACCGTGTCCCTTCATGATGATGGGTATCATGGCTCTCCACAATTTCCTGTCCTTTACAGCTCTTAATACATTTTGTTTTTTTGTTAACTTTTCTAAACCTTGTTACTTCATCCATTTACTCAATCTCGCTACGTAGGTTGCGCATTGTTTTCCTCTGTGTTTCTTGCCTTCAATCTGCCCTCTGAAGATAAAATTCCCTAAGACCTCTTATAACTTCTATAAATTTCAACTATCTCTTCCTAATGTTAAGTATTCTTGTCCTTTTTGTTTCCATTTTTCTAAAACATTATAATTAAAACATGTTCGGTTCATGTTATTCTTAGCATGCTTCTATAGAACCACATTTCTGTTGTTTCAAGTCTCTTCCGCCTTTTTGAGGAGATTGTCCAGCATCAACTGCCATATATATTACGATTGATATTACATATCAGTTCAGTACTCTTTTCTTTGTTTCTAACGCAATTTTTCTGTTTCTTAATACTTTACTTAGCATTTGGAATGCATCTTTCGCTAAGCCGATTCGGATTTCAGTGTTGGGCATTCCATCCTCTGTTAAAAGACTTGACAGATAGTGTTTTGTTTGGTTATTTATCGATAACTATAACCCGAGAAAGAGAAATTCCCAACCTTTTTTTTATAACATTTTTATAATCTAATAGCGAATTTCGTATATTGATTACTTGAAATTTATATCATTAGAGACGTATAGATACATGATTGGACTAACTTATACGCACACACGCACACACACACACACACACACACACACACACACACATATATATATATATATATATATATATATATATATATTAGTAAATATTTTCTAACCGCTTGCCCGTCCGTGACTGTCAGTTTTAGGAATAAGCGTTCCTTCTTTCTTCATATTTTTCTAATTTTTATATCTTATAAACTTCTCTTTCACTCGTTACACACCATTGAAACAGAAAAGCTATATACTAAATGAAATTTAGTATAAACTATCTGGCGATTTCTCATACGCATGAAATTGGTGAGATCTGAAATATTGACTATTATGTGTGTGTGTGTGTGTGTGCACGCGCGCGTGTGTGTTTGTTTTGTGCGATGATGAGTATTTAGTGATTAACTTAATTTTGATCAGACATATTCGTTGTATAAAGTTCGATATCTTTGAGTAATATTCAACTATCAAAGGTACTTAAAATAAATACCATTTTTAATCATAATAAAGCAGTTATATCAACATTACTACATGTAAATATGTGTGTGTATGTTTGTCTGTGTACAAATATCTATTTATTCACACATATATTATTTTATATTTATTCGAAGTCCGAGTCACAGTGAACGCCATAATCGATTCATTGTCTCGACATATAGCCTGTGTTCCAAAGGGGAGCTGTTCTCTACTAACTAAATAATTATCTCTCTACCCATGTTTCGATGTCTTTAATTTATATTTAAACATACGCTGACCAGAAAGCGGAACGTGGACCAGGACGAAAGTTTAATATTGTCTCCCGTCCCACACCCTATTTCACTTTATCAGCAGTACAATGAGATTTAAGGTCTAGTCTTGGTTTAATTAGCACTCGAATTCGTCTAGAATTCAGAGTTGTCTTTCACCTAGACGTGTTACCAGTCATTGGTAGATAGCTGTATCTAACATGGTGACTGGGGATAAAAAATGGGATAAAACCATTTTGTGATTTGTATGAAATTTAATATAACAAACTCGACCAGAATTCGAACTCGGCTCGCCGAATTATCTTTTCGAGCTGCTAAGATATTTACTCACGTATACTCACACTGTTATATACTGGCATCCACTATGTTCGTGAAGATATGCACATGTACTCAATCTTTACACATCTAAAGACGCGGGTGCAGAGACATTCATAATAACACAGTTGTATCGATGTATATCTCACAACTCAACCAACAGCACGTAGGTTTGGGGATTTATCTGACCGAAAGCAATTACGCACAATTGTAGTAGTTATTGTATCCATCGCCGGCTTTCTAGACCTGTCGTGTAGATTACAGTACCTGGTAACACCCCCACCTGACCAGGCTCAACTTCAGTGATCGAACAGGAACTGCTGTTAAGTGTAATATAACCGTAACTGTATATATATATATATATATATATATATATATATATATATATATATATGAATAATATGGGCGCTTGGCCGAGTGGTTAGAACTGAGTTCGAATCTCCCCATGGACAATTTGTCAGGAAGATGACTTCTTGAGGATATCAGTCTGGACAGGCGTGCAGCAGCGTCAGAAATGCCTGAAAACCATAGTGAGTAAAATTGCTTAGACAGAAGAATTCAGAGTCCGTCTATGTTTGTGCTATCACGAAGTCACAATTAATCGTGGCTTTGTTCAAACTGAATTATGCGATATCACCCAGAAACTATAACTGGGGTCTGTTCAGCACAGTTAAAATATAAACCACGGGTGGGCTTTGTGTGTGTTGAAAAACACAAATGTGACGAAGCAAGTTTTTGTAACAGAGATTGGCTACCCCCAACCCTCAGCAGATGGTGCTCGGAAAATGAGTGTAGTCGGCCATTAAGTATAAATAATTAACAGGAATTTTTATATACGCAACGCTATTGGAAATGCATTGCCAACGTTCAATACAAGAAACGAATCTCAAATTTTGCATAATGACATTCCTAAAGTCAGCATAATATTCGAGTATGGCATTAATAACACATTAAATATGACTCTATGCTAATGTGTGTGTGTGTGTGTGTGTGTGTGTGTGTGTATGTGTGTGTGTGCATTGTATATGAACATCCATGAATTCTTAAAAAGAAAGTTCAACAGGGAAAACAAACTTAATGCCAACTGATATCATAGGTCATTATTTTGAAGATTGTCAGAATGCCAGTGTCTTGGCAAGACATTTTAAGCGGCTCAGCAGGTGAATCGTAATTATAAGTTTTCTACTCTCTACCGTTCAGTGAATTGGCCTGAAGATGCCTCACAGACACGGGAAATCGCCCCATGCTAATATGATAGCTATTCGATATTTGGCTGATCTAGAATTTTTGGCAGGACTCACTCTACCATGTGAAAGGATCGTATATCTTCATAATTGGTATTCTTGCTAAGTCGTCTGTAATGTTCCATAATAACGCGTGGTTATGTGTGCGTTGTCCCGAATAAAAGATGTGTTTGTTCCACCTAAACCTTTGCATACGTGTTGTCCCTGCAGGTGAATGACGGCGAGTTTTAAGCATTTACAATTTATTTTTTTTCCGTTTGACTAAAGATCTCGGTCAACATGAAAAAATAATCATAAAAATGAGAAAAGGGCATTTAAATAAATAAGCGGTGCGCCTAAAACTCATTCTTCACTTATATATATATATATATATATGTGTGTGTGTGTGTGTGTGTGTGTGTGTATTTACGTGCGTGGGGGGTTGTGTGTGCGTTTGTGTGGTGTGCGTGCAGGAGAGCACAGTTACTAATGCACAGGCCGGTGTACGTAATACATAATGTTAACAAATGGAGCGTCTATTCAAATCGGATATCTACTAAAATAAACTTTTAGAGTTATATAAATACACACACAGACACACAGAAACACACACACGCACACACACACACACACACACACACACACACACATATATATATATATATATATATATATATATATATATATATATATATATAGGGGGATGAAAAACACTTTTACAAACTTTTCGGATGGGTCCTCACAACAAAACAAGGAAAAATACCAGGTCTGCTGATTACCTTGATTTGTTCCAGCAGCCTGTAGAATGTGGTCTTCGTGGTCAGGAGTACGAGTGGATCTCGGTCATTGTCGATCCATAATTTGTGGTGCCACGGTTCCAGTCTCAGCAACGCGACCATAAACATCAGTAAAGGTTAAATGGCTCGGCTGCCCTAGAGTCTGTAAACACAATCTGATAAAGACAAGCAGCCTTGCATCTATTACCATTCCCGCGGATATATGTAAAAATCATATCTCCCTGCTCCCGATAAGAATATCCCGCCATTGTTAAACGGAGCACTAATACACACATTAAACATTCAAGACCGATTAGCCACAAATGTTCACGAATGACAAATATAACCTAATATCCATGGTAAGACTGCGCCATCTACTGTAAACTTACTTTAAAATATAATAACTCAATATATATATATATATATATATATATATATATATATATATATATATATATATATAAGATATATAATGTATATATTACACAAACACACACACACACATATATATATATATATATATATATATATATATATATATTTTTGCTAAGTGATGTAAAATAATGACAAATAAACGAAAGTGTGTAAATGTTATCGCTCATAATTTATACATTTATTTTGAATAATAGAAAGTTTTGATTTAACTGTTTTCTTTTGATTTTCTAATATATTTATCTTCATCTATGTTGACTTGTGAAAAAATATATCTTTTAAGAAAGGATATATTTGACAAAACCTGGGTTGCAGATTTAAATTATGGAAAGATTAGATTAAAAGCATTTTATAAATTGTCATAAGATCCTTTTTTTTTTTTGCAGATTTCTTACACTAAATTAAAATGAATAATAATAAGAATTAAAAAATTCATTATCATTAATAATACTTAATTCACATTCGTTCATTAGACATTAAATTACATCACTTTAGCTACCTCCATTGTTTAACTTGACTGTCAAAGTTAACCTGAAGTATATTTATGAACGTACATAAATTTTTAAATTTTCAAAAACTGTTTATAAATACTTGTAGCTAATGTTGCTAGAGTTTGTACTTTGGTGTTTGAGTTGGGAAACACATGCCACCTGGAATGTTTATCCCACTGCAAAATGTGGGACTTGATATGTGAGTCTGTGTAATAAAATACAAAACAACAACTAAAACCAATATATAAAATCAAACGATAATGTATTATTAACAAAACAAGAAGTTACGTCGTTGCGAGCGAAAATTTTGTAAGTATCTGACAAAACAATGAACATGCATGAAAACATTTAAAAACTAGTGAACTATTCGTGTATAAAAATGTGTCTAGAAGTTCTACAGAAAATGAAGTAAAATGAAGTTGTGTACGTACGTGTTTGCATGTTTCCCTATAAGAAATGCGTCTTCTCGATAGACCTACATCGTAGCGTGTCTAAAGAAAATAGGAAAAAACGAATGATAGAAACTATTACAGTGTATTTATAGGTTCAGAAAGTGTCTTCTAGTGGCGTCGTCTTTAGTTAAGTAACTAGATTTAACTCCACACTAAATAAAATCCTTACATTTGCCTTGATAAAATCCATCTGCGGACAAAACGCGTCGGTAAAGTTTTCCTTTTGTTTTTATTCATTTTGTCCTTTTACAGATATATTTTATTTACATCTAAATTTTTACACACACACACACGCGCACACGCACACATACACGCACGTACACACACATGCACAAACAAAGTAGTTCTATAGAACCATGTCAGCTATAAAAATGTTGAATGAAAACTGAACAAGTGAATTTCTAAATATGTTCGATAATAATTAAAGGTGGGAAGAAAATACATTCGTTGAAATTGTTAATCTATTGGCAAAACTAAATGGCTTCATTATTTGATATCATAAAATGTAAGCAGCTTTAATTGATAAAATAAGTGATTTTATTATTTATGTTGAAAACGTTTATAATGATCAAGATTATGAAAATATTGTCCCCAAAACAATTACAGACATTGATTAGATAGATGAAGGAAAGCTTCCTCCCACAAAATGAACGAAAATAGAATAAATGAATTAAACAAAAGACAAATTAAAGAGATATATTTCGATATGCGTTGTAGTGCAATGGATATCGTCAATGGGCAGTGTTCGAATTCTAGTTTGGTTCATTAAATTCACTTATGCGAAAGGTGTAAATCCATCTCTTTTCATCTCAGCTATGGGTTGAACAGCAAGACAGCCTGGGTCCTATATCCTTGCTTAGTAACAAGTCTCCCATAGAAAGAAACGGCAACCTACTGCAGAAAAAGATCTGCTTAGTCAGTCATGAATCGAAAGAGACTTAATCGTCCAACAGTGGATCACGTATGACAATTCACTGACTGGTTTCGAACCACTTAAGAATAGTTTAGTGTGACTGAAGGAATTATTTGCTTATTGTGAAGAATTGTTATATTTGGAATTGATAGATTTGAAGAAGTTTAATGATTTCTTTCTCATTCATTTCGTCTGCAATATAGAGAAGTTTTTGAAGTGCAAATTGCTTAATATAGTTGATTATAAGTCCTTAGTAAATGATTTTATGATGCAAATAATTTAAGAATTAAAAAAAATAAAGTATGTATTCGTAAAGTCTTCGGTTTAAGTTAAATGTAAGATAGCAGGTAAAATAATGCATCAGAAATGTTGTCAACCCTATAAGCCCTAGGGAGGACGCTTTATTTGTAAGTATTCTGAAGATAAAAAGAAGCATTCCTGGTAGGCTTCATATAATAGCCTATTATCAAGTAATTTCGGTGCATGGACGCACAGATTGCTTTACTTCTACTTAGATTAGATTGAAATCAAAACTAAAATTATTCTACTGAATATGAGATACTAAAATATATGTGTATAAAATGTTAGTATATATATATATATATATATATATATATATATATATTATATATATATACATATATATATACACACACACACATATATATATATATATATATATATATATATATATATATATATATATTGCTATAATATGACGTGCATGTCCAGGCATATATATATATATAGAGAGAGAGAGAGAGAGAGTTGAAAAATGTAGTCAGAGTAAAAAAGACACAGAGACATCATAGACATAGAAATCAACTCTGCATCGCGATTGTCAGAAAATTACTTCAGGTTTGAAACTGCCAGTCACCATGTTGTGTTTATTTCTATGGCCACATTGTTTATTCCTAAAAAACGCTGAACATGAAAATTTCTATATATATATGCGTGTGCTATGTGTGTGTGTGTGTGTGTGTGTGTGTGTGTGTGTGTGTGTGTGTGTGTGTGTGTGTAAAATTGCGTTAAAAATAAAAATAAGACAAAAACAAAATCATTGTGAATAAAGACAAACGTTAAAATTACCTTTACCGACGAGTTTCGTTGTCTGATGGACTTTATCAAGACAAACTTCAAGATTTTATTTTGCAAAATAAAATCCTTATATTTACTTTGATAGAATCTAACAGGGGAAGATACGCGTAGGTAAAGTATAATTTTACATTTGTCATATATATATATATATATATATATATATATATATATATACATCAACATAACAAACGTGTTTGCATTGTTTACCATTTTGATCGGTGTTGCTGCAATAATTATTTGTAGATTTGTTTTGTTCCAGTATTGAAAGAATAATAATCTGAGATTAACTTAATTTATTTTAATTAGTAGTTAACTTGGTTCATGACAATTTGAAATCAGAACAGATTCCAAAGCAAATCATTTGGTCACGTCCTCATATGTTTCATTATTTTATTGCTATAAATGGGCACGAGGTGTTCCTGGTTATCGCTCCACGTAGTAAAAGTTAATCATTTACAGACTATCATTATACCGTGACTTTATTCCTCACTGAATTCACCACACTTAGAGTCATTTACTTCACTAAAGAAATTTTAGTGTATATCGAAAGCCATTAGAATATAAAGTAAAGAGAAATTAAACAAATGACAAATGATCATTAATATTATCTGTAGAAAAAATAATGAATTTCAAGTGACTGGTAATAGTGGTTGAAATTTATCAGTAGAATCTATTAGAATTGTAAGAGCAACATTTATTTTATTTTTCCATATATTTGATATCTGTAAATCAAGTACTGAATGAGCAAAGAAATGTATCTTACATATTAATTATACGAGTAATTTATTAACGCTAATATGTATATAAAATTCCTTCATTGCCGAATCTTATATCGTAAATTTACAACAAGGCTCATATAGCACATCGTCTTTGTTAACACAACTATTGCTATTACAATGTGGGATATTTAAAACCAACAGAGAAAAAAAAACAGAATTGTTAGGAAGCTGAATGAGGTTGGCGAGGTTGTGAATCTAGACATTGTAGACGCCGAAAATATTTTATTTCAATTTAAAATTAAGTTGACCTGCAACTTCAGCATTTCTCTTGATATTTAATTATAAACAACAGTCGGTTTTATTTCGTTCCGTCCCACTGCATATAAATGCTCCTCACTGTGTCGACCTTGTTGAAAAACGGTCTTCAAAATCGGACAATTTTTATTTCATTTTCTTTCTTGCCCATACTCAAATTTGGTCTCTCAGGAGGTGGAGGCTGTGTCAATAGACTATCATCTTTCTACGAATTCACCATTCACCAGATTCGACATTGAGGCAATAATATTACGATCTGTAATAATATTAATAATGTTAAAATTATGGCAATGCATGCTGGACAATGTCCTCAAACATAAAAAGACTTGAAGCATCAAAAATAGTTGCATAATAAGGTAAGAGGGCTTGGGAAATCTGATACTCACAGAACAGATTGAGGACAAAACGGACTGAAGAAAACAGCGCATAACAAACTTGCCTAGCTTGAGTAAATGGATGGCGTTACAGAGTTTAAGAGAAATAACGAAAAGACAAAATTTATTAAGAGGTACAAAGGGCAGGAAATTGTGGAGGGTCATGATCGCTTAAGTCCTTAGGTCGAGAGCACGGCACATAAGGAAGAAGAATTAGTCTGTAGAATCCTTTTGAAGGACGAAACGCATCACAAAGGATATTTTCCTATTTTTTTTTTCATTCATTTACCCACCAGTTGTTTGATATCTAGCGTTTATAAATGGTCTGGAGAAGGCGACAATTATGGAAGGAATAAAGACAGCAAAGTGACAGGAGAAATCTGAGATTATATTTTGCCTTCAAAAGAATGTTTAAAGTCAGTACCAGATGGCCATTGCGCTATTGTAGATTAATTTTATTTTTTTTCTCATGTCCGTGTTTAAAAATAAAACTTTGACTAATAATTAGAAAAAATTATAGCTGCATTTGCTTGCTAACCATTTTTTTGGTAAAATAAATCTCTTTGAGTTACTGGAATTTACTATTGTGACGGCGACACCTGGTCCAGGGTCGAATCCTTTGGTTACGGCGCCAACTGTGACGTCGCTCCTCCTGGTCGCTCTTCGCTGTTCCAAGTGTGCCGTTCCAACCCCTTGGTTAGATGATTACCAGCCTCGCCTTTCCCAACCCGCTTCCAACACCTGGTTACTAGGTAACTGTACTGATCTCCGGTCTGTCTACCCACGCTGTGTTTAGATCTTAGACAGACGGGATCAAACAGGGATTGGGGCCGTATGTTGAGTCCGACGGGGTGGCAAAACACAAGTAAAAGAAAAAACTCACGAGACAAAAATTACTGATAAAAAAGGGTAACAACCTTTTATATCTAATGTTCGTTACATAAAATTGTTCTTACTTCCCGACCCGCTTTGTGGACTGTGGCACCAAGCTTCTATCATACAACTTAAAGACTTCGAATTGTCTACTCTTCAGAATTGTGTATGTCGGAGTGTGGTCTAGTTCGACACTGGGGCTAATCTCTACCAGTCGTTCACAGCTGATTCTTCTCTTCGGCTTGAGTTGGACGTATTTCTTCACTTCGATTTGGTTTGGTCGAATTTCTGTTCTTGGGCTTGGCTTGATTTCAACTTCTTCTTCTTCCGTCCTGCAACTCTTTTCTGTCGACTGAGGTGGAACTGATTTGCTTGTTTGGCCTGCAACTTTACTGCCTGTCTGAGGTGGACCCTTCTCGCTGCCGTCCAGGGAACTCAACTCTCTGTCGTCCGAGGTGATCTCTTCTCGCTGCCGTCCGGGGCTGAACTCTCTGTCGTCCGAGGTGATCTCTTCTCGCTGTCGTCCGGGGCTGAACTCATCTGCCTGCAGCTCTTCTTCTTATCTTCGACTTGACTGCAACTTCTCTGCGGCTTTCGAGCAATCTTCTTCTTCTTCGACTTGGGCTGGGAGGATTTCTTGTCTTAGGATTCTCTTGCCGCAAAGGGGCGAATGAACCGGGCCCGACGCCCGCGTTCCAACTGCTCTGGCCGTCTACCCCGCAACTCAGCCGCAACTGATTTCTGTCGACTGGGGTCCTGCTTTTATTGACGCCGCAACAAACCGGGGTGGGTTTGTCGGCGTCAGGGTTTTCTCGATAATTCCAATAGTCGCATTATTTCTGATTTCCCATTATCGCTATTATTTTCACCCCTACTTCCTCCACAGTGCCTCTGGTGGGGAGGCGCATACCATCTCTCCCGGTCTCTCGTATGTCAGGTGACCGGTTTCGACCAATGGTTCTTGATCGAGCGTTCTTTCTCCTCTTTCCCGCATATCACGTGACCGCTTTCGGCTAATGAGACTCTGGTTGGGCGTCTCCCGTACATATGTGACGTCTCCAATCGGGCGTGGCTTATCCCGTCCTTGTTCTGTGAAGGATCAGCTTGCTAAAAAAAACAAAATCCAATTTGATCCTTTTCGCACGCACGAAAAACGACAATTTTGGCCTTTCTCACCTGGGTTCTGTCAAAACAGCCCGCCGCTAATTAGATGTGACTTCAGGAAGAATTCTTTCCGACTTGTTGGCGTCCTCTGTGAGCCAAGAGCAATTGTCTTTTTTACCTCTTTGTTTTTGCTCAGACCTGATAGTCAAAAATCTTAATTATCTGAATTGAAAATGTCTTCGCTTCATCATCGTGGGAGTTCCGATTTTAACAGATCAGAATCTGTATACAATTCCAGCGGTCACCTCCTCATTCCAAAAGACACCTTTCCCCGATTAATATTTCGTTTCCATTGTTCTAAAAAATCCCATTTCTCCAAATTGATAATGAGTCTTCTACGCAAAAAGTAGGCCATATGTCCGACCGACATTTTTTATCAATCACTTATATGTTCATACACTTTTACCAAGCCTGTTTTCTTTCTCTTTCTAATGACTTTTCATTCTAAATAACAATTCCCATTGTCCTCCGAAAGTCGGTCAAACACGCCGGCCCAGATACCTTTCTGACACCTGTTTTCGCTAATGACCGGCCTTTTGCATTACTCGACCTCTTTCTTTCTTTTTCCTCTCTCTCTCTTTTTTTTTTTTTTTTTTTTTTTTTTTTCCCTTAGGATCGTCTAAGTACAATTTAGAGAATTATTTTCGAAACTCAATTATTCTTCGTCTAAAAAAAAACTAACAACTGGTTAATAAACCGAGTAAAAAAAAATTAAATCATATTTCTATGAATATTTCTTTTTTTCTAATAATGCAAGGTGCCACACTATATTCTGAATTTTAGGCACCTATAATATTTATCTTTAGAAATTATGTATTGATAAGAATTTTGCTTCTCAAATTTTCAAGTAACTCTGGAACTTATGGCATTTGTTGGAATAAACAATGAAATCAACCAAACTGGGCCTATAATACTGCACGAACTTTAATAAGGAGTCTCATACAAAATTGGTTATTCTTAGCCATAAATGTATATGTTATTATTATAACAAAACGATAGTAAATTAATAATAATAATAATAATAAGTTCAATAAAATTATACATATAATATTAACTACCAACTCCATAACATCTACTATTCAAAATAATATACCAAATCTTATATTATTAAATTAATTACAACTACATCCAAAACTATTATAGAAATGATCAAATTTAAAACTGACCATAATAACAATAATTATGAAGCGGGCACATATAAAATAAACTGTAACAGTTGTTCTTTATAATATAATTTACACAATAATTTATACGATGCATTATTTATTCACAGGAATAATTTCACACAGAGTCTCCATCTCGAAATTGTTGCCTTTATTAAGAAAGAAAATTACTTACAAAAGACAATTTTAATAAATAACTTATTAATAGATAACCCAATCTTAAAAAGAAGCCTTGATGTTTGTTTTTTTTTTTTGTCAAATATCTAATTACTTATATTTCTGTACAGCCATAAATGTCGACATATTTATCTGCACAAATTTTGTAAACCAAGAATATATCGTGTAGCCAGCGAAGACGAGTGTTATAAAATAATAGTCGCTGAAAAAATATAATTCTTTTCACCGAAATAACATTATCACAGTGACTGAAAAGTAGGAAATATTTATAAACTTGTCATGTTTCACTCTTTATTTAACTTCATCAGAAATTTTGGAGTGGAAAGATCTGGAAATATATTTCAGTTTTAAATTCTGTTTCATTTGTTTGGGTTGTTTCTGTAGATATTTCGTGCATATTGACGTTAATTTTATATCCGCTTCAATTATTTTTAATTCTATTCTTGTTTTGTTTCTATTGGTTATGTGAAACTTAAGGTTGATTATTTATTCCTTCGAGATATTTTCTCTGGATTAAGTTGTGTTCATTATGACCTGTTTTGTTTGAATGTGACACGGAGGAATTTAATGTATGAAAGGTCTCTTCAGTGTTAATAAATGCGCATGTTTAGATTTCTAAATGACCCACCTATATATATTTTTATAGTTTTATCTATCTTATATATGCCACTCTCCAATGTTTATTCTATATTTTTTTGCTGACCAAATATTTAATTGTCTTTGAGTTAATGGTTATAAGATTAATAGTTCCTTTTTTTTCGTTACCAATAAAGAATAGTTTGTTCATAGAATTATAATGCCTACTATTTTGATAAGAGTTTTTAGAACCTTTTAATTAACCTCGATTTATGTTCTTGTCGCTGAGAGAAACACAGAAATTAAATTCAGTTTGTCTCAATTTAAAATTTTCTAAGCATTCTTTGTAATTCGTGTAAACAAGTGTGATCCCTCTAAAGCCATGAGAAAATGGTTAGTGTCAGTTGAAATTAATAAATTCAGATTTGTGTGTCTCTACAATGGCAATAAATCATTTGTTTTCATTTGTAGCTCATTGTTTTTTTGTTTTGTTTTTGTTTTTGCCTATAACATTTCTTCGAAAATGATTATTTACCCAGATAAAAAGATAATAAGATTTATTCTGTCTACGTAAACAGATCATTAATTCTCTTAAATGATGCTTGCCTTTTTGGTTTGTTTTTCAAATTTCGTGTTTTTTTTTTTTTGTTTTGTTTTTGTTTTTTTTCTGAAGGATAAGGTGATATATAATAAGCTTTGTCATTTTATATTTAACGATGTTTTTGTACAGTTTACCGTGATTTTTTACCAGTTGATGACTTGTTCTCTTAATGTTTCATTAAACTAAAATAACAACGTGCTAAAGCATTCCACACTGGGAAAAATGAAGATGTGTGTACATACGTTCAACTCAGACAAACCAATCAGGAAATCAATTTAGGACAATACAATATGGACGCTGATACTCAGAATACCTAAACCTTGAAGTCGATACCAACAGTAATATTCCGTTTTCACTCATTTCACTTTTTATTTTTACACAAATAAATCCATTTTTGAACATAATTACTTTTTATTTACTTGCTTTTAAATGTTCTATACCTAGGAGATATTATTACTATTAATATTAATTTTTATCGTTCAAATTTATTTTCATATTCATCATTTTCCTTCTTTACTACATAATATTCAGAAAACTACAACTTATATATTTCTTATCTGGCAAAGATTGTTTTGCACCTGCCGCCCTTACACTCCTCTGCAATAACTCATTATAGATGGAGAGGACTAACGATTATAAATGCATTCACCTTTAGTTCTCATTCCTGCTTAGATTTGACACGCAGAATAACCTCTATCATCATCAACATTCTTCTTTTATGTGCCATGTCTCTTTAGGACATAGAAGAACATGGCTCCTCACATCATCTTGTCCTTTGTACCTCTTAATAATTTTTGGCTTTTTGTTATTTCTCCAAGACCCTCCTCTACCATCCATTTGCTCAAGTTCATCAAGTAAGTTACGCGATGCTTTCCTCTGTCCCTCTTTCATTCAATTTGTCCTGTGAGTATCTAGTTTCCCAAGCCCTCTTTCCTCATTACGTGCCCCAGAAATTTCAACTACCTCTTCCTGGTGTTAAGTATAGGTTTCGTTATTCTTTCCATTTTCTCTAAAACCTCGTTGTTGCTCACATATACGGTCCATAGTATTCTCAGCATCTTTCTGTAGAACTCATTTCTGTTGTTTCAAGTCTCTTCTTCATCTTTGTGGAGATTGTCCAGCATTCGCTGCCAGATATCACATAACCATGCAGTACTCTTTTCTTTGTTTCTAACGAATCTTTTCTGTCTCTTTATTCTCTCCTCAGCTTTTGGGGTGCATCTTTGGCCATCTCAATATGTCTTCGGATCTCAGTGTCACAGTTTCTGTCCTCCGGTAAAAGACATCCCAGATATTTAAATTTTTGTATTTGTTTTATGAACTCTCCGTTAAACCGCAAATATTTACACTGACATAAACATCACCAAATCTGATCCCCTTTTTATATTAATATGCACCTTTATATTCCCTTCGGTACTTCGGCGATCATGGATCACCACAACTTCCTTTCCTTTTTACTCTAAGCAATATTTGACTCTTTACTATCATCCTTTCTACCGCTCTACCATCCATTCGCACAAACTGTTTAAGCAGCTTACTCACTATTTCATTCTTTCCCTTTTGCTTTCATTATTTTATGAGTGTTAAATTTCCTAAGCCCTTTTTCCTCATAATATATCTTAGAAAATAAACTTTATCTTTTTGATCTTTATATTAAATATCTATCTAGGTACATATATGCACTGAATGACACGCGCAGAGATTACAGCAATATGTGCTTCATAATACGGATAAGTTTATATGTGTGAATTTTACAAATTTATTCTTCTTTTATCTATCTAATGACTGGCAGCTCGTATCATAGCATACCTGTCTACTAGTCAATTCCTGTTGCAGACTCCTGTTGCAGCACATTTGTGTTTGCCCAACCCCCATACAGAGTCCACCTGTGGTTTAAACTGAACCTAGTATACAGTTCTTAGTTACAGTTTCTGGGGTTGAGCACATTACATGACGGGAACAACAGTCTGAACATGTTCAAACACTCGGTCACAATGACTTGTGACTTCGTGCTATCACAAGCATAGACGGCTCCCAAATGGTTCCGGCGACCCAATTTCACCCGCAAGGCTTGGGTCAAACTGTGGTATGGTTTTCAAACATTTTCTAAAGGTGCTACACGTTGGGATTGCCTGTCAAGTTCGATAACATCAAGAAGATACCTTACAGACAAATTGTTCATGTTGAAATTTGAACCCGGGTGTCATGGTTGGATCGCAAACGTTCTAACAACTCGAACTTATGGGTACTCATGGTTCTCCCCAATATCCTATCCTTCGTAATTCTCGGAAGTATTTGTCTGCCACTCTATATTCTATAATCCATTCTAAGTAAAATCTAAGTAGGTCACTCGCTGCTTCTCTCTGTTCAACTTGCCTTCAGTATGTCCTGTGTGTGTCAAGTTCTCTACGCCATCATTTCTCATTATGTGTCTTAGAAATTTCAAATGTCTTTCCTATTATTCGTTAAATATTCCTTATTGCACACATGTTTAATACATGATATTCTCATCATCCTTCTGTAGAATAACATATTCGTTGCTTCATGCCTCATCATCTGTAAGGAAATTGTCCAACATTCATTGTCTCACAAGAATATTAATATTACATAACAGCTCAACTTTTTTTTTTTTTGGTTTCTAATGACATTTTTCTTATTTCTTAATTTGTTTAGATTTTGGAATGAATCTTTCGATATTCTAAAGCACCTTCGTCTTTTGGTGTCACATTATAAAATAATTATATTATTAAATTTCTGTATTTACAGGATTCGTGGGTTTCTACGTTCTAGCTTACATTAAAAAAAATTAAAAGAAATTTTAAGTGGGACTGTGGGAATTAATATATGACTATATTTCTGAGACGAGGTATTGTAACTATTTACACTATTTAAATTATTAGGACTGTTGTTCTCATCCTTATTGCCATATTCCCGAGGTTTCGGTCGTTGTACACTACGGACTTCTTCAGGTCAGGTTTATTTAAATTTCAAACCGAATCTTTCATTTAGTCCACGGGAGTAGATTGTTCTGATTCTACGTTCTATGCCCTTTTGAATATCTCAGTTTCAGTTAATTCCCTTTACTAGTTCAATTCTCCAAATTGCTGTTCCCTCTGCTGCGCCCAACTATTAAACTCACAACGATACAATATGGGAACCTGTAATACAGAGAGCTAGCGAAAAACCACAACAACAAAAAATTGTAATATGAGCTCTGGTAAAATAAAGACGGTTATCGTGACATTATGTTTTTTAAGTTCAAAAAATTCCCAAAAGAGATGGCCAAGTAGATAAAAATGTTGTTGAGTAATCCAAAGAATGGCTTGACCCAAAAGAGAGTCGGGCAGTTTGGGATGCATCTCGCACGAGAGTGTAAGTGCCACCTACGGAGAGGGGCCCGGGTTCATACGCATGGGAGATAAAAAAAAATATTATACTCGTAGGATTTATCTGATTAAGTGAATATGAACACTGATACGAATTGTTGTGTTTTGAATCAAATGTAATGTGTCTCACTCTAGTGACACACATATTACATTTGATTCAAAACAGACCAGAATAGATTTTGCATTTAGTGTCGTTCAGACAATCTAGATGCAGGATCGACCTGAAGTTCCCACTGCACCTAGTGGGAAAGAAACGTTGACAAAGATATAAACACCCACCCACAATGAGTAGGGAAGTTTGTGAGACATATTGCACGAGAGTGTAAGATTCACGTCCCGAGACAAACTAGCCGGAGTTGCGTCAACTGTTATGTTACGCATGAGAGATTAAGCCTCGTGTTAGCCGACACCACGATTATAACCTGATAAGTATTACGAAAATATTGCGAAAATTAACTTAAATTGTTAACAATCAAAACAACTATGTAGGTACATCAACAGTCAACAAGCTAATAATGAATATATATTTATATTACACACTTACAAGATATTTCTTTTTTCAATATGATCTCTTTCCTTGTCATTGTTCGTAAATCAATGGTAAATATTTTTCATACAGGTCGAAATTTATACAGTGAAAATTTCAGATCAAAATTCTGCTAAATGTATTAGGAAATTATTGGTACAGTGTCATACAACTCAGATGTCAGTATATAAGTATATCATTAATTAATAAACTATTAGCAATTTTAACTTTACGCATGGAATCGTTAATGATATTTCTACATTTGAATAGTTATTGTTTTTGAAGGTTACCGTTGATTACCTTATATTTGAATACGCCTACATCCAGTTCTAAGTTCGAACGTGTCGTTTCCATAGGTCAAAGCCTTACTTTGACTGATCGGTCAGGTGTCAAACGATCTATGCTGTCGGTTTTAACATGTGTCTATACATGTACGACGTGTGTAAATGATCAACGATAAAACTCTGAAGAGAAAAATGTAAAAAGCAAACAATAAAAGAAAATAGGTAAACAAGATGACCGATACCAACTCTGACAGTTTCCATTCATAAAAGTCACACAGAAATATATGAGCGTGCATATATTCATATCTATATATGGACTGGATATGAATAAAGCGTTTCGTATCGTTAATTTACTGGTTGAACAGTTGATGTTTTGAAAGCACAGATATGTATAATTTCATAGAAAATAGTGATTTTCAGATCACACGACGCCAAACTTGGAATGGAATGTTCGATGTCTTGTTATCAAATCAATGCCTAAACATTGATCAATACCAAAAGAAATAAAGATTATTATAATAGAAACGGAAATCAGGAGAAGAATTCGTATTACTTTATTATTTACATCAATTTTAGCTAACGGGATTTTGCCAAAAAAAAATACTATAATTTGGTTGTCTTCATTAAAACTCTATGACTGTTAAATAATAGAAATATAATATAGAATTATATTTTGGAATATCACTAAATTCAGAAAATAAAACAAAATTGTATTTTTGCTGCCGTCAGATAATGTCGTCAGATACGGAATTTCCAGACAACTTGCAGACGGTGAGTATTTTAATCTAAATGCTTTTTTTTTAACCATGTCTGTGATTCCGATTTTTCACAGCTGGCTTCGAAAATATATGTCAATGCCTATTTTTTAACCTTCGAATTTGGTCCCTGTCTTGTATGTTAGATTTCACATTATATTTTGGATCGTCTGCATTTTTCTCAAGCGTAAATATTCTTATAGTCATTATACTGTTTTTGATGATCTTAAATGATTTTTTTATGACTGTTTCAATCTCTGTCCTTTTATTTATTTTCTTATTATTTATTCAAATCCATATAAATATATCACATCTAAATTGGATCTTTTTTTCACTGAAATTGTTTATCTTTTCGCATTTTGATAATAATTTAGACTACCATCGTCACCAAAATCAAAACTTGTTATTCATAAGTCTTACTTTCATTATATCCAATTACAAATTGTAGCTTTTAGTTGGGCAATGTTATTCTCTCATTTTTATCATATAAAAATATAACCGATTTAGCAAAACGTATGAAGAATAATAATTTCGCATAAATACCATTGAGAAAAGTATGGATCCAGGTCTTCTCTCCCAGTTAAAGGTTATACAAGGTTGACTGAACTCTCTTTTCTTGAGCTATCAACCAGTCTAGAATAAAAAAAAACTCTGAATTCAAAACCAAGCACTGCTGCTGTTGTTCCTCAACGACCATGAATTGGTTATGAGACTCATGACGTGACGATAAAGAAATAAATTTAGTGAAGGGTACTTATATACACAATGTCAAAACAAAAATAATTCATTAAATTTAACCTACTAGATAGAAATATTAAACAAATTAATTGAAAAGAATGTTTATGAAAGAGCAGCAATAACCTGGAATATAGACATATTATTAATTGAAAATGGCGTTTATAAATAAAACTTAGGACATTAGTTACGATTAGGAAATATTGTTGGTTGTAAATATGTATGATTAACTTGAAAAGAATAGTGACAAATATATTCAAATTTGAAAGAAAAATGTTTTGATTTTGCTGTTTCTAAAGAATACTTGTGGAGAAATACGTGTGTAATAAGAAACCAATAGAAGTTTATCAAAGACATTTTGTTTGACAGCCGCATTACCCTTAGGAAATCGGTTTACGAAAAATAAATAATAACCTATTGACAAAATTTAAGATTATTTTCTGTCTTTTGCAATTTATTTTGCCTCAAGATATTAGCTTTGAGCAGAGTAAACTACTTCTTTTCGATAAAAGTCGTCTGGAATTAAGTTTACGTTATGTTCGATAGAATAAGAAAGGTGGAAAAACATTGGCATTTAGAATGGCAGCCGAACGAAGAGTAGATTTGATATATTTCCGTCGGCAACTGGATAGCTTTAGAGACTTTCTTTTGATCAGAAAGAAAGCTGTCCATTCTGTGAAATTCCATTTGGAATTAAGTTCAGGTATGTGTGCAGAATTAGAGAGGTGGAAAATAAAAGGTGTACAACACAGAGAAAATGGCTGAATTAAAAAAAATTTTAGACATGTTTGTTTAAACACCGAAGCAAACCAGTTAGAATTAAATGCATATTATTTTTATGGGATTCTTTCAGAAAATCATCTAATTACATACAAGCACGCATACACACGCACAGTGAATTTAAACAGTGAGGAACAAAATGTATATTAATTATTAGTGTAAATTCTAACGTTATATCAATTATTAGTGCAAATTTTAATGTTATAATATATCAAAACTGTTTTATTACCAACACTACTCAGTAGATGTATGTGTGTGTCTAATGAATTAATGGATTTGTTTTTAATCTGACACTGTTATAACTTCAATAACCACAATAATAACGCATATATATATATATATATATATATATATATATATATATATATATATATATATGTGCGTTATTATTGTGGTTATTATATATATATATATTCCCTTGAGCAAGGCAACAAAGTCACTGAGACACAGGGCGTTATTGAGTTTGAAAGAATATAAGAAAAAGAAAACATTACGAAGCAAGAAAAATGAGAACCAAAATTAAAAAGACAGAAGATAACGAGTGACATTGCATTTAAATATTTGAGGACCAAAGTTGACTGGAAAGATTTTGCCGCCAATCTAGCACTGCGTTTAAATTTATAGAATCAAGATGCCATAAAAGAGAGTTCATCAAAACAATTACTATGAAAGTATTTATAGAAACGGCATAGGGAAACTGCCGGGAGGGGAACTGTCGAGCAGCAATTGCCGACTCTTCTTTGGATTTTATCAAGAATCATTAAATATATAGCAGGAACACAAAACCATATGTGACAGCAATATAATAAATATGGACAAATGATAGACTTATAAACATGTAAGATAGATTATGGCATGAAAAATTGTCTAGCACGAAACAGTGGACCAAATTTCCTCGCAGCAGACATAGCAAATGATCACATATAATCTTTCCACTTTAATGTCAGTGGATGATGTTAACCCGAAAAAACGGCAATGAGTCACTATCCTGGAGGTTAGCATTAGCCATTCCTTGCCCCAGTTAACAATAGAATGTACGTAATTTTCGAAATCAACAGCTAATTTGATCTTATCGAACCGATACGACTATTAAGATAGGAGTAAATAGATGGGACATCAGCATAGATATCGAACTGATACCATGAGGAAAGTAGGTGATGAAATTAAGAACAATGTAGATCCAAGGATAGAGCCCTGGGTGCCCTTAAAATTTGTACAGAAATACCATAACCTTTCAACTTTTAAACAATACCAGTATGCCAAACCCTGTCAAATTCCTTCGACATATCCTGTACAGAATAGATTAGAACGTCTAGTTCTTTACTAAAAAGGGGTAGAAGGCTAATAGGGGTACAAGGCTAATAGGGGGATAGTTAGAAGGATTAGGAGAGTTAGAAGACATTAAATTAAATGTTTACTTATGGGGTTTCTCAAAGTCACATCTACTCTTTAGGAGACTTGATTGCAAGTTTAAAAATTAAAAAAATGTTACATATAATCAGATCTCCTGAATAGTGGATGTAAATCCGCAAATTCTTCTTTGCGAGAACTAATACTGAACATTTAATTTTATTTATTATTCTGAATGATTTATCTCTTGATACTGAGCACTATAATTCCAAAGATTGTTTTCTTTAAATACGTTATATTCCAGAAACACATTGATCGGAAATAAAATTTTTATTACACACGCGCGTACATACATATACATACACACACACACACACACACACACACACACACACACACACACACACACATATATATATATATATATATATATATCCAGGTACGATGCGAATGAATAAAGTACAATTCCAACGTTCGCAACATTTAATTTAAAAGAGGGTTCAATACAGAGTAGAGCAAAATTATTTATTTTAAGATATTACATCGAAAACATGTCAAAATCGCTGTACAATTGCAGTCGTGTTTTGATGAGTACCAAATGCATCTCATCAAATGACTGTAAATTACAATCGCCTGATTAGATGCGTTTGATACGCATCGAAATTCAACCGCATTTGCGTAGTGAGTTTTCGATGTAATATCCTAAAATAAGTATATATATATATATATATATATATATATATATATATATATATATATTAAGCGATGATGGCGAGAACAGACAAGAAGCGAAGCTAATACATTGATTTGTCAGCCATCACCCGATTTGTAGATTTCCACACAGAACGAACGAAAAGCAATTTTGTGCAACGTACTAACTTAATATCAGTAGAAAAATATGAAACTGTCAAAGCACATGCAGAGAACTTTGACTAATGTTTCTAATACTTAAAGTGTACATGTGGCGTTAAGGTAGATAGATTGTCAAAGAAAAAAATATGCTGTGGATTTGCGTGGTAAAATTATGATGATTATGGTATTACCTTGTTTGAGAAAATCATTGTGAATAGTGATCTCCGACCTTCCCAACATCATTGGAAATAGCTTTTTGATGAATATACATATATGTTCCGTGCACACGCATCTCTCTCTAATAAAACATGTGCATTCACGTACATATTTTAAAGAGTCTTCTGAAAAGTTCTCCGTTCGTCTGGTGACAATGACAAATAATAATCTTTTTAAATACCTTCTTGGTCAGACTGAGAACTTTTCAGCACGGCTCTATACAAATAAAGTATGATATATATATATATATATATATATATATATATATATATATATGTGTGTGTGTGTGTGTGTGTGTGTGTGTGTGTACCCCGTAAGCCATTAGAGTTTTATAGGTACTCCTTATACTGCAGCCGTAAAAGCGGTTCAATGTCTTGGGCAAGATTACCTGACGGAGCCCAAACCTCTCCTGCCTGGTTTGAATTCTGATTTTTCCTTCTCTTGGACTGGTAGCCAACCAAACCTATAGACCCAATCTGTCTTACTATTTACTTATAGCTGTGGTGAGAAATAAAGTTAGATTCATACCTTTCCCAATAACGTTTGCTCGTAAGTGAATGTAATGAAACCAACTAGAATTCGAAGTCAAAAATATTCGACATTTAATATCACAAAACGAAGCGTCTCCGTTGGAAGGATTTTTTTTTGTATGTTTTATGGTCATGTAAAAGGTCCAAGATCCACTCGAAGTAGATGGTTACAGAGTGAGGCGCAGAGATTATGGGGATATGTGTGGAAGATGACTGACTTGAACAGGTTAAGATTATAGTGATTGAGAAAGCATCCTCTTCAAATTCGGTTCCCCAGAGCAGCGGTTTGTGGGAAGAAGCTGCTCGAGTTGAATTCAAAAGCGAATGAGGATGATTCGCTGCAATGTGCGTGACATGTGGGGAATGAGGATGATTCGCTGCAATGTGCGTGACATGTGGGGAATGAGGATGATTCGCTGCAATGTGCGTGACATGTGGGGAATGAGGATGATTCGCTGCAATGTGCGTGACATGTGGGGAATGAGGATGATTCGCTGCAATGTGCGTGACATGTGGGGTCTTAGCCGTCAAGATTAGAACTGTTGGGACTTAGGAATGTAGTTTTTCTGAACACTTTCCATGAAAATACCGATAGATCAGTGAGAGGTTTGCGACGTTTCATCTGTCGAAAAGGGTTGTAAGGTGAAAAATAAGGACACAGACACGCTTTTGGATTCTATCGAAATTGTAAAGTGATCACTGAGTTTCTCCTGTCCATATATGACAACATTCTTCCATTTTCGGCCTGATCTAGCTCTAGTAAAGTCAGAAGATAGCAGGATGATTCAGGTAATTCCTGGAATGGTACAGTGAACTGACCATTTTTTCCAATAGGCGCTCAAGGTACGGGGACATTCTAAGAAAAATACGTTCGTCGGGATAGATTCAAATTCTGCGTACTTTCAGAGATGATGGAACGCCACTAGTTTAGTTTTCGATGTATTGAATTTCAGCAGCCAGTTTTCCTTCCACTGAACTGTTAAAGCTGGGTCAGGCGATAAATAAGCTGCCAAGGTATGATCATTACAAGTTTTGGTGGTGCATCCCTATAGTGTTATATTATCAGCATAGATATTAAAAATGATCAGGGTATACTTTTAGGCAGATCCTTTACGTAAAGAGGGTTGGACCGGGAAGCGAGCCTTTTAGCAATCCTTCTTTATGAAGCACTTGATAATTGTGAAGGCTCTTGCTGTGATGCTATAACTACAGAGCGTGCGCAGAAACCCTCTAGGCCACACGTTGCCAAAGACCTTTGAAATATCTAATGCGATCGTTCTTGACATGTATTTGTTATCTAGTACCTCCTTGCTTCTGTTAGTTGACATTTAGGATATCAGCAGTGGGCCGAGACGATCGAAATCTGTACTGCTTGTCGCTCAAGAAGTTTTACCTATTGAGGTAATCACTTTTTTTTAATTATGGCTTCAGAAAGATGGCATTAAAGTATGTCTCTTCAAAGTTGACGATGCAGTCAGCAAAAATCCAGACAATTATTGTAATTTCTGGGCATAAGCATTTCGAATGGTACCGAAGAAACTTTAAAAGAAAGTGAATATTCATGCAAGACAACAGGCTTTTAATTATGGCAAAAGTTACTGATGCCCAAAATAGGTTTAAAAAAATTGAGGGAATAACTCTCTAGATTTTGATCCAATAAAAAAAAAATTAGTCTATTATTAAAAGAAATTTATGAGAATAAACGCGACAAAAAGCAAATAAAAGGCAAAATAAAAGAAAGATCAATCGAAACGTTAGAAAAAGTTAACAAAATCAGGGGTTACAAAATGAAATCTATAGAATTTCAAGGAGTCCAGTGCAACGTGTAAAATTATTTCTTAAGGTGTATGGAATATTGTTTAAATCAATCATTATGTAGTTTATATCTTTTGATTATATTTATAAATAAGTGCAAAAGAATGTCAAAAATTATCCGCACTCTTATATAAAGATGTATTACGGCAAAAGTGCGGATAATTATCTTTTTTTACTTACGTTTTTATGTTCCACTTAATTTATTTGTATAACAAAACCTGACACTCCACACACGTTATTAATATTTCTAATAAGGACAATATTTTAAACTCTAACTCATATGGTGATTTGCTCATATAAATTTATTGAATAATTTTATTGTGAATAAAATGTAATTCTTTAATTATATCGCACATTGATATCTGAGGCACCCTTCTGTCACGTGATATCATGGAATGTCTTACACTTTAGTGTATTTGTTTTGGTTAGCTTTATGGAAGACAGACAGTTGAGCATACAGGATTCAAGGGTAATATATTTTGAGAGCAATGTTGTTGGAATTGCCAGAATAACTTTGAAGACGAAAGAGGAGTGGCCTGGGGATTCAATTTTGGATTTGTTCTTAAGGTTTGCTTCCAATGCCTTTCCTACGAATGTGCATGACCACGAGCAATAGAATCTATGAATTTAGAGGCGTTATTATTTTACTAGTCTCAATGCCAGAGGTCCATATATTTTACCCATGACTAGCAGGAAGAGATGGATTTAGTGAGATCAACATGAAGTGAATGGAAGCACACACACACATATATACGTTTTTTGTGAAAGGACACGTGGACAAATAATATTTTAGATCTATGAATAATCTAAGCACGAACAAATTAGGAGATTGTCACCTATATGTTCAAAATATTTTTTCTAAATTGGCAGGCCTAATCTTGTATCGATGAAATATCCTTAAGGTCATATATAAATATGCTTCAAGGCATATAGTGAGGGAAATGGTTTGAGAGGAAAGGGCAAGAAAGTAGAGAATATGAAAAGAGAATACAAAAGTCTAATTTGCATAGAACTAGAATTAGAAAGTTTGGCATTGGCAAAAAGATTGTTTGGTATGCTCCATAATCAAGCATGTTTATTTCTACGCATAAAAACATACATAGTTTCGGTCATAGAGTCTTAGTAATTCATATATGCATGCGTATATATACACACACTTACATTTACATATACTTATTTCTAACGAATTAATTGAATGTTTTATTTTAATCTGACATTTTTATCATTATTTAGCGTTTTATTTACTAGATACACGATTCTCAGTAGACATTGGTTTTTATACAGAGTCAATGGCGTCTATCAAAAGTCTTTATTAAAGAAAGTGTGCCATTTGGCATAGACAAAACATGGGCCCTCCCTATACAGTGGGAACCGCCGAATAGTCCGGTCTACTTTTAGACTGCTCAGACACAGAGGAGGACATCATGGCTGAACAAAGCTAAGTTACCGTTATGAAGGAAAGCTCATTTTTCCTTAAGATCTGTCGAACCCATATAAGCTAAATTTATTTTCGTAATCGAACCATGAAGAAATTAATTTGTAAGGATTTGATATATATTTTAATCCATTAATTGTCATTGGTATAAACGTTATATTTAGTGAATACGTGTGTTTTATTCTACATCTCTGTTTTTTTTTTAAATAATTGACATCTACCGGACTGAGATTTTCGAGATGTGCTGGAAATTGAGTTTGGACTAATAATGATTCGTGCAGTCTATTTATTTTTAAAAGCTAAGTCGTTTCTTCTTTTAAACTACCAGAATTAAGTCCAAAAATGCATTATATAATTTTTCCGTTTCCATAGAGACATTGTTTCGATGATCGTACAGTGTTTCAACATGATATGGCCACAATCCTAAAAGACAATTTAGTTTAAAAACATTTACTGAATCTCAGTATTAAAGTTTAAGACAATTTTATAGGACGAGTCAATGCAGTATGGATCAATGTCTTGTTAAAGTAATAAAAAGATAGATCTTAAAATTATATTAAATTCAAACTGCGTATGTGTTTCTAATTTTGAATGCCAAATGTGCAACAATATATTGTATAATTTATCTGTTTCCATACAGGAACCTTTCGGCTTTCATTAATCGAAGAGTTACCATTAATGTCCGTTGAAATTCATAATTAGATCTCTCAAGACCATAAATATCACTCTTTCTAGTAATGATGGGACTTTCTTTTCAAACCTTTTGATTTGTAGTATGGAAATCAACATCCAGATATTATTATTTTACCTTTTAGCTGCATGTGCTACCAAAAAAGTGAAGATAACGAATAAAAATATAACTGCCAAATGTATTAAACCCACATTTCAAAGTTGGCGGTTAACATTTGTGACATTTACCACCAACACATGACATTGTTTGAATGGTCGAATTTATCAGAAGATCTTAATAGGAACTCTTATCATTTTTTAGTGAAAACTCCAATGATTTGTGTGCATACGCCCCAACATATTTACAAAAGAATCATTCAATACAATTATGTTCTGTTTGCAACGGAAATTTGATTTTTCATTATTTATTAGATGTCAGCGCAAGTGAATAACAATTAGATGATGTTTTCAAATGGACACGTTATCTCCAAGAGGTGAGATGAGGGTAGGGCTACACATGGTAAAGTAAAGCATCACAAATATGATGTCAAACAGAGTTTTTTTTTTTTTTTTTGAATAGAATGAAATAAGTGCCAAAATACAAGAGATTGTTTTTTTTACGGCTTATCAACCGTTTGCATTTTATTTAAATCTAGAAAATATTTTTGGATTGTAAGAATAGTTTTGAGATAATTATGATTCGCTAATACAATTCCTCCTAATTAACCCATCGCTGGAGGGAGAAGAGGTGAATTCATACATTTCTCAAGAATGTTTCCGCATCTCCGATTTCCATTTCTGAGCCATTATCCATTACATCACAGGCACATCCAATATTACAGCACCTGGAATTCCTAAACAGTCACGCGTGTACTGACCTGTTTCGACGTTGTTTCCATAATAGTACGAGAACCGGTGTTTCAACATGATATGGCCATAAGCCGAAAAGACATTAGAATTTAGTTTAAAAACATTTACTAAATTTCAGTAATAAAGTTTATGCCATTTTTATAGGACAAATTAAAGCACTACGGATCAACGTCTTGTTAAAGAAATAAACAGATTAAAATTATATTAAATTCAAACTGCCAAACCTTTTCTCAGTTTGAACTACCAGAATTAAATCCAACAATATATACATACATACATACATATATATATATATATATATATATATATATATATATATAATTGTTTATTTAAAAATATAATTCCAACGCTACATAAGAGTTCTTATGTTTCTAAACAAGAGCCGAAAACTTCAATATAATTATTTGAATTAAATTGAATTAAAGTACTAAGCTCTGTTCCATCTTCAAGCGAATATTTTTTTTTGAATAACGTATTCCTGAAATTTACGCGTTTTATAAGCATATTCATTAAATTAATTTCAATAATGAATATGCTTATAAAACCCGTAAATGAAAAAAATGCCTACTTTGCCTACACGAAAAAGTAGCAATAATATCACACAAACCGCAAAAGAACTTACTAAACAAAAAATCAGAGATAATCTCCAAATGTAGGCATGAGAACAAGTACCGAATTCATACCAAACGGATAAAACAGACAAACCACCAACAATCACAATTTAATTTCAAGATACCATCAAAATAATTGCATCTATCATTATTATCATTGCACCACCATTAGTAATCACTTTTACCACTTCACAATAACTATTAACTAATAATATTATCATTACCACCAACACACAGCACCATCACTTACACATCACACCCACTATTAACATATAAATCAACTACAATCTTTATTACTCCCCCAGCATATTTAATACCTTAAAACAATATGATCAGATATAATTTCCATATGTAACCATGAGAATAAACACCTATTACCAGGCAGCTTTAATATAATAACAATAATAATTTTGTAATTAAAAATTATAGCAATCTTCAACTACCATAATTTTACACAGAATACCTATTATCAGGATTTATACCAAAATAAATTAATACGTATAACAATATAAAATAAAATAAAACACCAACAACCACTTTTTAGTTCAAGCTACCACCACTATAACTACATTCATGGTTTTATCATTCTCCCACCACCGTTACTAATCATTTCTACCAATTTACAATTTCTACCAATTTACAATAACTATTAGCTAATTATATTATCATTGTCTCCAATCCCTTGAAACATTACTATCACATCATATCATATAGACCAGTTATTAAATTGAACTACCCTCTCACCCACCACATTGAATATTAAACATCACCATATAAATTATCCAATAAGGATTACAAATTTCTACCTGTTACATATACACAGTCACCAAAAACAAACAAATAACCAGCTTTACATATAACAAATAAACCCCCATTTTTTTTTTCAAAAATTTAAAAATAAATATAAATAATAATAATTTTTACCTATCATAATTTTACACAAACCCCACCACACGTATATACATACATGCGAGGAAATATTTTCCAGCGGAAAAATACATAATATGACATGTATACATTCACGAGACATTAACGAGACATTTCCGCCACACTTCCAATGTTTAAATTTCAACATTTCAACATACAAATGCGTATGTATAGACACAACACCACCCGTATACATACATATGTCATATCCGAAACTGCCCACATATGTTTATATATGTATGAGTCCCGACGGACGACCAAGTATGTATATGTGTCTGCATACATCGATGTTTGCGTTAGTACGATGAATGACAAAACGACGAAGTTTCCCCCACCACTTCCACAATAACACCAATACACGCAATCTACATAAACCCACATTTTTTAAAACATTAATCAGTTTGTCTGACGATCGCTAAAGCGAGAAACCCAGGGTCACAAACTCACATCTATCCAACCAAATATATATATATATTATATATATATATATATATATATATATATATATATATATATATAAAATTAACTGGTTTAAAATATGGTTTCTTCCCATTTTAAATGAGTTAATTTATAATATTTATGCTCTGTAAATTTACACTGAGCACTGTTTTGAAAAAAAAAAAAATATCAATAAGAACACTGTTCTTATTATATATATATATATATTATATATATATATATATATATATATATATATATATATATATATATATATATATATATATATATATATATATAATATAACTGATTCACTGAGAACGAAAATAATATATAAATTTTAACGTTCACAGCATTAATTCAAAAGTGGGCTCGATACCGATGGTAGATTTTTGTTCTGTGAGATATGGGCAGCACATACGTCCATTTTGTAGCATAACAATCTAATCCTAAGATAACAATACACTTAAAAAAACAAAAAAAAATATTAAAACTTGAATATTACTTGCTCAATTCACTTTTTGCCAGACATTTAATTATGATAATTTGTGTCCTTCACATGATTTGACTTGACCTTTCAATCACTTGATGAACATTCATGAATCTTTTCAAATTTACAAGCCTTGATAAATCAATAATATCCTCGTCTTTGTATATAAGCACATGTAGGAAAATATATCCTACATTGCTTTGATAAAGTCCCTCAATCGACGAAACTCGTCGGTTAAAATAGTTTTTCCTGGCTGCATCCGCGACGGTTGTAGCCAATGGCGATTTTATTGAATAAATTTACTCTTTAGTATTTCAAAATATTTCTGTGTAATTTTGATATATATATATATATATATATATATATATATATATATATATATATATATATATATATATATATATATATATATATATATATATATATATATATATATATATATATATATATATATATATATATATATGTATATATATGTTAAAATGAAATGTGAGTTTTGCGTAATTTAGACGAGAATTTATCTATCGCACACTGTGTGTGTGTGTGTGTGTGTGTGTGTGTGTGTGTGTGTGTGTGTGTGTGTGTTCATATATCTATCTACATTGTGCAGCTCAGAATAAACCTACTACTATTTAGACACTACAAAATCTACATCTGAAACAGACAAACGTGAAAAGAAACTATCAACACTTAACGTCAAAACCCCTTGCTAAAAAAGTGACCAAAAGTATTTGAGACAATAGACACTATGGATAATTTTTACACTCCCTTACTCCCACCAAACGAAACAGATAGATAGATAGATAGATAGATAGATAGATAGATAGATAGATAGATTAAAAAGGGGAGCAAAATAAATTTATGAAAACAGCAAACGTTTAAATTTTTACAAAACGCCTAACTAGGTTTTTCGTTGTTCGCTTTGTTTTAACCAATCAAATCTACGGAGAGGATTGAAATAGACAGTTTTAATCAACAGTAAAAATAAAGAGTTAATAGATCCATTGCAGCTATTGGTTTATTTAAGCAAAATATAAAAACATACAAGATATGAGAAAAATAAATGAAAGAAATTGGAAAAGAGAGGGAAAGATATAAGGAAATATAAGACCTAGATTACCAGATATCAGAGAAAATGAAAATAACATTGTGATAAAAAAACGGAATGTATTTTTGTTTTATAGAATTAAATGTCAATAAAAAGATTTTAAAAGTATTGCTAGAAAAAGATTAAAGATCTAGCAAATTACTGAGAAAGAAGGCAAATAAGAAAAAGAAAAAAGAGAAGAAGGAAAAGGTGTGGGCATATACACTGTATAGCTTCGTCTATATAACCAATTTTAAACTTATACATAGAAAATACGCGAGAGCGGTTTGGATCGTTTGCCTTCAGAGTTGACAGGTTGTAAACGTTCACTAGCATAAAAGGCCTTCGTGAAATCATTTCGCGCCCTAGTTTCGACCATACAGATGATTGGGTTGTTGAAAAGGTGTTGTTAAACTACTGAGAAAAATGTGATAGAAAGAAAACATAATTAACAGTTGCAGTGTTGCGGCAGACTCTTATCAAAATTTGTGGTATTGATACGACACGCACACAAAAAAAAACATACACGTACACACACACACACAAACGCACACATCTCTCTCTCTCTCTATATATATATATATATATACATACGCATGCATACATACATACATACATACATACATACATACATACATACAAATACACACATATTTAGATAGATAGATAGATAGATAGATAGATAGATAGATAGATAGATAGATAGAGAGAGAGAGAGAGAGAGAGAAAGAGAGGGGGGAAAGGAGGGATTGTAATATATATGTGTGTGTGTGTGTTTGTGTGCGTGTGTGTGTATGTGTGTGTAAATATTCTCATATTGTTTGTATCTGTAGAAGAGACAAAAGAAAAAATTGACAAAAATATACTTAGTCGAAAACGATACTTAGGATTAAGTATAGTTTCTTTTTCGATTTTTACATATGTATACATTTATTTACACACACACACACACACACATATATATATATATATATTTGGAAGAGGCTAAAATGGAACATCTTCACAAAATTTTAATTTGTGTGGTATGTCAAAACAACAATTATCAAAATGGTTTAATACTAATGTCCGTATGTTCAAGCTCAAAAAATATATATGCTAAAATACATAAAATGCATAAATTGACATAAGGCAGTTGTGTGTGTACCACTGGAACATTTATACACGAATTTAAGTATATTTACATAAAATTGTGTATGAAACTGCATTTATCCTTTAATGAGGTATATAAATAATGACTGAATATACATTTTTATACGTGTAAATATATATATATATATATATATATATATATATATATATATATATATGTATGTATGTATGTATGTATAAATGTCTACACTTGAATTAGTAAGAGCTTATTTAAGGATTTAAGTGTTCTCTATGTATTATAAACTCACAAATGTATTATTTTCTTCTATCGAATATAATTTAAACTCTCTCTGTATTCGATAAATATATGTATATAAATATAGATAATTATAAAAAGGCGCATGTAGAGTACACTTTAAAGATTATATACAAATTTATTATATCGATTTGAAAAAAATGCATATTTTATTTTCTAATATTCTATTTTGTAATATGAAAATCACGTATGTATATTTCTATAATTACGTTTTATATATTCCGTTCTCTCGATGTGATTTCTATATTTTCAAATTCAGAAACGAACTATATAACAATTTTCCGAAAAAATTAAACTGTTTATTATTATTATTATTATTGTTATTATTATTATTATTATTCTGTTAAATAATTTATATATACAAAATTACTGCATCAAACCCATTGCACATTAATACGCATCAAGAGTGTCTATGTCACATAAAAAATACATTAATGCACATATATTTTATATTGTCAACCTACGCACATTTAAAATCACACATCCATGCACAAACTGGTTCATACAGGTAGGCTCTCATTTACATAAACACACATGCATGCGCACATGTTTCTTGGGAAGCATATTTAAATTAAAGTAAACGTTTTGATTTGTATTTATGTGAATATATTACTTCAGATATATCTATGTACATATGCATATAACTTGTATAATGGCAGCTATTAACTGACCAGTACAGAGATACAAATTTGAATATATTTTTCTGTCATTCAACATGATGTTATTTTTTTCTCTTTCTACTTGTTTTTCATTTTCTATATATATATATATTTTTTATTTTAGGAAAATCTCTGAACTGAACCAGAGTAAATATAAATTCTAAATCGTGTTCAATTAAACCAAAAAAATTAACAGAAACATTCCAAAAAAACGCATTCGCATTCTTGAAAAGGAGAAAAAAAAACTGAAAAAAGGGTAAAAAAAAGAAGATTGAATGAAGATGGCGCCACCTACTGTCTACGAGAAAGTGATCGCTGTCATCTCTAAAGCCCACGAGCAAAGGACTGATTTTGAGTGCCATGAATTAGTTCCTTGGATTCGAAAACAAAATAAACTGTTCGCAAATTTGAAACACGGTAAAGAACCTTCATTTATTTCCCTTTGATCGTTTTTTTTTTATTTTTATTTTTATTCGGGTCTCTTTTTATTTTGACTTTCGAATTGATTAAATGTTTTATTTATATATTTTGCTTTTTAAAGAGTATTCTGTTTTTTTTTTTATTTTATTTTATTTATTTTTAGAATTCCGTCATCATTCTTTTCTTTTATTTACCTAATTTCATTTTGATTGATATGTTTTTGGTACGTCTTTTCTATTTCATTTTCCTGATTTTTCTCTTCTTTATTTTTTTAATACCTGTTCGATTTTTAAATTTTCTGTCTTTTATCCTTCTTATTAATTTCTCTTCACGTTTCCCTTTCCATAATCTCATGTGAATGTTTCATCCATTTTCTCACACGCTTATCCTTCCCTTTAGCTTTCAAAATTTTTCACCTTTTTATCGTGCAATTTATTATTTTACTTTTATGTATAAATATTCAATACAAGCTTTTCATGATATTAAGACTCCAGGTGTTAATTCAAACTGACGCCTTCTTTTTTCCATCTATCTAAACTATAAACTAATTTTGGAAAATTAAAATTTCACTGAAATATGTTGGAAAATTACCAAGTCGAGATATGAAATCAATAAAATACGAACTTTAAGCAAAATGGTCGAAAAGATGATAGTTTTATCCATATCCTTCTGGCGTCAGTACCAATTTTTTTTTTCATTTTTCTCTACTGTAATTTGGGAAAAGTAAGAGTTCACTGAATTTTTTCCCATGTTTTCGTACGAAATCAATAAAATAAGAACAAAATGATCACAATTTAAGGCAAAGAAAAACGTAAACTTAAGCTGACACCAGGAAGCCATGGTTCAAAAGTGTAAAATAATTTATTAGTATTAATATTCTTTTGGGTTATTTACATTATTCGGAGTATTGTCCTCATCTTTGTCGACATATTTATTATAACGTTTCGCATAGCATGGGAATGTGGAACACCAAACTATACCTTAGTCACACCGGGGGCACTGCCATATCCAACCGTCTGAGTATCCGACGTGGAATCTTTCAAGGAGATTCTCTGTCACCCCTTCTGTTTTGTTTATCCTTAATCCCTTTTACACATGAACTGAACAACAGTATCTATGGTTACAAAATAAATAAGAAAATATTCAATCACCTACTCTACATGGATGATCTCAAACTCTTTGCCAAAGACGACAATGAGTTGAAAGGCCTCCTCAATACTGTAAAATACTTCAGTGACGACATAGGTATGGACTTCGGATTAGATAAATGTGCAAAAGTAACTTTCAAGAAAGGTAGAATTACAGAAACACCCTTAATAGATTTAGATTTTGTCACAAAGATTAGGGAACTGGAGCATGATGAAGCTTATAAGTACCTAGGAATTAGCGAAGGAGATGGTATACAACACGCCCAAATGAAGGAAAAAATAAGAAAAGAATACTACAGGCGTGTTCGTCTGGTACTAAATACTGAGCTGAACTAAAAAAACAGGATATCAGCCATAAACACATTGGCTGTCCCTGTGGTGCAATACAGCTTTAATGTCCTTAACTGGACCATAGCTGAAATTAAGCGACTGGATGCCAAAACGAGAAAGCTACTCACTTGCTATCGCATGCATCATCCCAAAGCTGATGTCGACCGTCTGTATGTGCCCAGATCCGAAGGAGGCATAGGATTAGTTCAACTAGAACTGTCCTACAAAACTACAACAATTGGCCACCAAAGATATTTGGAAACTACTGAAGACTGGATGATTGTATGCGTCAAGGAACATGAAAGTAGTAAGCGTCTCTACTCCGTAATGAAGGAAGCCAACAAATTCAAAATGGAGTTCCAAATGGGCGTAGAGATGCAACTACAGCACAATACACGGGCTGAAACTGCAAAATACCTAAAAAAGATAGCTAAGACGAATGCAACAGACCAGTTACAGAAGCGATGGCAAGATAAACCGCTTCATAGCCAATACTCTGCCCGTACCAAACAAGCTGACGTAGACAAAACCCGTACCCATCAGTGGCTACGTAGTGCAGGGTTGAAAGCGGAAACTGAAGGTTTTATCCTTGCTGCGCAGGACCAATGCTTGCTAACTAGGAATTATCAAGCACATATACTAAAATATTGTGTCAGGCCAAAATGCAGATTCTGTGATAAATATCCAGAAACGATTGATCATCTTGTAGCAGGTTGTACGGTGTTGGCACCCACTGAATATAAAACCCGACATGACAGAGTGGGCCAATATCTGCACTGGAAAATCTGCAATTTCTACGGGAAGAATACTGAAAGAAACTAGTATGAACACCACCCAGACCCGGTTACGGAGATAGGACCTGTTACAATTCTATGGGACTACACAATACACACTGACAGAACAATCAAGGCCAACCGCCCAGATATTGTTATTAAAGACCACAAACAAAAACGGTGCCTCCTTATTGATATGGCAGTCCCTGCCAACTGCAATGTATCTTTGAAGATATTCAAAAGTTGTCAAAGTACAAGGACCTTGAAATAGAAATCTCGAAAATGTGGCATATGGGAACATCAACAATCCCTGTTGTAGTTGGAGCCCTAGGACTGGTTGGAAAAGATTCCAGTAGACTAATTGAACGGATTCCTGGAAGTCCATGCCTCAAGGAGATACAGAAAAATTGTTCTGACAAGTACAGCCCACACCTTACGAAGGGCTTTATCTATGTAATCTTTTTTTTTTTTTTTTTTGTCAGTGGAAAGTGCCATGATGCCATTTCTAACCTTAGGTCTATATTTTGTAGGTCTGAAGGATACAGATGGAAGGTTTCCATAGTCAAAACATGAAAGCAGCTGCCACGTTTTAACAGGCTTCACACTTCCTATAAATATGGCGCATGATTGAAATTCAGTTACGACATAGTCTTCATTTCTCGAAGAACAGTTTTTAAGTTGCGATAAGAAGCAAATGAATTTAGGAAAGAAATAATAGTCGAAGCATTAGTAAATATTTGTCCGTATGTCAATTGCTAGGAATTATAGAAATCAATTAGTGCCAAGCCTTTTTTTATATTTTAACACTTTTCACTATTATCGTCATTTCCAATATAATTCACTTTTAAGCAGCTTCTTTTTTTCTTTTTTGGGATTTTCTTAGTTGTTCATGTCTGCTTGAAATGGATCGTAGAAGCGTTCTCAAATTCGAATGCTATTTTTTTTCTTTTTAACATGATTTCTACCAGATTCCGATTCCCATCATTATATATGTTATATTTGATAAGAACAACAAATACTTCCCTATTTAATGTACGTAAAAAACATCTATGCAGTAACCTTTTTCCATTGCTGTGACTTATTCAAAATTTTACTATTATTGTTATACCGAAATGATTAAACAACTCCTGCCGAAGTAGTTTCCACTTGATTTTGACTTTATATGGATTGATTCTCGGCTATCTGTTCAGTAGTTTTTTAATCGATTTCAACCCAAACAAGGAAGTAAAGCTACTACGACACAAGGGGTTACTGGGTGTGGAAGAATTAAGGACAATAATAACGGGCAGCAAGAGAATAGAGTAATTAGAAGGACTGTAGATAACGATGGACATTGCATTTAAATTTTTGTAGAATAAAGTTGGTCGGAAAGCATGAAGACGGAAAGGAGTTTCACAAGCGAGGCGTACGAGAAAAGAAACTGTCAGCATAGAATTTACGGCTACATTTAAAAAGCTCGAGTGTAAACTAATGAGACCTCATCGCCAATCGAGTACTGCGCTTAAATTCAAAAAGTCTAGGTACCATAGCGCCGAGCTCATCCGAACAATTACCACGAGAGTATATATTGAAAAGACACAAAAAGGTAACCTGACAGCCGTGGGAAAGTGACTAAAGGACAATTTAGTTTTATTTTTCCGTCTCTTGTATCGGCAATTATTTTCATGCAAAAAATTATCAGTTTAAAAAAAAAACGATTTTTTTTCAATTAAATTTACATGCACTATGTCACTATTATTAACCATAAATTTCATTCTCAGTAACTTCTATGTGGTCTGGATATACCTGAAACAGAAAAATTGTATTGATCAACCTGCACGTATATTTTAACAGAACACGAAATGCTACATTATTTTATATCATTTCATAAGCTTTTAAAAATCACTGATTAATACTTTCTGAACACGATGGAAGGCTAGTTGACTGGTGCAGTGGTGATTTATGTGTCGCTTTTTTAACGAGTCTGCGATTAACAAAACTGTTTGGTCAATGATTTGCATTAATTTTATACAAAGACTCAGTGTAATTTAAAAGCAAGGGCTGCTAACATGGCTGCTATTGAATGAATCAAAACTACCCAATGGCAATCAGCCGATAGTCGATAACTTCAAAATAAATTTATGCGTGTAACTGAAATATTTTGGATTAAACACACGTAAATAAGCATGCAAACAAACATAAATACATACATATAGATAGACAGATAGATAACGAAGAATCGCAGATGATAGATAGATAGATAGATAGATAGATAGATATAAAAAGAACTCGGATAGATAGATAGATAGATAGATAGATAGATAGATAGATATAAAAAGAACTCGGATAGATAGATAGATAGATAGATAGATAGATAGATAGATAGATAGATAGATAGATAGAAAAAGAACTCGGATAGATAGATAGATAGATAGATAGATAGATAGATAGATAGATAGATAGATAGATATAAAAAGAACTCGGATAGATAGATAGATAGATAGATAGATAGATAGATAGATAGATAGATAGATAAAAATGTTGCAGAATATGGCTGAGATTGATTAACTTTTCAAATTTTCACTCAAACCGAATAAAACAAATTTTACTGAATACTTAGTACAATACACACACCCGTATGGCTGTGTGTGTTGGATATGTATTGTCACGTCATTCTACGAGTGCTACTGGTGACACCTGCGAGTAGCACTCGAGTTATTGGCGACTAAGCTTGTGTGTAGAGGCGCGAGATCCACGGAAGGATTAATGACGAAATCCTGTCAAAGGGCTGATGAATCTTTCCATCGGCAATCTAGCACAGGCGCAGGGATGTAGAAATAGATGTTCGTTTTCAGGCGCACGTTAAGAATGTTGGGAGTTTAGCCTTCATTAACGCATCAAATTAGTAGAAGGAAAACTATAATCCAGCACTTTATATATGCTGTATTTGTATAAAGTAGGAATGAGGAGGAGAGAAAGAGAGAGAGGGCGGGAGAAAGAGGGAAAGAAAGAGAACGAGATAGAGAAAGAGAGTATACATGGGAGTATATGATTCCTCTTTGCAAACACCCAATCTAGTACATTAAAGCGTTGTTTCGTGAGTTTGGTGATATACTAATTGTGAGTTCAATCCCTGAACTGGGCAGAGCGTACCGAACAGTACTTAAAATAAGAACTATACTAGATAACCCTAGACATGGGCAGTGCAACGAGAAGTGTCTAGCTCCGTAGATTAAATAAAGGTTTCAGTTCGGTTTTCTTTGTAGGATACCCGGAACGATATAAACTTGAAGAAAGCCAGAGGGCACAAACACCGAAACGTTGTGATAACAAGAACAAAGATGAAGACAATACTTCGAATGTGAATAAAGTAAATTATTATATTTCGTTGTTATTTTTTTTTATTTTTCTAAATTCTGTCAAACAGTTTATACTGTAATTGCTATTTAATGCCATTGAAACAGTGACGAGAATTTGTATTCCCGAACAAATGTCTAAATTTGACAAAGTGATATTGCTTTTGAGTGCATTTCATAGTTGTAATGCATTCTGGTCACAGGCAGATACGTTGCAAAGGTCTATTGCTCCCTCGCAACGAATCTATGATACCCTTCGAATTTATGATGACCTGAATCTATGATACGTTCCTAATCTATGATATGCACCACAAGTCTACCTCCCAATTTTCATGACGTGGTATTCATATAAATACAAATTTATTGTAACCAAATTACGCACAATAATGGATCATATGCAATTCAAATGAACAATTTCAACTAGAAAGAATGAAAATAAATACAATATATCTAAATACAAAATATAGATAATTCCAGCTTAAATCAATCAACAATATTTTACGGCAAATTTTAACAGCAACCCAAGATTTTTCTTGTTAATAAGTTGAATAATTTTAACGCATTCAACATTATAGATAAAAAAAATATTGAATTTTTAATCATGTTTTTCGGGATTTAGCATGAGCAAAGCAATTTCACGGATACAGAAAGCAAATCACAGAATGACGTCAAAATCTACGAAAATTTATCATCCTTTAATAATGTTATATACCGTACCTATGAACACCAATGGGTATGTCGCAATCCTCATAAATAAGTTGAACACTATTGTAAGTGGGGGTAATATGCTGTTGCTCTTGCCGTCTCGAACTCCCTGCCTTCCGGATGAGGTTATGTCGAAGGGCAGAGTCTCGTCTGGGGAGGTAGACAGATAACCGGTCTACAGGCAATTTTTGACAGAGCCCACGGGCTCAGATTTCCCCACAATAAATTTGGCCTTGTGCCTACATCATGGGGAGGCAGGTAAATATCGTAATATGTTGTCTAAGTAGTCCACTACAAGCAGTGGCTTACCTGCTTCACGCCGCTGGCGGGTATTCTATTTTGTTGATGTTACAAAGATTACCATTTCACATGCAACCACCGTTTTGGTTATTCCTCATTCAATAACCTTTTCTAGGTTACAACAAATAGCCAGTTGTGCTCAGTCTAATTTGTAACCTATATAGAAGTAGGTAAAAAAAGCAGACATTGATAAGATAGTGAGAGTCGGGTGGTTCGGGGATAGTTAGCACTCACCCTGGTGACGGGTCACTCTAAAATGTACTCTGTGGGTGGCATAAAAATAGTATTTGAGTAAAATTTCCATAAATAGAATCATTAGCAGAAAAATAGTTCTTTCTTTATCTGTCTATTTTAAAGTTTTGGATTTACCTAAATTTATTTTACACTAATACACATATTTTTACATGTCTATAACAAAAAATATTAAATGATAAAAAAATTTAAAGCAATCCTCTATTTTCTATATAAACTCAGAAAAATATTTTAGATTATTTTTTCATAAAATGAATTCTCAGATCTTCTTCTTCTTCTTCTTCTTCTTCTTCTTCTTCTTCTTCTTTGTGCCATGTCTTCTTATGACGTATGTGATCATGACTCTTCATAATTTCCAGTCTTTTGTAACTCCTAATAAATTATGTCTTGTTGCCTACTCCCTCAAATATTGTTCCGCTATCCATTCACCGCCCTTCGCCAGGTAGGTTATGCATTTGTTTCCTCAGTCTCTATTAGTTTCAGTCTGCTATATGAGTATCAAAATTTCCAAGCCCTCATTCCTCATCATATTCCCTGGAAATTTCAATTGTCTTTTACTGATGTTAAGTACAAGTTCCCTTGATGCTATCGTTTCTAAAACGTTGCTAACATATTCGGTCCATGGTATTTTCAGCATTCGTTTGTATGACAACACTTTTGTTGCTTCAAGTCTCTTCTTCATCTGTGAGGTGATTGTCTAGCATTCACTGCCTTATATCAGAACTAATACTGATATGGCATAACTGCTCAGTACACTTTTATTTGTTTCTAACCACATTTTCCTGTTCCTTAATACTTTGCTTAGCTTTTGGAAGGGATCTATCCTAATGCGACGTCGGATTTCCGTGTTACACTTTCCGTCTTCTGTTAATAACAGATAATTAAATTGCTGCACCTGTTTCATTTTGGCCTATCAATTTGTAATTTATATGTCGGGTTATTCCTTTTGCTAACAACAATGCATTCACGCTTGCAATTGATGTTTAGTCCTTTCTTCTCGCTTTCCTTCATTACCGTCTGTAGGAATTATCGTAGAATCGAATTCAGGCGGTCTTTCATATGCTTTCCTGTACAAGAATTGGCAGCCAAATACTTAAATGCCGAATGACTCTATATCAATATTTTTAAATTACATAACTCAATGTCAAATAATTCATTGTAACCAGCAAAGGAAATTAATAACATTTTTCTAGGCACGATCTAATTAATTGAGGGATTTTTGCAACGATTTTATCTTTAGTATTTACTGATTTTAGGAGAGTCTTTAAGCGATTTCGTAAATTCTCTTCTTATATTCCTTCAGTCATCATCAAATGTGTTCAAATGTAAAGACCATTTTCAATGATATCTTATTTCGACGAACTAAATTATAAGTTTTATTTTTTAATCATTTCATTGCATTTAAATTTTTGAAGATGATACTTGACAGGTAAGCAAGAATTCAGAAGAGAGTTCCACAAGCGAAAAGTGCTAGAAATGAAACTTAGCATAAAACTTTCGGTTACATTTAGATGTAAGTTCAACTGTAAAATGATAATATCTTGCTGTCAATGTAGCACTGCGCTTAGATTCAAAATGTCTAGGGAAGTTGATCAGAAAAATAAGGTGTCGACGATATCCCTAGACATGAGCAGTTGAGCGAAAACAATCTACGCCCGTAGATTAAATAAAAATTCAGTGCAGAATACATCTGAAGGCCGGAAGGCACAACAGTTGAAACGTTGTGATAACAACAAAGATAAGGAAAAGTGTCCGAATATAAACAGTATAAATAATTCATCAGAACAATTTCGATGAATGTATTTATAGAAAAGGCACAGGGAATCTACATTACAACGTTGGGAAATTGACTGAAGTCGAGATGCCAGGTCAGCACCAATAAGATTACTGATTCTTCTTTTTTTTTATGAAGGATCTCTAAATACACAGGAAGAGTACCAAACCATATGTGGCGACAATATTCAAACAATGAATGAATGGTAGACTTTTAATTAAGTATCATATATTCGGGCGAGAAAAATTTCCTAGCACGACACTGTGGATATTTTTTTTCCTTATCAGTAGACCCATTAACTGATTCAACAGAATCTTTCCACTTCATGTAAGCGGGAAACGTTAACCCGAGAAGGCGTAACGAATCAGTCTACTGGATGTTGGCAGCAACCATGCTGATGGAAGTCAGAAAGGATAATCTCAGACGATTAATAGGAGCTTTGCACATTTATAATCATGATCTTCGATTAATTAATTGACTTTCAAGTGGCTGCTAATGACGTTCGATAAATATAGCATTGCATTAAATTCATAGAATTGATGACTGAGATATTTCATATATGACAATTTCTTTCAAGTTTTTATACTAGTCACCTTGTATTCCGTAACTCTCTAGCACGAGTGGCTTTTGAGACTCATATTGGATGAAGTATAATATATTTTAAATTTCCTATAGTGGATTTTAAATCACCTAGAATTTTTTTCCTCATAGTATTTAGTATTTATCGCTAACAGTTTTTCTCGAGATTTACAAATTCTACCTTTCGTTCAATTTCGCAAAACAATCGATATAATTTGAATGTGCTGATTTGTTTTGAAAATACTTTTGAGGAAAAACTTATATTCGTGGTTTAATAATTTCTGTAATTTAATTTAATTTTTTAGGACTTCATGGTAAATAATATTTTTAAGAATTTTTCTTTTTTTCGTTTTTAACAATGGAGAATACATTCTTACGATTTTATACTCTTGAACATGCAACTTACAACACTATAATCACGTAAATATTTCTTTCTGTAACTAAATTCCAACTTTTTAAAAATTTTGGCCTTGTGATTTGTTTATACTTCTCGCAAACGTAGAGCTAACTGGAAATTGGATTCTTGTATATAAAACTTAAAGAGAATACATGCAAAAAACAATATGGAATTTTTATTAAATAAGTATTTGTTTTTTGATCATTAAATTGTTTTTAAAATAGTATTTTGTATGTTAAGTGATAAAACTTTACATTTTTCCAAAAGGAATTAAGGAAAATGTATTGTATTAAGCTACGCTCCCTAGTAAAACGAACTGTACTTTGTACCACCATCCACCTTATCTGTTTGCACATCTCTCCAAAATTTGGTTTCGATCGGCCAAAGTATGGCTATTCTAGAGGGTGCTACGGACGGACAAACGGAAGTCACAATAATTTGATTAATTCAGTCTATTTGTATCTATCTATCTATCTATTAAATTCTGTAACATCCACTAGTTCTACTAAACTCTGAGAAAGAATATTTCTCTTTGAAATAGCTATCCAAAAATATTTTACCAAAAGGAAAATTAACTCCCCTTGTATTTATAGAAGAGTATTAAAAATTAATGGGTATTGCTCAAATTAGATCCTATTTGGCTCAAACCTATTTAAATAACTGTCGATGTCACGAGTTAAATCCTCTATATAAAACCGTTGAGAGGTTATTTGTCACATTCGCCACGAAAAAGAGAGTTCCAAGAACTGATATACAGATAATGATTGAATAAAAAATAAATGAAAATTCAAAATAAACAGATTAATGAAAAACTAATTTAATTCATAATTGTCAACACGAATATCTGTAGTTGATAATATCAGGTGACATTTCTGCAATTACATTTAGTGGGAAAAGCAAAAAAAATCTGATGGCCATCAAAGCATTTCGAGTCTCTGACAACAATATAACTTTGTAACGATACTTGCAGTTACTAGATGGTTATATTTAATTGATTTATAATCTTTTTATGAAGAGAGGCGTTCCAAAATAAGTGTTAATCATCATCATCATTATCCGTATCATCATCAGCTACTGCAAGATATCTACTGGACAAAGGTCATTACAAAGTCTTTCTTTGACGAAAAAAAAAACGCTACTCTCTGTCATGTTCATTGATAGAAAACCCTTCATTGAGCATGAATTAAGCATCCTTTTACTCCATCTGTTATCTTTTCTTTTTGCTATGTGTCCAGTTTCCTTCACTGTTGCCGTTTAGTCGCTCCTCTGATATCGCATAGCAAGCATTATACATTCATGTAGTTCTCTTCAGTAACAACATTACTAATCGGATTAGAGTCCTCATCTTCGTTGATACAGTCCCAACGTTTCAGTCACTGGATCTTTCAGCTATTTCTTGTGTCTGTGTATTTGTTAATGTTTTCAAAATTTTGAATGGAACAATTTATTCAATCCACTAGAGTGATAGTTCCTACTCTACTGTCCATTCGAAGGATATCTCTTAACATTTAATTACCAAAAGATAAATACTTTCAGCTCGACAGCAGATTAGCACACACACACACACACACATATATATATATATATATATATATATATATATATATATATATATATATATATATATACGAGGACTGTCTTAAAAGTAACGGAACTGGGTCTGCTGCGTGAGCTGCTGGCGAAAGAGGAATAAGAGGCTTGTCTTATTGTCTAACATGACATATTGGGAGTATATAAATGTTAGCGCTTGCTTCGTCCATTGCGCAAGAAGTTATATAAGGAAAAATCGTGACTGCTTCACCACGACAACGAACCTGTTCACAATGTCCTGAGCATCTGACAGCTCTTGACCGAGTAGAACATCGCCGTACTGGAATAACCTCCCAATTCACCTGTTCTTGCTCCGTGTGAGTTTTTTTTTCCCAAAACACAATGGGGGCCGTTTTGAAAGCGTGGAGGCCATCAAGAGGGCTATAACGACGAAGTTGTGGTTCATAAAAGAAGAAATCTTCCGGCAGTGCATAGAAGTGTAGCAGAGAAGAATGGAAAAAGGCCTTAGACTCGATAGCAATTATTTTGAAGAGGAAACATTGGATTTGAAATAAATTCTTTGTGACCCCAGTCCCTTTACTTTTGAAACAGCCCCCCTATATGCATATATTTCCTGAATATAAAATTAAACCTTCCAACTGAATAAAGGGTTCATGTCGAAATTTCATAGACCATTAGCGATTATGATAATCTCCTGAAAATAATACGAATAATTCAATAGCCGAAACATTGTGATTAGAATACGCTAGATAAGAATTCAAGTAGATCAATTCATAATATTATTATTATTAAAATACACCTTTAAGTGATGAAACTAGATGCGTCGTCAGTGTTGTTGCTCCCATGTCACTAGAAGTTTCGGGTCTAAATAAACAACAGACTTCTTCGATGGGCGACCCGACCGAATATGATCAGTATTCGGCCCGCACCTGGAACAAAAATTTGCCACTAGCTTTAGGACGTGAATTATATAAGTTGCCCCAGTACACAACGACCAATCAAGCCTTTACTTGGGCTATTCGATGTTATAGATTTCTATGTTACCTGCAGACGTACCTTGGATTATTATGCATACGTCTTCATCAAACATTAATGTTGAAAGAATGGATCAAAATGTGGTTATTATGAAGATATGATGGGTAGATAATAATTAACGCTCGTGATCGGTGAAGAATTATCTCAGGAGACCATTCCATAAAACAACAGTTCTGGTAATGAAGAACACTAAATGGACCTACCTCCTCACCAATGGATTATAAAAGGAATGAGGATGATCCGTCTGAATTTATGTGTCCTGGTGGATCCCAGATGAGAAAATCCGGATTAATAGAACCAAAGATTATACTTTGACCGAAAATTTGCCATGAAAATTGCGATCAAGTAATGATTGTCTTACAATGTTTCGCCTGTGGAAAAGGGCCTCTAGGATGGAAAACAAGTCATCACCCAAAAAGCCGCGCAATTGTTTTTAAATCCAAGTGAGATTAAGGTAGCTCTAGGTTATGTGGATATTTTTTTTTGTTATGTATCCACCTCTCTCCCTCCAGTTATGGGTTAAATAGCAGGGCAGGGAGGTTTTGTAGAAAATTCATCATTTATCACGACCTATCCTGAAGTTGATCTAGGAAAGTCGAAACCTCGGACAATATTTCTAGTAGTTTTCCGAATACATTTTACGAATTGAACTTCGGACAATTTCGGAGGGAATTTTCCTCTTTGTCTAAGAAGTATTATTCTTAATTTGTTAAAGTTGATAAAAAAATAATCGACACAAAGTGACTGTTGTCTTTAACATTAGCTTTAAAGAAGATTTTCTGCCTAAATACACAGAATACACACACACGCACACACACACACACACACACACACATATATATATATATATATATGTGAAGAAAAAATATATATGAAGAAAGATATACGGAAAAACAAACATAATTAACATTAGACTAATGTTAATTATGTTTTATGAATATGTCCTGAAGATGGTCTATTAGACCGAAACACCCGACGTTGACATTATATTAATATTAAAACAGCATAATTGCATATTAGGATTTTTGTTTGTTTTTCCGTATATTTTTCTTCATACTGTCGGATCTATTTGCTTACATACATATATATATATATATATATATATATATATATATATATATATATATATATATATATCTGTGTATATATATAGGGTCTGGCGGTTTCGCTTAGTATGAAACTGACTGTCGCCTCTATGCGTTGACTTCAATGGCTACGTTTATATTTACATACGCTCTATCCCTGATATTGAACTCTTTAACTCATAAATATAGTATACCTTAATATATATATATATATATATATATATATATATATATATATATATATATATATATATATATATATATATATACTTAACTGGGGTAGCTTGATTTTGTAGCAGTCTTCGTTTATTTCAATTTCAACAAATCATTGGCTTTTATATAAAAATTACTTTATATGCAAATTAGTTTACACTTCTATTCTTAATATCTGAGTTTGTTTCTATCTCCGAATATCAATTCAGATTGATACCAGTTCCACGATTTGGTTCTTCGAAGAGACTTGTGCCAATTCTCCATCAATCTTTTTTTTTCTGTTTCTTTCTTGATCACTGCTAAGTGGAAAAATATTTGCAGATGACAAATTAACTACGTGCCTTTCTCAAGAAGACTTCTGAAAATTACCGTAATGAGAAACACCGTCGCGCATACAAGTAACGATTCACGCGCGTGCATAAAACTATTGCGCACAGAATGACGAACAAAGCGATGTTTGTATTGATGAATGCATAGACAGAAATGTGTTCACTCACATGAGTATTTAACCTGTTGTATTTACTTCAAATCCTGTATATAATTCTTCTAGTTCTTTCTTTGTTTCACTCTTTTAACTCAATCTCTATCATACTCGTCTCCTTTTTAATAACTCGTTGGCATTTTTCTTCCCTCTAAACAAATGAAACAATCGCCATAACAGCAACCGTAGGAAAAATAAAAACTAAATAAATACAACGAAAATCGTTAAAGCGTAAGATGTATTACGTAAAGATTAGAACCGCTTTAGTGCGTCAATTTGGTGGCTTGATTGCACCGAACGGACATTAAGATCCGTTTTCTTGATTTATGTCGTTATTTCGCGTGACCAATTATGTGCTAATTGCAGGAATCTAATGACACAAAGGCTGACGAATGGCGTGACTATTGACTCAATAGTTAAAGCAGTATTCTGTTGGCCAACAAACGAAAGGCTCCATCGCAAATTCATTTTCTTCATAGATTTTTTTTTTTAAATCGTTATCACCCCATGCAAGGTAGTAAAGACACTAAGAAATAAGGGGTTACAGGATGTGAAAGAATTAGGAACAGAAACTTTAATAATGAGTAGGAAGAGAAAAGAGTAATGAGGAGAATAGTATATAGCGATTGACATTGCATTTAAACATTTGCAGATTAAAGCTGGCGGGAAAGCATGGAGACGGAAGAGAGTTCCACAAGCGAAAAGTGCGAGAAAAAACTGTTAGCATAGAATCTAAGGCTTCATCTAGCCAGCTCCATTGTAATTATAAAGTGTAATATTTCTTTGAAAGAAAAGAAAAACCAATCCAATCACTGTGACATTATTGGTCTATTCAATAGAGAAATTAACAAAATTTGTTTCGATTATCATTTCTTTCAAGACGATAAACTACATCCGGCATCAATGTCTCTGATAGGAAGATTGGAAGTTTTGAGAAGCGTGAATCCAACTCTTAATTGCTGCTGTTCCTAGATTCAATCTGACCCTGGGTGGTAGCACCTGTTAGGGTCTCCGCTATGGGCAAGTACTTAACCTCCTAACAAAAGCAAAACACTATGTAAGTATAAAAATACATTTGTATAATTAAAATTTAAGGAATACAGTTTTCTATAAAAAATTACCAACAGTACTTATTTATAATAAAATGACCAACGATATAATTTATCAGTAGTTGAAGGCATATAATTGCGTTCAAAATACTTAGATTCCGGCATAGAGGTTGATATAAACAAAATCAATCAACATGAAATAGCTCTTTCATGACATTAATCCATATAATATCCTACAATTTCTTATATCAAAGTGTATTCCAAAATATACTTTCAACAAAGCTACTGCATAAAACACACATATAACCGCCTCTCCTAATTATATCCACATAAACATGTATATGTATTGAATATCATCTACCATGCATTCAATTGGGAAAGCAGAATGATATTTTTATTACTTCAAAACTCCCCCAAAATTAAATTTCCTCATTAAATGACACATGAGGAGTTGATATCCCGTTAAACAAACAAACAAACAAACAAACATTTCTTTCAAGTAAAACATAAAAAGTAATTCTTCCTGGCTACTTCCTTCTTTTTCTTCTTCCAGTGCTAGAAATTGCAAAAATATGTAAGAGCAACAAACATAAAAGAATATTAATTTAAAACTAACGTGTGAAAATATAAGGGTTAAACCTGAAGAAGCTGATAATATAGCTTACTTTATAGTCTACATGTTTAAAACCAAAAGACATTTATTAGCTTTTTCGCTGTTCTTTTATTGATTATGTAACGCCCCCTTTTGTAAATTCTCGACTGAGCTTCATTTTGTCTTCCGCATAATTCTGTAGCTAATAAATGTTTTTCAGCAATGCTGTTTAGTCTGAGAAAATCTTTTCGTCAGCGAAGGTGGGCGCTGAAATTATGAAGAATGATTGAAATTATGTGAAGACAAATAAGATCCCTTATATTATTCATAATGATCATCACATAAGAAACAAGCAAAATACGACCCTTAATATAAATAATATAAGATACTAACAAAACTCATTACAAGGAAAGACTCAAAATACTTGAAGCAATTATTATACCATTAGAAACATTCAGTAAATGAAATATATTTAACCACAGGAAATAATATAAAATAATGTTTAACATAATTTATACATTCTTTTTTCGGTGTAATCAAGCTCTGCGTAATCGTGCTACGGGTGATTACATTTATATGCTACAGGTATATTAGAATTTAAGATCTAATGGTCCAAAAATGCAACCACATAGCCAGCAAAATTTTGTTTACTGGAAACATTCAGGTCTTGATAATGACCAAGATCGTAGAAAGTACTAGAACGGAAATAGAAGAAAATCATTAACTTTAACTTTTTAATCTACAGTTTTTTTTGTTTTTGTTTTTTTTTTTGGGGGGGGGTCGATTTAGATGTACAACTCATTCGAAAATTATTAAATACTTAACAAATTAAATAGACAAACATTATCGGCTGGATTTAACACCCAACACACACACAGAGACAGAAACACACACACACACACACACACACACACACACACACACATATATATATATATATATATATATATATATATATATATATATATATATATATGCGATTGCGTGTTTCTATGTTTATGTGTCTACATGTGCGTGTTTGTTGTTTCATAATTTTGTATATGCATAGGGTTGTATATGCTTGTACACTGTGTGTGTATATATATATATAGTGAGAGTGAAAGAGAGAGAGATAGTTAAGGAAATTCAACTAATAACATGATCTTTCTCTCAAAAACAGTTTTACATAATTTGATTCATTGTACTCCAACTACGACACAAGGAGCTGGAGGTAAATATGCCTCGTCACAAGTAATAAATAAAACGAACGAAACGTTTTTATTGTTTTTCTTTGCATGTGTTTTTGCTGCATTGATTTTATTGTTACTTAAGGTCAGAAACAACCGAATCATTTTTATATTACTTTAAGTATCCTCCTACTGAGACAATCTACATTAAACAATTATTTCGAAAACTTCTTTAAACAAACAGTGTATAAGAGATACATAGAACGAAGGTCACGTGTTTTTTGGGGTTTTTTTGTTTGTTTTTTTTTCAAGGCATTTTTAAATTTTCACTTTTCCTTTATTTGCTGCTGTTCGTATAAAATACTCGAATACGAACAGCAGGAAAAATGAAAATTTAAAAACTTTGTAATATATTTTCATGGTAACAGCTTATAATGCTTTTTTGTACTTATTCCTTTTTCAATCTTTTCTTTGTTATCAATATATTTGCATGATATTTAACTATACACGTATATTTCAGTTTCTTTCTTTGAAACCCGTGAATATGTTTGTATAGAACGTGTGACCATCATACACTTATCCTGTTGAATTTTAAATTTATCTATTGGTAGTCTAGTGGTCATATAAAATAAAATTTCATGCTCTTATTCAATGGAATGAGCAGAAGACATATCACAAGAGCAAAACAAGTTAGAAAAATAACTGATATGAGATTTTTACAGTAAGGTTCGCCCTGTAAAAAGTCCAGAAGCCACTCGAGGTAGAAGGTTATGTTAGAAGGCAATTTGTGCGGATAGGACGGGGAGAAAACGAGTAAACCCATTGAACGTAGTAACATCCCCTCTGTAGTCGGTTCCACAGAGTATGGGCTCGCAGAAAGAAGCTGATTTTGTGGAACTTACTTTTCACTGTTGGAATACGGAGGGAATGTGGACGGTTTGCTACTATGGAAGTGGCATGGCTGGTCCTAGCCCTGAAGGTTTGAACTGGCAGGATCAGGGAATGTAGTTTGTTCGAGCAATAACGCAGTGAGAGACTGTCTCCATCCAGTCTGTGGGAGAGGGGTTAAAAGGGTGGAGAATAAATCACTACCTACAAGGACTCGGAGACGCTTTTGGACTCTATCGAGGCTGGATTATGATGTATGAGTAGATCTCGCCCAGATATGACAACAGTACTCCATTTTCAGCCTGATCTGTCTCTTGTAAAGGTAGAGAAGAGCAGGAAGAGTCAGGTACTTACTGCTGTGGTGCAGGGAGCCGACGATAAAGAGAATATTCTATATCGGAAAATTTAATAAAGTTTTCAGGTCGAAATTTCCAGAAAGCTTTAGGACAGACGTCTAAAGAAAACGACAACAACTGAAATATGACAATACCAATCAAATAAAAAATGAGTTGGATTAAATCCGTGTCTAATAATTCAACTCCCAAATTCAGACAGAAGTCTCTTATTGCTGTGACTGAGGTGTGTATATGCGTGCGTTTGTGTGTGCATCTGGTGAGTAGCTTGCATTAATTTTCACCAAGAATCAAATTGTTTTCGCGGTATATGTTCAATTTTTTTACTCGGTATCACCCCAAGCCACTAAGACACAAGGGGTTACAGGGTGTAGAAGGAAAACAGAAACATTAATAATGAGCGGGATGAGAAAAGAGTAATCAGGTGGACAGTAGACAACGATTGACATTGCAATATTTTTTGCAGAATAAAGTTGGCTGGAAAGCATGGAACTCGAATGGAGTCCCATAGGCGAGAATTGTGAGAAATGAAACTGTTAGCATAGAATTTACGGTTGCATCTAACCAGCTCAACTGGATCTCGACACCAGTCTAATACTACGCTTAATTTTAAAAAAAAGCCTAGTTATCATAGCAAAGCGCTCACCCATACAATTACCATGAAATTATTTATAGAAATGACCCAGAGAGATAACATTATATCAGTGGGAAAGGGACTAAAGCCGTACCGCTACATCAGGACCAATAATATTATTGATTCTTCTGTGACGTCACCCCGGCCTCTCTGCCCCCGTGCTATCCTGTGACGACCAATATGACTTGGTATTGGTCGCGGCGCCAATTGTGACGTTCTAACCCTTGGCTGATTCGGATGGGAACCTGGTTAGATTCGGTATCAGCTTTGTCGTTCCCAGCTCGCCTCCAACGTCTGGTTACCGAAGTAACTGCTTTGATTTCTAGTCTAACCTACCCACGTTGTGATTTGATCTTAGGCAGACGAAATCAATCAGTCGCCGGGCCGTAATGCAAGCCGAATTCGAGCAAAGGTGACATTGCACAAGTATATGTAAAAGAAAATTAACAACTCGAAAGGTTCAAAGGTGTTAAAAAAGTATAACAAATATTTTTATAACTGGTTGCTGAATACAGGACTGCATCTTCCTCCCAAACCGCTTCTATGGATTCGTGACACTTTGTGTTTGTTAGGCGAGTCTTAATATCTTAAGTTGTTTTTCAAAAACTGCTTTTTTTTTCTATCTTCAGGCGATATTCGTAAAACTTGTTTTGGTGATGTGAGTCGTTCTTCAAAAATAAATTGTTTTTGGTTAGAAGTCTAAGTCGGAATGCGTGGGATCTTTCAGTCAGCTTCCTGCGAGGCTGGTTTCAGAGCTCACAGCTCAACTCTGTCTGCGTCTGCGTCTCCTCGGAACTCTGCCCACCTGCCACTGTCTACTCCGTTTATATGGACGCCGACCAAAACCGGGTGTGGACCTGTCGTGGTTTGGGTTCCTCGATAATTCTAAATCCACAATAAGGATTTTCTTTGTTTTCGGACAGGAAAATTTATCACTTTCCATTTTTGGAAGTCAATTACTTTCTACTTTAGAGGGGTTCTTAAGGGAATCGTCCTCCCAAATTCTTCCTTTCTCATATTTGTATCTCACACCAATCCCCTCAGAGGCGTCAACAGGGTTCCATTCTTTCTCATAGTGTTATCTCACACCAATCCCCTCAGAGGCGTCAACAGGCCTCCCCTCCTTCTCATATGTTTACCTTCGCCCACCACTCCCGCCACCACTCAGCCAATGAACGCTCGGCAGCGTGGGTGTGGCAATTCTGGCCTCAGTTTAAAATTATCGCTCAAAGGAAAAAAAAATTATCTTCCTTTTTTCTTTGCTTTTTTTTTCCTCGACAAGACCCCTACGACTCGTAGTGTGTCCCTTAATCTCTATCTTAACCGAATGTCATCTGGAATTTATCAACGAGATTTTCGCCAAGCGTCAAATGGGTGGTCAACTGGACGTCTTCGCACCCTGTCGCCAGCAATCTGTCCCGGCAACAAACTTTTATCATGTCCAGGTCTGGATATAAAACAGGTGTCTCTCCAAAACCAAATGATATCTCCGAAAGATAGTTAATGCTTTATTCTTTTCCTTTCTCTCCCTTCCTTTTTCTCTGGGGTGGCCTCAGCTGATCTTTTTTTCTCGGTCGCATCTTCGACCTGATTACGATTATCTTCCAGCACTGTTTTGTAAGCCACTTGACAATTTGAAATTTTCATTAATGCCATGGGCAGATTGCTATCTTTTATTCGCCGCATCATAGCATAAATTAATTCCGACAGATCCGAGATCTTACGAATTTCCTATCTTCCACGAAAAAAAATATACTTTTTTTTCGCAAATGAAAATAAAATCTTTACCACTTTTCTTTGTTAAAAAAATAACATCGTTCAGTATGTCTTTCGTGATAGCTTCTTCTCGCCTTAATTATTTCTCTCTTTTAATTTTCACGCTTACGCTAAATAGTGTCACATTTCTTTGGATTTAATTAAGGAACTCAAAGTAAATTGCAAAGGCCCCGGACTATATGTTGTAGCTATATTCTAAGCATGAAATTATTTTTAAATAATCTTCCTTGGTTTTACAGTCGATAAAAGTGGAATAAAATTAAAATAACCTGAACTCGCTGGGACTAATTAAATAAACGAAACAGGAAAAATACGTATTTACAAACAATATAAAAACATTGTGACGTTAGGAAGTGAATTTTGAATCCTGTTAAGATTAGCGAATCCACTCACGACACGGTTTGCTATTCTTTACAAGAAAATAATTGGATTCGTTATTCTTTACATGAGAATAATCTGGTTTGCTGTTTTAGACATGAACATTTTGGTGCAAGATACTTTAAGGTTCAATAGCTATTTTCATGTAATGGTTTTAATTTATTAATTCAGATATTCAGAAATCTCAAGATAGGCAGATCTCCGTTCGGGGAGGTTATGAAGTTATTACTTGGGGTGGATAGCTTACCAGTGATTGTACAGATGAAGAACAAAATGAAATGTGAATCATGTAATACATTTATGAATTGGACAAAATGCAGAATCATACTGGGTAAGCGTAAGGCTAAAATTAAGACCATGCAAGGATGCAGGCGCAATTTTCTACCAGGTTATTTAAATCAGTTCATGTGGATGAAACGAAATACGGTTAACAGGCTTTGGGGTTCTGTAATGTAATTACCATTCAATATCCTTTCAATAACTAAGTTTGTTTTTTGTTTTAATATGTTTTTCATGGAAAGTGAATATGTTATTTTAATTGTTCATTTATCAATAAACGAGTTCAGTTATATTTCCAACATTGCTTTTAATAAATAGAACATTATTTTGTCAAGGGTTTGCTATTCTTTACATGAAAATAATTAGGTGCGCTGTTCTTGACATGGAAATGCTGGACTTGTTAATCTTGACAAAATCCTGAATTTTAATACAATTTTGACATACGACTACAGGACAAGTTACTTTTGAAAATACTTTTCCAAGATTGTATAATATGAAATTCATAACATATAACAGTTCGTGACGTAGTAGAAAAATAAGAGAAAACTTAGCTTCTTTGTAGAAAAAATATGGTTTCACTACATGACAGTTTCATTTTGTGTGCAAACGTAAAAAAGGCGTATATTTTGTGCAAATAAACATTTCTGCATTTGTCTTTAAGAATGATTTGCTGAATATATGCTGCGTATTTTTGTTTCCAGCTGCGATGAAAATGTATTAACAATCTTGGAAAATAAAGCAAAATACATTTATCTTAAAAGCAAAAGAAAACTTTGTTTATAACATATCCATTTCTTTATATATAAATGCGTTGCTCACAGCAGTATATTGCTCTGAGCAACCCTTTGACTTATAACTTTAAAGACAGATATGATGCAGCTAGATAGATACATGAACAAAGATATATAGATAGATAAATGAACAAACTAAGATAGATAGATAGATAGATAGATAGATGATAGAAAGATAGATAGATTTTATATTCTCTTCGTTAGGCCATTGGATTTTTCTTTAGAGATATACTGATAAATATATGCTTTATATACACTAAATATATTTACTGCAATATGTAAAAAAAATACGCAAATGTCTTCTGATATGAGTAACTTCAAAATGCTAACGTTCACAAAGCTGAAGAGCCACTCAAAATAGAGTTACTAAATGAGGTGTGTGATTTCAATATAAGAGTAGATAGTAGGAAGTTAAGATTATAAACATATGGAGAACAGTTAAATACTGACTGGAAAATTTGTTTTTTTTTTGGGGGGGTGCTTGATCGGAACTTCCTCCTTACCATTAGAATACGGAGGGAATCAGGATGATTCAACTCCGTATTAGCCAGGCGAATTAACAGAATATCCTGAAACTGGGTTTGAAAAAGGTTAATGTATGTCTTTCGTTGTGCACAACATTTGTAATCATATATTCTGCAAACAGAAACTCCATTAAATATGTATGTCTAACCTGCATAGCAGCTGAAATAGTTGCGTATTTTTCTATGGATATGGTCGATTCGAAATCAAGAATTGGTGAATGCCGCCATTTTGAAAGCGATTCGGTTATAGAGCATCACAATCTTCCTCCACCTATCGCTCATATTATATAGCCTTGTTTCAGACTAAGCTAACGTTTCTAAATACCTGGATAAATGTGTGCGTATATAAAAATGTTTAATTGCATATTTTGAGAGAAAATATAACAATATATAGACGTGTAGTTCTCTAAATAATTAATATAATTAGATATGCTGCTAAACAAAAAAATAGTCACGTTCATCAAGTTTATCATAATAAGATTTCAATCTATGAATAATGGAATACGAGTAACATGTCCCTACTTGAAACACGAAAACTGCGTCAAGCTTGCGACCTTTTTTTTTAATTATAAAACCCAAGCCATGACGTCTCTTATTGATACGATATCTAGAGTGACAATGAAAGGAGGAAACTTAATGTGTTTCTTGTCTCTTGTAACTCATTTAGACTCTTTTTCTCTTAAGGTTTCATTATAGTTAAACCTATACAACCCTTCTCTCTCTCTCTCTCTCTCTCTCTCTCTCTCTCTCTGTCACGTACTTCCCCAGACTTTCTCTTTCTCATCATGTCTGGCTGGCTGGCTGTCTCTGTGCTTTTATTCATCTCTATACCTGTTAATTTCAACCTGCCCATGTCTATTTCCTAAATATGTCTAAATATATTCCTAGCGTGACTGTGAAGTCAAATATAATCTAATAATAGAATAAGCCATTTATTGGTTTGGAAATTAGGTCTTCTTATCTAGTTCTTTTTTGTCCATTAATTCCATTCAGCAGCATGATTTTTTCAAAATAAAAAAGACCTTTTAGAGCACACACACACACACACATATATATATATATATATATATATATATATATATATATATATATATATATATATATATGACGGACAAGGAAACTGTTATTAATTTTTTATTTAGTTCTTCCAATGTTCTTGCATTTTTTTCGTCTGGTGGGAGTGAGGGAGTAAGTGCGGTTTTCCATGTTTTGCAATATAACTTACATGTTTTTCGGAAATTACATCATATTTTCGTTATAATTCACCCCCCAATATGTAAAAGTTATAAAATATTACAGAAAATGAAAAACAATTAATCCTTCACATCTAGCAAACGGGAAAAATGTAGGGACGCTGGAAAAAAAAACAAATAAAAAGTTAATAAAATTTTCCTAGTCCGTCATTTTTAAGGAAAAATGTTTAAAAGAAAGGCTGATGCTCAAATATACATTAATATATATATATATATATATATATATATATATATATATATATATATATATATATATATATATATATATATGAAAAATAAGTTGAAAATGAAACGGGAGTCTGTAAGTAAATTTGTTTACTGTAACTATACCAGTTTCACAATTCTATAATATTCATAAGTTAAAATGAGATGTAGAGACATGTGGCTATGCCATGATGTCTCGCTTATCCTGCTATACCTGATATATATATATATATATATATATATATATATATATATATATGAAGAAGTTGTGCTATATTTATGGAATAAATTGCTCAATATTAGAGATAGAGCGTGTGTAAATATAAAAGTGAATATTGATGACACCACTTATACGGGTCAGTTGTACATTGTGGATAGTCTATTTTGGCGTTTATTTTGTCGGAAGTCGTTTATTTATTTGAGCTAAATTATTATGCTTGTTTTTATTTATTTTTTTATTTTTATTTTTATTTTTATTTCTTATCATATATATTTATTTTTATTCTAATCGGTAAACGTAGCAAAAATTTGTATATATTGCTTATTTAATAGTTTTGTCTTGGTTTGGGAAGATAATTAAAACTATTCATTCAATTTTGGGGTTGATTGTTGTAGTTTATTCTAACTATTATTTTGGCGGGAGCAGTTTTTAATTTGTTTATTACTTCATTTATATATTTTGATTGATTATCTTCACATGTTTTTTCTAACGGTTAATTTATCGGCGTCAGTTTGTTTATTTATTTATTTGAGTTTAATTTAGATTAATTTATTTTATTTATTTTTTTATTATTTATTATACTGTATATTTCATTTACTCTTTTCGGTTTTCGATTTTTCAGTAGAATAAATAAATTAGTAAAGAACAAAATCAAATAAATAAACGATTATGACTAAAATATTAGTTAGACTATAAAAATCAAACCAAAAATCGGACGAAAAACATAGCTTTAACGATAACGTTACTTAAAATCGAAAAGTTAGGTTGCCAGATGTAAGGTGTGATGCGGTCGCAGAAATTGTCTTGCTGCCATGACTGAGTCCTCCTGCTTCTGTAGTATTGTGTAGTGTTCTGTTGCCAGATATAGATTCATCCTGCAGCCATCCTCCTTACGCACTACCTCCGCAATACACTTGATGTAAGCCTCCGTGTTGAATCTGAGGCCATGTGGGAAGATGAATGCAGGCATCATTAGTGACCACTCCAAACATCATGATGTTGACTGCATATATATCTTTCCGAATCCTCTGTACTGTCCTCAGTTTGACACCCAAATACTCCAAAATATTCGTATTGGAGATTCCGGCGCAAATGCCAAGCAGTAAAATAAGCCGTTTCTAAATTTCTGGTTGAATGAATTGCGTCACAGACAGTCCCCAATTGACATTACCATGCTGTGCAGTTGATAAAACCACAAGCAAACAACGCGCAAGCGCGAAATTAAAATATAAAATGACGACAATTTACTCATCGCGCCATATATATATATATATATATATATATATATATATATATATATATATATATATATATATATGAAAGGGGTATTTAGATTTTCTCCTCATTTAAAACTAGAAAATCTCAACTAGTAGAAAACATTTGTACTGTTTAAAATCAGTGACGTCTACGCAAACTAGCGTATCCACTAAATATAATATTTATAGCAATAAGTAATAATGTCTAATTACTATACATTAATTTGTTTGGAGCTAATTTGTTAACGTTTCGAATTCGAAAACAAAGTCAGCAGTTATGGGCTTTGAAATACTGGAACGTATTAAGGATAATTGAGATTGACTTCGCTGTAACCCCTTCGGAGCTGAGCAAACTAAAAAGTGATTTCTCGTACATAATGAGGATGCTGACACTTACCATGTCGAAACTCCAATACACTTTATAAAGTGCCGGTAGGCAACAATTTTAATGTTTAAATATCAGATAGGTATACTCAAGCACGTGTAGCATATTTTGGGTGCTTCACTAGGGGTAGATTAATTTAAGATGAATTTACATAGCAAACAGGGCCAGCCTATTAATTTTGTAAAAAAAATATTTGAAAAAATGTCAACTAGAGTGATTAATATATAGTAATATGAAAACGTTTTGAAAATAAAGTTTAATAAAATAACAACATTTACCGACCTGAATGTCCGGGAAATTTCATAGAAAATATGTGTCCTCCGACAGGAACTGAACTTGTATCCTACACAGAACCGTCACATAGCCAGACGTAGCCAAATGTTATACGACGTTTCCTTTTTATCTAACTTGTGCAGTTTACTTAGGATTCTTTCCAACTACTACTTGTATGAATTCAATATGAACATATCATGGTCTCCCTGATTCAAGAAAATATTTCCCAATCGAAAATATCCAAAAGACTCTCAACATATGTAGGGACTTAAAGCATAATATAGAACGAATATTTCTAACCGTTTCTGTTGTCGAATGGCCTTTTTTTTTTAAAGGAACAGCCCAACATGCAAATTACGAATTGGAGATATCGAAGTCAAACAATTATAACAATTTAACTGATAAGCATTGTAACAGAAAATAAAAAAAAGTGCGATGGTGAAATCTAAAGGCGCATTGGGATAGAGAAAAATGCCTTCTGAAATTTAAGTAAAGTTTTAAGAAATACACTATTTTCGTTAGAAACATAAAGAGTACTGACTTGTCTTGTAATATCAGTCCTCCTATAAGGCAGTGAATGAAGATGATATTTGAAGCAGCAGAAATGTGATTCTACAGAAGGATTCTGAGAATACCTTGGACTAAACATGTGCACAATGACGAACCTTTAGAGACAATGGAAAGAAAAAAGTGTTTTGACAGATTTCGTCAGGGTGATTTTAGCCTAAACGATCAACCACGCTCAGCACGACCTCTGACGTCGATAAAGACACTGGACTTGCAATCATGGAGAATAAACTGAATATTTTGACGGAAGGGATTACTAAAAGTTTGAAAATCGATATCTCAATTGACTTTTGTCATTTGAAGAGGCTTGGATTTAAGAAAAACGGCTGATTTTGACAAATCGTAAAAGTCATTTTGCATAACGGCAACGCAAGATGTCATGTTGCAAAATAGACCTTGAAGAAACTTAAAGAGTTGAAATGGCAAACCTTACAACGCCCACCTTATTCGCCTGATTTTGTTCCTTCGTATTTTCAATTGTTCCAGTTTCTACAGAACTATTTAAATGACAAAACATTTGCACCGTCAGTCGAAAACTACCCCACAATCTTCTTCTAACAAAGACACACATGGCATCAACAAGCTTGTAGGATGACGGGAGACAATTTTTTAAAAATGGAGACTATGTATTTGACTAATAAATACTTTTTGTGAGAATGCAAAATTTTGTCTTAAATTTTCTAATCGGGAACGAACTTTTGCAATGATCTAATATTCAAATGTTTCTTTTTTTGTTGTTATTTTTTTTTAACGCCTTAGCGTATAGGTTATTATTCTGTGTGGAACAATTACACCAGCGTCAAATATACGGAGTGGGGGACGCAAATCTTGAAAACCTGCTACGATCTTCGAAAGTCATTTACCATATATAGGCCTAGTAAGTTAAAATTATACTAATACAACTCAGATACTATCTTGGTAATACTAATAAAACTCATAGGACATATATCAAAATGAATAATTTATTTAATGTAGCTTTTATCATTTTCTCATCTCAACTCTATTTAAAAAGCTATACAACTCTTAACAGTGAAATCTTCGGATATCTTGGCCCACCCCTGGTTGATGACAGTTTTTGAGATTAGGGTAGGAAGACTTTTGGGTAGCCTTCTCTAAAACGTCTCACATGGTGGAGTCTGCTAGATTTGTGTCTGGGTTGATCGAGAGTCAAACATCCGTTGGCCAAAAATCAGTAAAATTAGCTTTACTCTATTTCTGTCCCTTCTTGGTTTCTCATGCTTCTTAATCTCAAATGTTTACGAGTAAATTTTAACGGATAATTTGTCACATAAAATCATTTTACCAGTTATAAATATACACTCAACACTTTAAAAGATAACAACTTCATTACAATACAGACGCTAGAATTATATAAAAATAAATTATATTAATCTAAATGCGGCAATTCAAGAAAAACAGTCGATTTTTTGACAAATCGAAAAAGTGTCATTTTTCCATAACGACAACGCAACACGGCATGTTGCAAAACAGACCTTGCAGAAAGTTGAAGAGTTGAAATGGGAAGCCTTCCAGCACCCACCGTGTTCTTCTGACTTGATTCCTTCGGATTTGGATTTGTTCCAGTTTCTACAGAACTATTTAAATGACAAAACATTTGACTGTACAATAAGTCGAAAACTTCCTCACAACTTAGTTCTAACAAAAGGAAAAACACAAACCTTCTGCGAAAATAGCATCAACAAGCTTTTGAATAATGAGAAACGGTTGTTAGAAACAATGGAAACTATGTATTTGACTGATAATGTTTGTGTGTGAGCATGTATAATTTTGTTTTTAATTTTTTAATCTTGCATGAACTTTTGCAATACTTTTAAAAAATAAGAGTTTAATTGTTCAGCTTACATAAATATAGGTTTTAAGTATATTCTTTTCTTTCAGATATTCTAAAGGATTTGATAAAAAACTGCGAATTCTACCGAACGAAGACTGATGATGTTATTATTAAACAAGGAGACAAAGGAGATGCGTGAGTATCTTCGACGCCTATGATTTTGCGTGTGACATGCTTTAATTTTCGGAAATGTACTTCCAACTATTACTCCTAAAATCAACTATTGATGAGTAGATATTTTCTTTTCTGTGGGTACAGACATTAACAGACAACCAGACACAATCATTCTATGAAACGGAGCTAGACAATAAGGAACCACATATCATCGCCTTTGTACTTTTTAATCTGTCAGATGCGCATTTAATTTGATTCGAGAACTCGTAATCACCCAAACCCTAAGTTAAATGGACGCCATAGTATGATTGAATAATTTAAAATAATGAGACTCTTAATATTCTTCGAACATTAAACTAAAAGAGATGTTTTTGGTAAATATCTTAAGACGTTTCTTCTTTTTCTTCTTCTTCTTCGTTTTCTTTATATCGTGTCCCTTCAGAGCGATGACGGTCGTGGCTCTCCACAATGTTATGTTTTTGTATCTTTTAATACATTTTGTCTTTTTATTATCTCTCCAAAAATCTGATCCACCATCCACCTACTCAAGATCATGAAATGAGTTATGCATTGTTTTCCTTCTTGCCTATCTTGTAATTATCAAATTTTTCAAGCACCTCTTTCTTATGTCCTAGAAATTTCAGTTGTCTCTTACTGATTCTAAATATGAGTCTATTGTATTTCTATTTTCCCTAAAAAATCGTTATTGTTCACATGTTCAGTCCTTTGTATTATCAGCATCCTTCCGTGTCTGTTCCTCGTCTGTGAGGAGACTGTCAAGCATTCATTACCATATAGGAGGACACATATTACATAACAGTTCAGCACTATCTTCTTTGTTTGAAACGATCTTTTTCTATTTCTTAGAACTTTGCTTGAACATTAATTACGACTTTGTAGATAGGGCGTCATACCTCAAGTATTTAATAAAAATGCAATATTGGTTATATATATATTTATATAAGTTATTTAAGTTTTTATATAGACAAGAATCCAGTTTTCAGTTCGCCGTGCGTTTGCATGGACTAAAAAAAAAAAAGCCAAAATCTTTAAAAATGTGGAATTTGATTCCAGAAAGAAATATCTACGCATGGCCAGTTGTATGTTACGTAAAAAATCCTCAAAATTTATTCATCGCTATTAAAAAAGAAATTTTCTTAAAAATATTGTTTACAATGAAGTCTTATAAAATCAAATTAAATTAAATAAATTATTAAACCGTAAGGTTTCTGTCAACGTATTTTTCCAAATAAATCAGCTTATTCAAATTTCATCGATTGTTTTGCGAAATTGAACAAAATGTAGAGTTTGTAAATTTTTGACAAAAAATGCTAGCGATAACTTCAACAATATTAAATACTGTGAGGATTTTAACATGCGCCAGCGTGTTGCAAAAGAATTCTAGTTTATTAAAATATCTTATGCATGCAAATATGTCATTTTAAATGTTCTAGATGGCATAAAATATGTTTTAAGTTATGTGCACGTTATGCATATCTATGTGCGTATATTGTTACTTATTACTGAGCAGGCAAGATAGATTAAAGTTTTAAACCAAAAAGACTATAAAAAAATTTCTATGTTAAATAGTGGATCGTCAAGAGATTCTCGAAAATTTCAATCGCCAATCTACTTTAACAGCACCAATAAATATTTTCTGGATAATTTATTAACAATATGCAATAAAACTCCTTTCCTGTGCTCGACTTTAAAAGAATCTGGCATTAAAAGTAAAATAACTGAAACTTGTCATTTAAAAAAAGAAAGGTTTTTGATTGTCGAATTAAATTCCAAGCATATTTTGCTCGAGGGAAAGTGGAATATTAATTCTGCCGTTGGGTAACAGGTCGAAAGTGAATATTACGTTTCTCTTCCGTACCAGTCGGCTCAAAAATAAATAAGGTTTACTCGCATGTTACTAGTACACACACACACACACACATATATATATATATATATATATATATATATATATATATATATATATATATATATATATATAGTGATTTTCCAAGCGTAACTCAGATATGGCACAAGGCCGAAAGTATGGGGCACCCTGTGAGGATCGAACTCAATACTCAGTCGTAATTGTTCTATATATATATATATATATATATATATATATATATATATATATAAACTGTAGAATATTTTCACATGTAGAAAATTTCAAGTTACTGACGACATTTCTTTGTTATCTATAGATACTTTGTTTCAATAAATTAATTTCCTTTACATAGGATGAAACCCGTCGACTAATACTACAGTTTTGCTATTGACTTTTCGTCCTTTATACATCTTGCCTTTTTCGACAGGTTAATTCTGGGAAATTTTTACATATATATAAAAGTATGTGTGTGTGTTTATATATATATATATATATATATGCTGTATCAAAATCATACTCCAGGTCGAAAGTCAATATTAACTGAGATACGCCAAAAGTGTGACACTATTCGGCTTGCTAAAAAAAGAAAGAAGAAAAAAAGAAAGGCGAGAATTAAATTTAGGTGATAAGAAGCCCTCACGAAAAAGACACTAAGCGGTGTTATTTTTCTGACAAGGAAAAGTGGTAAAATTTTTATTTCCATTGTCGAGAAAGGAAGATACTGGAATTAATCTGATTTATGTTACGGGGCGGGTGGAAATTCCAGGTTGGTCAAATAACCTTAGAGACAGAATTCTAAATAGATAAAAATTAACTGGGTCGCAAAAAACGAAAATGTCCATTTGGACCACACAGAGTTAAAAAAAACAAAAGACTAAACCATTAGTTATCTACGGGAAGGTCGTTTAGAAAAGGCATCTGTTTTGTGTCGAAACTGGCTATTGTGGCGAAATTATTTTATCGGGAATAGATAACGCCAGAATGCGAAACGTCCAATTGACCACCCACTTGATAATTGGCGAAAATCTCGTTGACAAATTCCATATGAAATTCGGCTGTGGTGGCGGGACTGTTTTATTAGATCAGTGGTTGGCACCAGGAGTGCAGGTACGTCTGGATGGCCACCCGTTTGGTGATGGCGAAAAGCTAATTGATGAATTCCAGGTAATTCGGTTAAAGATAAAGAGTCTAGGGTGTGAGGTCTCCTCGAAGAGAAGAAAGAAAAAGAAAAGTGAAAAAAAAGATAAATTTTTTTTCCTTTGAGCAAGTTTATTTAAACCGAGGCTAGTCTCGCCACACCCACGCCGCTGAGCGCCTATTGGCTGAATGGTAGCATGAGCATTGGGTAGAGGTAATCATGTGAAGTAGGAGGGGAGGCCTGTTGGCACCCATTGAGGGTATGGTGAGATACCAATATGAGAGAGAGGGGAAACCCATTGACACCCTCTGAGGGTATGGTGAGATACCAATATGAGAACAGAAGAAGGTAGGAGGACGAAAAGACTTCCAAAAATGGAAAATAATAAAATTTTCCTGACCGAAAACAAAGAAGTGGATTGTGGGTTTGGAATTATCAAGGAACCTCAAACCCCGACAAGCCCACCCCGGTTTTAAGCAGAGTCGCAGCGAGCGAAAAGCAGTTCCAGTTCAGTTGCAGTTCAGTTCAGTACCAATCCGAGTTCCAAGCAGTTGCTGTGAGCTGAAAGCTCTGAAAACCCGCCTCGTAGAAGCTGACTAAGATTCGCGCAAATTCCGAACTCAACTTCTAGCCAAGAACAATTTATTTTTGAAGAACGACTTAGACTCATACCACCAAAACAAGTTTTACGAATATCGCCTGAAGACACACCAAGAACCAGTTTCTTAAAAGAACAAACAACTTAAGATGTTAAGACTCGCCTAACAAACACAAAGTGCCACGAATCCATATAGCGGGTTGGGAAGTAGATGCAGACTTGTATTCAGCAACCATATATAAATTATTGTTCTCTTTTTTAACACATTTGAACTTTTCGAGTTATTATTTTATTTTCTTTTACACATACTTGTGCGATATCACCCTTGTTCGAACTCGACTTGCAGTACGGCCCGGCGACTGATTGATTTCGTCTGCCTAAGATCAATTCACAACGTGGGTAGGTGAGACTGGAAATCGAAACAGTTACTTCGGTAACCAGACTTTGGAGGCGAGCTGGGAACGACAAGGCTGATACCGAATCTAACCAGATTCCCATTTGAATCACCAAAAGGTTAGAACGTTACATTTGGATGCCGCGTCCAATACCAAGCCAGTTGGTCGTCACAGGACAGGATAGCACGACGGACGCAGCCAGGCGGACGTCACATTTGGCGCAGCGACACCCCGGGGGAACGTCACAAAATAAATATTTTGATATCTAAAGAAAATTTTAAGTTACAAATGCATCAAAAATATAAATGACATAAATGGCGCCAAACTCATTCAGAAAGATTTAAACTGTCAGCTCCAGACAACCTGGCATTATGCCTAGTAAGCTTGTCTCGCTAGAATAATTCCAACTGAGTAGTGAGTTTGATCCTTACTAGGTACCCCATACTTTCGGCCTTGTGTTTCTTGGCTGCAGTTGTAAAATCATTATACAACAGCTTTTCTCAGATCGATGGTTGAAATGACTTCGAACGAGTAATGACTGTAGGTCTCAACTCGGATTATTCTTTGAATCTTGATTATGACATTATTAACTTCGACTTCCATGTGCTATCTGTTTAGTAGCTTATGCTGTTGAAAGTCCTCAAGTAATTCGATTTCTTTTGTTTGGTACAGTTCTGTAGCGATAGTACATGTAACGTTAATAATGGCATAATCAAGCTGCTGATGTTCCACACTACTTCAGACAAAAGGTAAGGATGGAAACACTCATATATATATATATATATATATATATATATATATATATATATATATATATATATATATACTGGAAAGAGCGATAACAATTTCATAAATTTCAATCGAAAGTATCATTGGCTGTTTGGTCAATGAATGCGGAATGTATTCACATAATGGAACGGCTAACATTGCAATTATTGTTACCAAACTCGGTGTTTTATGTGTGACCAATTACAGCATTTGTGCGTTAAGGGTTCATGCAGATTTTCTTTACTTTTTTCTCTGCTGTTTGCATCACGTGCACAATAAAAATTTTGATTAAATGCACAAATCAATTTTATGGGAACCATAAAATGTGCCTGTTGGCATAGTTATGCTTTGTTTCAGTATTCGCATTGGTGTATTTGAAAGAAAGACGGAATATCGTATAGTAATTAATATATAACGGGAAGGGTGATAGGGTTGTAGAATAAAATAAGGTAATTTATAGGAGAGAAACTTGTGGAAAGAGTAACGGAAAAACCCAGGATAAAACTATGTGTTTATGATAAAAGGATCTTATCCACTGGGATTCATGATTCAGAATTAATTGAAGTCTATTAAGCAGTTATTGGCGGCTATAAATCATAAAAGAATACATTTGTTTAAACATGCATGCGTTAACAGGTAAATAATTCGATATTTGGTGTGAGTGAAAAGATCGATCTTCCACTGGTGAAGAGCAGTATTCACACACACACATTCTCTCAATTATGCTGGCTCTCTCACTATCTTTTGCCCTCTCGAAATACACACACACACACGCACACGCATATATATATATATATATATATATATATATATAAACCTGGACAATGAGGTCAACACCCAGCGGCAAAAGTCTGTTTCATGCTTAATCCCCAGGCAATGCACTCTAGACTGATATTGTGTACTTTAAAATTTATGTATCCGTTAAACTATATTTTCTCATGATATCACACAGACACACAAATACACGAAAACACACTAATATATATATATATATATATATATATATATATATATATGTGTGTGTGTGTGTAACCACTTTAACCGCTATTTTTATTGGATACTCATATCTGAGTAGACGTACGATTTATTTATTAAAATATATATTTTTATTTTATTCTGCATTCCTAAATATTCAAGAAAACTTATTAAAGAAATGCTCTCAGGATTCGAACCTGCTGCATGGCTTATATTTTTTTTTAATAAGATGTCGTTTAAATAAACATTATATATATATATATATATATATATATATATATATATATATATATATATATATATATATATATATATATATATGAAGAATGAATTGATTTATTTTTAATCCGACACTTATTATAGTATCAGATGTTATTTTTAGTGAACACAAGTGTTTAAAATAGACACTCTTTACTTTAAACATTGTATATTATGTCTACGGTCCAGCGCACTCTAGAGAAGTTCATAAAGAAAATAATGGAGGGCAAATTTGTCTTCCTTCTGTTTTTTCGTGTGCTTAAGTCAATAGACCTAATACGCACTGTTTAAAATAAAACAAAAAAACGTGGAGTCTAGTTTGAATGCGAGTACCCTTTATAACATTTGAAATAATATACATATATATATATATATATAGAGAGAGAGAGATATGTATGTATTTCCTGCTACTTATTTTGTATATACCATGGTTTTAGCATACTCCCTCTTTCTAAACAGTGTGAATTACATCTGCCCGCCAAGTGCACCGTAGAGACTAAATAAAAAAATTACTCTCAAACTTACAATCCACTTTCTAGAAGAACTTTGGTATGTTTATTCAGCAAGTTTTCATCCAAAAGTTTTATTTAATTCAATCGAAATTATTTTTCTGTTTCTTTTCAATCCGTTTTAAATAGTGTTTCTCCATTAATCCCATAGATCGAATATTATACGATATGAATATATATATATATATATATATATATATATATATATATATATATATATATATAAAAAAAAGGCTTAAACACTAATATTCCATGGTCATAATTTATTCCATTGGAATCGTAAATACGATCCAAATCATCAGACCTACAAATTCAAAATGAAAACAGAAAAAAACAACCCCAGAAATCAAAACAGAATTTAGAGAAAGTGTAAGTATGAGGATGAGTGACAGAGAGAATTTTTGGAGATGTGGGTGGGGTGGATTTAAAAAGAGGAGAGAAAGAAAGTCGACGGATGTCTAATACATAAAGATACATTTCGTGGTGACATATACACACCACAGACAATTCGGATAGGAAGGGAAAAAAAAAAAAAAAAAAAAAGGGGGGAAGGGGTGGGGGAGAGGGATGGGACGAAGGAAAATAAAATTGTGTTTACTTAAAATTTAAAATCAAATATAAATATATGAAGATGAATATAACGATTGTCTCATTTCGCAAGGACCAAATATTTCTATGTTCAAAAACACATACTAATACACACACAAAAAAAAAAAAAAACATATACAAGTAGGTACATACACTTAGGCATGTACACACACACACACCCAGACATACATGTACATGCACATACATACACACATACACACATATATATACATATACATACACATATACATATACATACATATACACATATATATATATATACACATATATATATATATACATATACATACACATACACAAACATACATACATATATATATATACAAAAACCTAAAAATATATTCACATATCCACACATACACATATTCATCTATATTCATATACACACACTTTTCACATACATATACACGCATACATATGCCCCATGTATACATTCATACATACATACATACTTATACATACACATACACATACATATACATATGCATACATACACACATACATATATATATACCTATACATACATATATACATATACATACATATATATATACCTATACATACATATATACATATACATACATATATATATATATATATACACATACACCCATACATCCACGCACATACACATACACACATACATATACACACATACATACATATATACACACATACATACATATACACATACATACACACATATACACATACATATACACATGCAAATACATACACACCCTTACATATGTATATATATACACATGCTAATACATACACACCCTTATACATGTATATATATACACATGCAAATACATACACACCCTTACACATGTATATATACACATACACACACATACACACACACACACATAAACATGTATACACATAAGTACACATACACACCTATACATATACATACATAACATAAACACCTCCATACGTACATATATACACTTACATACATACACACATATATACACATACATACATATACATACAAATATACACACATATACACACACATACACATACACATACATACATATCAATACACACAGAGATATACACATATGTACATATATATAAAAAGTTAAAATCTAAATAAGTGACGATTCAAATATTTGCGCGTGTATGAAAAAAAAAAAAAAAAAAAATATTTTCATATATATACATATATATATATATATCTACATACACATACATGCACATACATACACATACATATACATACATATACATACATGCACACACATACACAAACATATATATATAAATACATAGCGCATCACATAAACGTGCACAAAGGTACATTTAGAGATAAACATAATAGTCATACAATTAAAATGTCATGCCCGATGTTATAGGACCGAGATGGAGCCGACATAAGTGACAACATGTTACACAACGGTGTTCAAGTTTTGAAACCTTTCTTATGTCTACATTTAGAGAATACCTCATTCCGAAGATTCAGCAGCTCATCTCGATTTTTATCTTTGATAATGAAGATTTTTTCGCCATGCATAGATCACACCGATCTATATATATATATATATATATATATATATTGTCACGTATACGACAAAAGAAAATCAAATTTACAGTAAACTTAAAGGTTTTTAATTTAATTTTACTGATTTGGTCACTGGCTAAAAAGGAAAAACAAAATCTTACCGACAAGAAGTTAGAAACACCTCAAAGTAACTTTAGTCAAGAGTCGATGGGTTTTTGCCGTATAGTTTACTTGTCAGATCACCGAATAGTAAGAAGTAAATAAACTGCTCTGAAACAGATTTCTGCAACAATTGACTTCGCCAGCCGACTCGCTTAATTTTGGCACCAACCGATGAATACGAATACCAGGATGAAAGATATTTCCTTGTAAGGTCATCCGACCACATCAAACAGTAGTTTGAAGTCTTTTATATAAATGAGCCAAAAACTTTGAGAAGTTTCATTCATAAAAATAAATACTCTTAATAATACATTCTTATAATCGCTTCATGCTTATAACTGATATTCACAATATAGTTTTAGTTCTATGTCTACACTACTTACATATATATATATATAGAGAGAGAGAGAAAGAGAGAGAGCGGGAGAGAGAGCGTAAGAGGGAGACGATAAAATATAGTTTTAATGTATGACGTATTTATGGGTAGATATGCTCAATATCAGAGTTAGAACATTTTTAAATATAAAGGTGGCTACCGAGGTCAGAACCAAGTGGCAACAGTCTATTTCAGGCTTATACACAATATTCAGGCCATGAAAATTACGTTCAAACATGAAATAGTCTGTCACTACTAGCAGTTGACCTCAGTGTCCAAACACACACACACACACACACACACACACACACACATATATATATATATATATATATATATATATATATATATATATATATATATCAGCTTTGTATATATAAATAGTTTATAGTCGTATCACTTCCCTTCTTGATATAGTTACATCTCTATTAACAAATCTTCTGAATGACGTTTGAAATGCGGTTAATACCTGGGGTTTGATGTTCTCTTTGCTATTTGGGCTTCAGTCAAGTCTAAACAGAGAACAAAACAGTCGTTCCAAGACAAAAATCTGGCTTGAATCGCTTATCCTGTTACTGTTTTCTTTCTTTATAATGTCGGCATTTTTTTATTAATGGCTAATCAAAGGCCACAAACCCATAGACTGTATAGAACCATTCAGTGGGTGCAGATCAAAGGATCAAAAATCTATTTAAAACTCATTTTATCTCTGAACGAGTCTATCAAAAGAAATGATATTAAAGCATTTTCTTTTTATACTTCGCAGTTTTGTGACGTTTATTTTAGTTCTTGCCCGGCAAAATATTTGTATCGACTGTGCTTATGTTACATCATTGATAACAATTATTAGTGGACTTTTGACCAGTTATCAATTTAATAGTCTCTTACTTTTATTGACCATCTTTTTTTTTTATCATTTCAACTCCAAGCAAGGCGGGAATGCCACTAGTATACAGGGGATTACAGTGAGTGAAAGGGATGAAAAAGACTGAGTATAGGGAGGATTGAGGAAACGACAAAGATTAATGGGATTCAAGAAGATAGAAGATGCCGATTGACGTTGAGTTTAAACTTTTGAAGATTGTAGTTATCAGGAAAGCAACTAAACGGAAGGTAGTTCTACAGGTGGGAAGTCCCAGAAAAGAAAATGTTTGCGTAGAAGTGGCGGTTGCATTTAGCTATTCTAACAGTAATTGGGGGTGGAGGTGTAGATTCCAATCTAATATCACGATTGAATTCATGTAATCGGGGCATCTGGGAATAATGCTCGTCAGTATTTGTCGTAGGATTTAATGATGACATCAAAGAACTTTTCTTTTCTTTATTCAGTCTTCATATTTTTACAAAATTTGAGAAAAATGAAAAATACTATTTGAAACAAAAGCAATTGAATAGATTTTATGAACATATTTTCCTTTATTTAAGCCATTGTTTCTCAGACGGTGTTCCCGGAACCGCAGCGTTCCACAAATGACCGCTAGCGTATCCGCGAGAAATAGTGATAAGTAGGGTAATTTTTCTTAATTTTATATTCATAATTTATTGTTGGAAAATCGTTTGATATTTAAATAAAGGCTTCAATCATTTATATTATTTAAAATTATAATAACCAAACGGAATGTATGTCAAAATGGCGTCAGCATGAAACCGCCTTCACTGGTTACTGGACACGGACTCTACGTGGCTGATTTATGTATCATTGTATATTATGTTTACGATGTGAAGTACGATAAAAATATAAATGAGATAGATATTAATAATGGTATATAATAATGTTCATGTTCCCTGAGACATGAAAACTATTTCAATGTTTCCACAACGTTAAAAAAGCTGAGTAAAGCTATTGCAGAATCGAATGGTAAAATTTATATATTAAAATGAAAAAGATTCTAAGTCCAGCTTTTCTTATGAATAAAATATCAAATTTTGTTAATCATGAATAAGAATCGTTTTAAGATTATTATCGATTTAATAATGTACTCCAAAATAAATAGCCGCCTATTTCATTGAACATCGTTCATTATAAGTATATTGATAGTCATTTCTGTTGTAGATGGAGGATGAGAATTATTGTTGTGTTGTCCTTCGGATATCAGGATACTCTATCTCTACTTACTTATACATTAAAGTATAGTAATGTGCACCCATTAGTACTGACGATGATCTTTTTTAGCCTAAGAATAAGTGGCATATATTTATCAAAGCAAAAAATCGTCTTTCATCACAAGATTATACGCCACACCGAAAAGACATCGTAAACTGACAATACCGAGAGTGATATGTTTATTTTAGGTACCGCCACACAATTTCTTAAAAAATACGGAAAAACGCATTTTAAATAATTTAAATGTCTTCTTTAAACTGAAATTTCTGTTTTATTTGAAAGAAAATGGCTGAAGGGTAATTCGATTTAAAAGATGACTTAGTTTTGAATATTGCTACCACATCTGATCTAATGCTACTGCTATATATTTAGAGATTCTTGATAAAGTTCAAAGAATCTGCAATGTTATTGATCCAGATCTGACATCTCGGTTTCCTTTCCTTTTCCACAGTAATAATGTAGCTTCACTGTGTCTTCTATATAAATACTTTCATGATAATTGTTCTGATGAATTTTCCCCTATACTACCAAGACTTTATGAATTAAAGCACAATATTAGATTAGCGGCAATCTCATCATTTTACAGTTGAAATGGCTGCTAGATGTATCCGGAAGTTTTATGCAGTTTCTCCTATCAAACTTCTTGTTTGTGAAACTCTGTTCCGGTTTCTTGCTTCCCAGTCAACTTTGATCTTCAAAAATTAAATGCAATCTCAATCGTTATCTTCTGTCTTCTTGATTCTTATTCTTTTATTGTACTGTCTACTTAATAGTAGTTTTTCCCATGTTCTTTAACACTCATTAATCCCTTGCTTCCTAGTGGCTTTATTGTTTTGCTTTAGGTGAAAAGGATAGAAAAAAAAGCAAATTTCTGTACAGAAATAAAGTTTTTAGGCATTTTTAAACATTGGCGCGTTCACTCGTCGCTCAGTGATTCATCGAACCACCATTATAGACGGAAAATATAACTAATAATTTTTTTAGAATCTTTTAAATGTCCTAGAGATCTGTTCTGATGTCAATTAGAAAATCAAAGTATTAATTAACTATATATTGTAAAAGCAATATTTACTTTTTGCTTAAAATTTAATGAGAATATTGTTTATTTACGCACCGGAGCCTCTGGGTTCAAAGGTCAAAAACAAAAAATGTGTAATCACAACCATGACTAAAATAGCGCGCGGAAAGTTAAAGTTAAAAAAATATTTAAATATTTAAGAAAATACGGAACACCAACAGTGCAATAATTAAAACAATGGTATTTGTGTTTAAAAACAAATAATCTTTAACCTTATATAACCAATAGTTTAAGAATATAAGATTTATTCTATATGATTTTATGAAACTTAAAGAATTAAAAAAATTACTTTTTATATAACATTTGAAGTATATTTTAGTTAAACAATACTTTTGGATTTAATACATTGCTTTTAGTTGGTTTGTTTTTTATTTACTTACCTGAGTGATGTAATAAAATATCTAACTACACCCAATGTGTTTTTGTTAATCATTCGAAATTTAAGAGTTATTAAATTATCATACATTACTTTTCAGATAGGGAAAAGTAGTCTAAGGCAGTAACTCAGAATTATTTCCTTTTTGAACATCAATCCTAAAAATTATCTAACATTTGTAAAAGTGAAAAAAACTTAATTTATTTTTTAAAAAAAAAATTCACACTTGAAAATGGCATTAAACGTTATATTTTTCGATTTTTCCAACATTAATATTTTTAATAACAAAAAACTCTTCTTACGAACAGCAACGGAGTGAATTTCAAAATCACACTGAAAAATTACAAATAATTTTAAAAAAATATTAAGTGTATTATTTTCGTTTCAATCTGAAAGAAAATAACGTGTTTTATTAAATTATGCGAGCGCTAACTGCCAGAAAAATGTATATTTTGAGTTTTATTGAATTATTTTTTATAAGATTGGGACGTATTTTCCGTATTTTCACACTTGATACAGCTTTTTTTTTCTTTTTTGACTGAAATAATACCTTGATATAATTGTAAAAACGAATTTGATGTACTCCTCAAATTATAAGATACACATGATATCTATAAGGTGGAGCGAAACTGTCCCTTCCAAAATATTTCTACAATGATTTCTAATAAAATGAAATGCATAAAAAATATAAATATAAAACAAAATAATACACAAATCATTCATTAATGAATAAGTACTGAGAATTCTGTTTGAATATTGGATAATCCTCTGAGTTTTAACAACTAATTTAAAACAGGCGTTAGCGATTTTTTTTTACTTTCATTTCGGTAAAAAGAATTTTGGCAGTATCTAGTCTATTTATATTTATTTCGATGAATCTGGTTAATCTCTGCTCTCTGCTATCAGTTTTGCTCCTTACTGCCATTTCCCCCACCATATATATATATATATATATATATATATATATATATATATATACACTTAGTTGTATTGATGCGAGTTTCATGCATTTGCGATCATCAGTTTGACGATTGATCATGAAACCCAGGTTCACAAACTCACATCAATATAACTAAATATGTTAGCTCTATCACTGATATTGAGTGATTTCCAAGAGGCACCACGCATATATGATATATAAATAATATATATAGAAATTACATATATGCGTGTGTGTGTGTGTGTGTGTGTGTGTGTGTGTGTGTGTGTGTGTTATGACAAAGATAAATAAAATAATTTCAAAGAAATTAATGGGCTTCATAATCCGACATTATTTCATATTACTATAAACATTATATATGCTACATACACGTTTTTAAGTCGCCATCACTAAGTTATAAAGTATGTAAATTTACGTCTACCGGTCTGTCTGTTCGAGAATCTTAAAAAAAAAAAACAAAAAAAAACACTCTCCAGCAGAGTTCGAACCTGCGTCCCACTAACAGAAGAAACCTCCTACTAGGAGTAGACAGGTTCGCCTAACGGCGAGTTCACAAACCTCACAGGTCTATTAAACAGAAGTAGAAGTTTATCCCTTGTTTCGAATTAGGATTAGGTTCCTTCTAGTGTATTTTGCTTTTCTTTGATTCCTTGTTGCCCCGTTTCATCTTATCGCCTTCCTTAGAATGAATTGATTAAAAAATAATGACCCGTACTACTTCAGCCGGCTCAGCCCCGGCATTCTTTTGCAGTGAATCAAGTTCAAATTATCCTTTTTTTAAGAAATGCACACCTCTCGTTGGGATCTCTCGTTGCCCATATCTGGTGAATAGAAACGGAAATATAGTCACCTCTAAAGAATTAATGATGTCTTACTAATTTAAACACTATATTTAATTGATACACGTGTTTCTGTAGACATAACGCTACCGGAAGGTACATTTTCTTTACCAAGACAATCGAATGAAGAGGCTGATAGACGTAAATTTACATTCTTTATAAAGCAGAGATTCTTCGTGAAACACGAGTATTCACTAGATATAACGTTTAAAGTAACAATAATAATCATAATATTCAACGATACCGGTCTATTAAGACGGATAGCCAATCCTTATTTCAGACGCTGCTCAGGCACATTTGTGTTTATTCAACACCCACAGAGACCAACTGTGGTTTATACGGCAACTATGCTGAGCAGAAGTTAGTTACAGTTTCTGGGAGATAACGTATTATCTAGCGTGATCAGCACTCTGAACAAGGCAAGAAAACTCAAACCGTTAGTCACGATGACTTGCGACTTCGTGCTAGCACAGCCATCGACAGTCCCCCAAATGTTCCGTCTATGCTATTTCCCTCACAAGGCTTGGGTCAAACCATGGGAGGGTTTTCAGGCACTTTCCAAAGGTGCCGCACGCAGGGATCGCCACCCCCGCTCCAGACCGATAACATATATATGTGTGTGTGTGTGTGCGCGCGCGCGTGTGTATGTTTATTATATATACACATATACATATATATATATATATATATATATATATATATATATATATATACACATATATACATATATGTATATATATATATATATATATAAATATATACATATACATAACTTATAGATAGATAGAAAGATAGATAGATAGGATGGTACACGTAAGTTTACATTCTTTGAAAAACAGAGATCCTTACTGTAACACGAATATCTACTAAATTAAACGTTCAAAGTAGTAATAATACTAATTATTACATACACACACAAATACATTCACATTTATATATAGCTGGAAGACAGGTTCTCGTTTTACAACTGTTATATGTGTGTGTATCTATCTATCCATATATATTTAAGTACATATATATATATATATATATGTATGTATGTATGTATGTATGTATGTATGTATATATGTATAAACGAGCTATTTTCCATTTATATTTGATTACCTCTTTTCGTATACCTTCTTTTGAAAACGCCACAACACTATATGTTATGATTAGAAGTTTGTTTTGTTGTTGCTAAAAGTTATTCCAAACCTGTGCCACATTTATAGTGGCACATTAGATCATCCAAAGTAAATAAAATATGATAATCCCCCTCCTTATGAAAAAATCAGAAAGTCGAGATTTTGGACCATAGGTATGACAAGCATTTAAATTAGTGTAGATAAACAAACATTTAAAATAGTGTAATATAAACAAACTTTATCCCTAGTAAAGATCTTATTATATATGAAAAATTTATGTGGTGCGTAAACATGTATTTTTATTGTTTATATGACTGTTATAACAATACTTGACTTGTAATCTAACTACTGCGTATCTTGTAAGGATAAAGCTATACGGTATGTGACGAAGGGAGGGGTGCTCCGGGACATGGTGTCACTGTTATCATGACGGTTTCCGACATAACAATGAACCAGGGGCAGATTTGGCACTGCCTAGACTTGAATAGGATTGTTTGAGGTGTGGGGAAGAAAAGTAAATGCAATCTTTTAAGGTACGTTCACAAGTATATTTCAACGCTATTATTACTCTGGCGTGTTTTTTATGATAAAAACCATTTAAAAGAATAGCAAAAGTGATGTGAAAAAGCAATTATAAATAAACAGCAAAGATGTTTAAATGTAATAACGTGTAAATATATAGTATCAAACAAAATGTCGCAATCCGAATGACAAATATTAATACCATCATAGACAGATAAATTAATAAGAAAGGACTGGGATAGTTCGATATGAATGGGTTGCGATATCTATATATATATATATAGAGAGAGAGAGAGAGACGTGGGAGAAAAAGAAAAAATAGATAAATAGTTAATTAACAGGCTGAGATAGAGAGATATGAGCAGATTGATATATAAATACATTATATATATATATATATATATATATATAGAGAGAGAGAGAGAGAGAGAGAGAGAAAATAGATATGAAAAACTTGAGATAGAAATAATGCTAGTGGAGATAAATGTTTAAACCATTATTGCACAACATGTTAGTTCTGTTTATTTCATTACATCATCTAATTTACACTAAATATAATACATTACATATCATATGCAGTATGTAATACAATGAAATGATATTAAAATTCTGCTTTGGATACATTATGAAATAACAATGAAACAAATAATAAAAAGACATTTTTGAAAAGAGTATAACAGTAGAATACACTGTTAGTAAATAAGGGTGAAAAGGTTAAAAATACTTTCTCTTTTATTTTAAGCATTTTTTCTTTAAACATTGATTGCCTTTAATGATTTAAAAAGAGGAAACATTTCTAAAATGAGAAAATTTCTGAGTGATAACATTTTGGATTACAATCGTCGACTTTGTTAAATTGATATCGCACATAACTTCTATTGTTCGTATTATTTTCTAGTTTTTTTTTGTGGTGCGAGAAAAATTTTAAGGTAGACAATCAAATATCTCCAGAGCACATTTGGTTTTCATAAATCATTAAGAAAAACATTTTGATGGGTTCATAGGAATGAGTCGAGAGGTCGCATCGGTGGTTTTCGAGTGTGCCGTTTTCACCTGTCAGTAGGTATCATATCGGGATTTTTGCGTTTTCATGCGTCAGGTTCAGTTGTTTTATGCGCATGCATATATATATATATATATATATATATATATATATATATATATATATATATATATGCACATATATTTATGAGCAGAAGGTATTCGGAGGAAGCAAATTTCTAGAACGAAGAACTTTGGTTGGGATAAGAATATAAAAATAAAAGATAAAAACGAAAGATTCTGCACAAATATACCAAATACACACATATACACGCGCTCACACACAGACATATATATATATATATATACATTATATATATATATATATATATATATATATATATATATGCATGATAAAATGTCGGCTATGAAAATATGTAGTAAGATTCTCAAAACAGCAACTGTTTTGAGGACGCTCGTAAATAACGAAATGTTGACAACAAAATAAAAATAAACATCTTACTGTTTTTCACAAATTCACTCTTACATAGATAGATAGATAGATAGATAGATAGATAGATAGATATGAACAGACAGTGGATATATATATATATATATATATATATATATATATATATATATATATATATATATATATATGAGAGAGAGTGGGAGGAGAAAGAGAGATACATATTAATCTACTTATGCTTTAAAAAGTAAGCAATTTCTCTAACGCTCCTTTTCAAAATTGACAATGATAAATGTTGCCAAATGTCGTGGCTTGTATCAAGTCGACGTAAATTATAATGTTCAAAAGGAACTGAATGTAGCCGGCTATAAATTACTCCTGTTAGTTGTTGAATCATTTCTACCAATAACTGCAGACGGTTTTATAATTTCAAAAATTTTCTGGTCAGAGAACTTGCAAATATTGTTCAATATTTTAGTATATCCCACTATCTTCGATATCTTTCATTCCGATCTCGCATTTGGTAACTATTCATCTATACGATGAAAAATATCTGATATTTTCTTTCACTGCTCTGATTTTATCATTTATTGTTTTATAGAAAATCAACCTGGTTTCAACAAATATAAAATATTACATCACATTTGGTTGAACTTACTCTTAGTGTCTCAAAAAATGAAGATAGACATTCCCTTCTACCTATGCAATTCATAAATTATTAACTTTTTATTAGTGCGCATCAAAATAGTACGAAATGTAATAGAGAATATCTATGGTCTTTAAAAAAATAATTGTAGAATTTATGTACCAATTCCAAATATTGACGTAAATTTCCTGTAAACTTCCAGTTGATGAATTATTCGTGTATGAATCACAAAGATTGTACCAAATAACAGAAACAACATTTATTGAGGAATAAACAGCAACAACTAAAATGGATAGAACACTCTACTCGAATAGAAAATAACATGTTGACTTTCCTCACTACTTCAAACAAAAGGTTAGAAAGGAAACCCCTATCAATACTGAAAAGAGCGATAACAGCTACTGCACTTGTGAAACCTATTATCATTGAGAATCCTTTTAAGAGAAAGATTTTATAAATAGAACTGTCAACTTGTTCAATGGATGCCGACTGTTTCCCGATAAGAAATCGAATAATAATTTAACAATTGAACAACAAAAGTGTGTATTAATGTGTGTGTAAGTATGAGACATTGACTCACTTCAATCCAGAACAAGCATTGTATATCAAGAATAAGGATTTCCTGCATCTACCAAGCACTTTCTATAATTTATCAGATATCAAAGGTTACATTTTTGACACTCTCGACAGCCAAATCACTGACCGAGTGGTGAATTACCCACTTTAATATCGACATATGACATTATTATTCATATATTTCCTCTAAGTACTTTTTTTATTGATTAAAATTCTCTTTTGATATGACCTTTTCTTCGAAAATAATCTTTTTCATATCAACATCTTGGTTATGCTATTAGTTTTCCAACTGATTGAAAGTCATATATTGTAATGTTAAAATAATTTATCTGAAACATATCAGAAAGCCTAAAATAATGTCATGCCATTGAGTATTTAGACTTGTGAATTTCTGTTAGAAGGCGCGGATAAGGTTATCAGCACAAGAAGTTAATCTGATGTGCAGAGTTCAATTCCTATCGACTCTAGCGCATTCATTTCGTCCTGATTCTCTTGGAAATCAGCCTTCTTCTAACTATGGATTAAATATTTGTTGTGACCAAATAAATGGTTAAGTAATAACAAAAAACTAGGTTTGCAGATATATTGCATATTAAACACTAAGTACATCAGAAGAATATTACACGACAAGTGAGAGTGTATCGAATGAACAAGCGCTATTGACAGTTCACTGTTCTTCGAAACTTCTCTCCCACCAAGCTTATAGTAGGCGGAAGAGTCTAACATAGACTCTTTTAGAGGGAAGACACCCTTTTTCAGCCTGACTCCGCATGCATGGAGTCTTTTTTTATAATTACCACACAATACTTTTTTATTCAATCCTTTTTCACAAGAAAAAACAAACCAGAAACTACTTTGAAAAAAGCTATATACAGGAATTACGTTTACAATTTTTTTTCTTTAAATGATAATAATTTCCAATAATCCAATGCGTATTTTACTTTTCTGGTAATTCAAAGTTCATAAGAGCGGAGATGTTTTCGTTTTTTTTACTCATCCTATTCCTTTTTCTGTAGACATGGTATGAAATGAAAGATGTTCAATATCTCCACCTTTTCGGGTTAATTTCTAAAGGTTCCGTGAATTAACTTTTTCTTTTGGGCCTTCTGAGCTATCAAACTGTGCATTCTTGGCACAAAAACGTTGTAATAATTGGCAAGACCTAAAAAAAACTTTAAAAAGCCAACACATTTTCTAGTGATGGCATAATCTTTATTGCTGTGGCAGTTAAATCGCGTGACAGTGGGGAAGTAGCCTTAGCTAAGGCAGAGTTGGCCTCCTTGCTTATCAAGAAGGATCAAGCTCTGGTAGTTAGGATTAGGTTAAAAAGAATTTGCTCTGAGGCGACGAATATGGCCGCAGAATTGCATATAGAGGAAAGTATGAATGCATCACGGCGGCATATCGCGTGCTTCACATTGCCGGATAAGCGGACTGTGACTACAAACTCGGGCATATGTGAGGCTTTTCGGGATTACTTTCAGAATCTTTTTATCAGGGAGTCCGTTCTGAACCCTGCTCAGTTCGACGCCTATTTAGCCGACGTTCTCTGCCTTGAGTCAGCTAAAGCGGCTAAGTGCGAGGGTCCCATCACAGATAAGGAAATATAGATAGGTTGAAACAGGTTGGCCTGGATAAATCTCCGGGATTAGATGGTCTTCCCTACGAAGTCGCCCGTTTTTGTTCCTTTGCTGGAACTGATTTTCAACAACTGGATGAAGCAGGGGTCTATACCTCAACGCTTCACCGGGGGTGTGATCAAGTTGCTGCGTAAGGACAAAAACGGTGGGGATGGGATAGGTAATTTTCGCCCTTTAACTCTGTTAAATACAGAGTTAAAGATTTTGGCAAAGATCTCAGCTAACCGTTTGCAGCTAGTCTGATTGGCTCCGAACAGACTTGTGCCGTGAAGGGCAGGGCTATTCAGGACAACCTTCATATGGTCCGCTTGATCATAGAGAAAGTCGACAGTGAAGCCGCGCTGATCAATTTGGATCAGTCCAAGGCCTTTGATAGGGTTGACCATCGATTCCTGGAGGCTGGACTTTCGCTCCTGGATCCGTCTTCTGTATGCAACTCCCGATGCGTTGATGGAAGTGAACGGGGTAAGATCAGAACCTTTCGTATTGTCTCGATCTATTCGTCAGGGTTGTCCGCGTTCGCCTATTACGTTCTTGCGTTGGAACCTTTCCTTCGCAAGTTAAAGGCGAATCCTGTCCTGCGCAGAATTTCCCTACCTGGTACTACCACCTCAGCCAGGTATTCTTCCGATGCTGACGACGTTTCAGTTCTTGTGTCGGGCAGAGCCGAGATTAACGAAGTCAGCAAAGAAATCAGTGGTTATGAAATGGTGACAGGGGTCAAGATCAACCGCGATAAGTCTGTTGGCTTGCGGTTGAGTGCGTGGAAGGGAGTTTCTATTCCCGGACCTTTCCACTAGATGGATGGATCGGTCAAGATACTCGGCGTCTGGTTTGGTCCAGATATCCAGTTGGGAATGAATTGGTCGGAGGTACAAGGGAAGGCCGAGATCGCAATTAATTTGTGGTCTCGGAGGAATCTTTCCTTAAAGGGGAGGGCGGAGGTATGTGTTTCACATATCTACCCGATTCTCCTTTACCGATTCTCTGTGCTTCCACTTCCGTCTGACACTTTGCTGGCATTAGTGAAGCTCTTGTTCTTCTTCTCGTGGGGAGGCAAGGCTGCCAGAGTCTCTCGGGAGATCGGTTGCCTCCATCCATCTGAAGGCGGTCTAGGTATGCCTAGCATTGAGATCCGTTTCTATACGCTTCGCATCGGGTTCCTAGATCGTTTGTGTCGCGAACCGGATGAGGAAGGCACCTTCTGGAAGGAAGACGCCCGTAGAAATTTCCCATCCTTGAGAAGTGAGCACTCGTGCGAGGAGGAGGCCCGCCGTTTACCCCGGGCCGAGTGCTCATTCTACCGTGAATTTCGTCTTGCTCTGAAACGCCTCTTACGGGCGTCGGATGGCCTCTCCAACGTCCAGGCGTTGTTTCGTGGGGCATTATATCAAGTGTTAGTTAGGGGGTCCCTTCATGATGATCTGATTGACGAGCTCAGTCTTACAAAGCAGGAGGCTCGCTCGATCTGGCCTTGGGCTCCCGGGTTGAAATGTCTCAATAACGATGAGGCATCCCTCACCTGGCTGGAGATGAATGGGGCCCTTTCGGTCGCCAAAAAGCTTTGCGCAGCGGGCTTGGAGAAATCCTCAAACTGCCAACGTTGTAGTGGGGAAGTCGAAACCCTAGGTCACGTCTTCTTTCATTGCAAGTTGGTAGCTCCGTTGTGTAAGTTTGTTGAAAGCCTCATGGTTCGCATGTTGCAGGGAAAGTTCTTTGTCTTTGAGGCCTCTTCTGTTTGTAGCAATGTGGCACCGCCGTTGACGAAGGCTGAACTTTATGTGTTCCACCGCTTGCTAAGAGTGATGAGAGTTGTGATTTGGGCTTCTATGGAGGTGAGAAGTTCACCTCTTCCCAACTGATCTTGTACTTTAGGCACCTGCTTAAAGTCAAGATTAGGACGGAAAGGAGGCGACTCTCTTCATCAGAATTCAGCAAAAGGTGGGTAAATTTTGCGTGACTGTGTAGAGTGAAAGGGGCTGACCTGGAGTGGCACTTGGATGTCGGTTAAGTACAGGATTTTGTCCTACCAGGGTTGAACAGAGGCAACCCGCCCCGATATTAGGCTAGTTTAGGTTTTTTAGTTTGAATCTTTAGTTTCCCGTTTCTGGTTAACTTAGCTCGGGTATGCATGCTCATTGGCCCCGTTTATTTCTGTCCCTATTTTTCTTTTGTTTAATTCCCCATCCCCTCCCTCGTTAGGTGGTCAGTGATATTAGTTCTCTGGTTGTTGCGGGATGACTTTAGTGTGTGTGTTTTCGTATTTGTTATTGTGTCTAAATGAGTGTTTGTGGGTGTGCTTGCTTTTTTATAATGTTATAATCCCGCAATTATTTCGTCCAGTTAACTGATGTTTCTGCCACATTTAGGGATTGTGGGGGGTTTATTACTAACTCTTTTTTGTTTTGTTTTATGTAAATAGTATTAATTCATATTGTAAATAATCATTGGAGTTTTTTTTTAAATTGTTGTTTTTAATCCCCCCCCCCCGACTTTGAAATGTACATATGGGGACTAGTTAGGATTTCATAGGGAATTTGAGGTATTATGCTGGACGTAGTAAGAAAGGTAGGAATGAATGTGTTGTTTTGGTGATAGGACTATTGTTGGTATGTTTGGGTCCGTGTCTGTGACTAGCTAAGTTTAGAATTAAGACAGAAGAAGACCGTCCTACCCCAACCATCTTTTTGGCCTTGTGCCACATTTTGTACAGTAGTACGAATAAATAACTATTATTTATTGCTGTTTCCCTATCTGGATCGGGACGTCTTCCGTCTTTGTCAATTATTTGCCCCAAGTACTTAGTCCTCTCTTAGAAAAACTCACACTCCTCGTCTTTTAATTTGAATCCGTAATCCTGGATTCTCTTAAACACCTGCCAAACTTGTGATTTGTGGCCCTCGATTCTCTCACTTTTCATTAGGACGTCATCTAGAGAGGCCACCGCAAAATCCAGACCATTTAACATCGTGTCCATGACCTATTGAAAAATGGAAGGAGCGACTTCAACAAGGACAGAAGTCTTAAAAATTTATATAAACCCTTGTGGGTGTTTATGCAAAGGAGCTTCGAGCATTTCTCGTCCACGGGTATTTGTAGATATGCGTCGCTTAAGTCAATCTTAGAAAAATATTTTCCTCCACTGAGTTTAACGAATATTTCCTCTGGACTTTGTTCTGCCCCGTAGAGAAGTCAGCACATACACGAATTTCTTTGCTCTTTTTCTTAATATAAAGTGGGAGATGCCCATTCACTATACTCAACATTAGCCAGAACTCCCATTTCCTCAAGACGATTTAAATCATCGTCAATTTGATTTAACACGACAAATGGAATGTTACGTTTTTTCTTAAAAACTGGGTGTACGTCTGGCTTTAACGCAAACTTAGCAGACATTTTTGTGCATTTTCCTAGTCATCCACTAAAACGTCGGGAATCTTTTTTAATTTCACCTTTCAAACATTTCTCTTTCGTCAGTCATATTTTCGACTTTTTGATATAATGAGTTGAAAATGTTCTAACGAATCATTCCCGAACAAATTACTCGTATTCTTCATAATATACGCCTTTAATTTTAAAGTATTACCTTTAAATGACACGTTCATTATAAGTTCGCCGATAAACTTAATAGGGCTGCCAGTTACACTTTTAGCTATTCGGTTCGTTCTTAAAGTCGGTTTACCCAGGTTTTTCCATGTTTGATAATTAATTATGGATAAATCTAAACCCGAATCAAGCTGTAGCCTTATATTTTTGTTAAATATTTGCACTTCAATATATTTCCTGTCACGACATTCTGGTTCATTAGACTTGGTAATTTTTACAACACTTTTATTATTTACATTATTCGGACTATTGTCCTAATCTTTGTCGCCATATTTATCACAACGTTTCGGCCGTGTTTGAAATTTTGAACTGGACCCTTTATTTCGCTCACTAGGGCAGACTGTCCTAGTTACACATGCCATGTTTGATGGATGTCAGTTATTAGTTATCGTTGTGATAAATATGGCGACAAAGATGGGGACAATAGTCCGAATAATGTAAATAATGTACATAATACCTCATCTCAGAAATATAGACAGACATTTCTTTGTTTTGTTTTTAATCCTGTAGTGGGAACTTTTGTGTCCCAATTTATCGCAATTAAAACATTTTCTATGTTTAAAAGGACAATCTCTATACCAGTGTAATTGAGTACACCCTAAACATGATCTTGTAAGCTAAGTAACTTTATTCTTTGTTTGGCGTATTTTTTTAAATTTTTCTTTGGCGTATTTCTTAAATGTGAGCCACGTCACTCTGTTCGATGTTTTTCGAATTCTCACTTACGCTCACGAAACGTTGACAATCTTCGCCAATTTGCTGTAAAGTAACGACTGGTTCGTTTTCAAACTTGTTGAGCACCCTACGATGTATTTCGGCGTCTTTCGCTGAAATCAAACCATGGACGAAAATCAAACATTCGAGATTATTGGTGCTTAACTCTGCCAATTTGAAGTCGTCGCAGTGTTTATTGCCTACACTCGCAAAAGTAGTATAATTTTCGTCTTCTTTGCGGGTGAGATTCATGCATTTCCAACGCTTGTGGAACAGTGAATTTATTGGACTGAAGAGTTCTGTTAATGATTGAAACGCCCCTTTAAATTTCAAGTTGCTGATTTTCTTAGGCAAAATATAGTTAACAAACTTAGTATATTCTGCTGTGCCTAATTTCTTGAGAAGTAGGCGAACCTTTTTATGCTCAGCCCAACTTGCTCAATCCATATTGTATAAGTACTCGTAACGTTTAACGTACTAAGCGAATATAATTTCTTCTTCCGGTGCAAACGTGAAGTTTTCAATAGCACTCCATATAGAGTTTTTAGAGAACGCGTTATCGCTGTCCTCATTTTGATTTTGTTTTTATGGAAATATACACGTACCTTTGCTCATTCTCTGTTTGAAGGAGCATTTCTTCCAGTTTCTGTTGTCTAACCTGAATTTCTTCTGGTATTCTGCTTGTTATCGTTGGAATTCCTCTTGTCTTTCTTGATATTTCTGTTCCAACAACAAATGTTGTTTCTGATGGTGTTTCTGTCTTTCTTGATATTTCTGTTCCAATAGTAGTTATTGTTTCTGTTTGTGTTTCAACAACTCTAACATTACACTTTTAAATTCGTCCATTTTACTGCGTAAAACTAAGAAATAATAGGGGGAATGTTTTTCTCTTTACCCATTTAAATAAGTCTGTTTGACTTTTACCATTCTTTTACAGAAAAATTTAAAAGCGGGAGAGGAGTTAATTTTTACTTTACCCTATCAGCGAAAACAAGTCTGTTTGACTTGTACAGTTCTTTTACTGACTTGTTGGAATTGAAAAAACAAACAAACAAGGTTCTTCCAAACCACTGAGTTGAACTTGTAGAAATCCTGTTGATTTGAAGAGTTTCTTTTTTTTCACTGTCTGTGTTTTAAGTAACATATTGTTATAGAGTTGGATTAGAATTCATTTCTTCACCATTGTTGTAGACATTAGCAGAAAAAATTATGATTTAACGGGAAATCCGTTTCTTCGAATCCTTGTTCGCCAAGATATTAAAAAATCTATTGCCTGATCACTGATATTTATACTGTAACATGCAGAATTGTGGCACAATGCCGGGGGGGTGAAGAGGACATGGTCTTCATTAACTGTCCTAGTTAATCAGATTCGCAACCCATTCATTCATTACAATTTGCTCATCATCAAAAGAACTTGTCCATCACCTCTTAATCCTGCATACACCAAAATACCACACATTCACCGGGGAGAGTCAACAAAAAACACCCCATGAGATAAAAATCTGATGAGAGTTCAATTTTTTTTTATTTCTTTTTTTTTTACAAAAATATATAAAAATTCAATGATTCATATAATGATGGGGAGAAAAATAAACCCGAAAACATACTAAAATATAACACAAAGAGAAACACAAAAAAATGTTAGTAGGACCCGTCCACCCCTCAAAATAATAAAAGAGGCCGCTGTATTCTGCCGCTATACAGAATCAAGCAGTACACTTACTAATGAAATTAATAGGGTAAAAATAAATGACGCACTGGGAAAAAAAAAACAAAGGCTGACCCAGCCGAGATGAAAAAGGGGACATAAACCAAACAGGGGAGATTGGGTCATAAAAAAGGAGAGAACCGGGAACAGGCTGGGAATTAATTATATATATGAATTATTGATATTAACTAGGAAAACAAAATAATGTCTAACTTAACCAGGAGAGGGTTCACAGGAAACTGCCCCGTTGTTATTAAGAGGACTTAAAAGAGAAAATCAAGGCTAGCCCCGTTCTCACGAACCAGACTCACCTCAGTCACCCGCCTTTAGCTGAAATTTGTCGAAATCAAACGCTTTCGATCCGATCTGACATTTACCCTAAGTTGATGCTTAAAGAAAACTACCAGATCCTGATGCGAATATCACTCATTCCGCAAGATTCCCTCCTTTCGCGTCGTCCATACCACCATTCTTGCCACGGCTAGCAACGTCAAAAACACCATCCGTTTTACCCCGGAGACGGGGGAGACACATTGTCACACGCGTCCGCGAGATCGATGGACACGAGCCGATCGGGAGCGATACGAGCCGTCAACTCGCCGACATACTCCCAGAAAGGGCGCACCTAAGGACAACGGCAGAAGGCGTGCAAAGCCGTTTCCTCTAAGCCAAGATCACACCGATGACAGTCTGGCAAACCTGCCTGGCCCCGTCTGAAGAATTAGCACGTTCCGAATCAATCACCAGCTAAGCAAAACCTCAGGGTTGCTGAGATAATCCACCGCTAGCGCCCAAGACCAAAAAGAGCGCAACTCCGATGCCGACAAGCCGAGCCTGTCACACAGAGGATCCTTCGCGATCTCTTCCAGTAATTCACGATACAGTAGTCTCCGAGGCCGAGAAAAGTTACTGGACCGAGGAATGACCTTCAAGGCCGACTGACACTCACTGAGGAAAATTGACAACCTTCCACGGCCGCTACGGCGCTTTCCCCAAGAAATGGGAGGAGTGATGGTAAGGCTAGGGAAGGCGTCTCTAACACTCCGTGCCACAATTGAGTCATCCGTCAAAACGCGGCGTAGGAAAGCCAACCTAGAAGTAGAGGAAAGCCAATACCAGCCTCCACCCTATGACACGGACGCTGGTAACAGGCTTCTTTACAGATCCAATGTTTGCAACCACCCCACAAAAGGCTGGTCAACAAACGTTCGATCGCCTACATACGGATCCAGCAAAGAGAAAGTATAGCCAAGCGGTAAAGGATAAGGGGCAAGACGTAAGCATTGACTGTTCACTGTTCCCCGAACCTCCTCTCCTACTAAACTTATAGTAGGCGGGAGAGGCACTTTATAGGGAGGACACCACAACAATATCAGGGTATACTAGCCTCTGTTGCAATAAGTTGGCAACCAGTCTAAGAGAAGGAAAACTCAGAATTCAAAACCGGCTTGAAGAGGGATCGGCTCCGTCTGGCTATCACACCATGGTTGATATGGCTGTAATATATGTGGTATTGTTTCAACTCTAAATGGTTACGAGACTATTGACGTCACGAATGCCCTTGAACCTTTCTATATATGTTTTCTTTGTTATCATCATAATTCAATTGGGAAAACATTAAATGATATTAGTTTTTATTACAAAAAATACAACCAAAATTTGAAATGGTTTCTATACGAAAAGAAAAAAAGGCCAAATGAATGTCTTTAGTACATGAGTTTAATGATGTCTGTGTTAAAACTTCTTAAATCCATTTTAACTTTCAAGAAGCTAAAACATATATACATCAAATGTATCATTAATTTATAACATTTATTCGCAGATCAAGGAACTCAGACTCACTCACGGAGAATGGTGTTGTATGCTAAGAAACCATTTGTTATTTTTTTCTTTTCAGAATGTATGCCATGCTTAAGGGTTCGGTATCCATTTATATCATATCAGATATTGAGGAAGACATTTGTCAGTACACGGAGAAAGTATGCTCCAAATCTAAACTCGATCGAGCCAACCTCGGACAACATATTTTTTCACATCGTGAGTAGAAAAATCTTTTTATTCTTACATGTGCATATTCATAAGAAAGATTCGAATAATGAAACAATAAATATTAATTATAAAGTTATTGAAAATATTATTATTTGGTAACTATGGTATCCTAAATTCAATTCTTGATTTTTTGGATCGTAGCATTTGCCATTAATTTTTTTATTTTTTCCCAACTTTCGACATATTTGAGGTAACTTTCCTTCTCCCAGTATTTGGATTCTTTCTAACTGATGAACTAGCGTAACAGGTTTCAAGAGAGGTCAAGTTCTTCTCATTAAACGAATGTTGTAGAGATTGAAATAAGTGGTAATCCGAAAGTCAAGGCGAGGTGAATACGGCGGCTGTAGTAGCACATCCAAGTTGTACCAATTGCTACTGTGTTTGCTTAGAGACGTGAGATGCGCCATTGTCCTGACGAGAGACGACATCCTTCCGATTGTCCAATTCTGAAAGTTTTCTATCGATTGATACCTTTAATTAGTTCAAATGGGTATAATACTGTAAACAAGCAACTCGACTCTCGGCCAAGCTTTCCACCGACCTACAACCAATGATTACCTGACATTGCATTCCAATTATCGATCTTGTCAGAGTGTGCACCGAAATCTAGGAAAGGGCCTGCTGCATGCTCACAATGTAACAAGATGAAAATCAAACGCCACACTCAAGAAATAAGAACGCGAACACTGTTTCCCATATTATACGTAAATGTTTTATTCAGGGCTTCGCCTGCTCGTCTGGGTGAGTGGATAGGTGATATTTGAGACAACTTCTATGTCGATCTTTTTCCACTACCAACTCCCCGCTCGGGACCACGCGACGGATTAATTCGTCTTCCACCAAGGGCAGACCAGAACTGATTCCGATCCCAATCATTACTCTGGTTATACCCTAGTTTTGTTTTCAGTTGATCTCCAAAAACACCTAATCCCCCCCGTTCATCATCCGTCAAAGTAGATGTCACTTAGAAGACTGGACTATAGAGCAATGGTTCCCAGACAGTGCCGCGCAGCTCATAGGTTTGGCGGAAGAGAATAGTAGGTGAGGCGGAATGATTGAAAGACAAAGATTTAGAAAGATTTTTTTTAAATTTACATGCCAAAAATAAATATGATTTCAAAATTTAAAATATTATTATGGATTACTTATAATTGCATTCATGAGTCACAGTATAAATAGTTATAATTGTTATTGATATCCGAAAATGTGTTGACTGACATTATCATTGTGATATTTTTGCATTATATCAAGTATTAAGAATATAGTAACTAGGTTCCGCAAATTGGACGTGAGATTTATCAATGATAATGTTCTGAATTCGAACCCGCAGTTATCTTCCTTTAATCCTCTCTCTGATTTTTTTAGTTTTGTTTGTTTTGTTTTGTTTTTGTTTTTTTTTGGGGGGGGAGGCTGGGTTATCACATAAAATTTGGTTACGCGCGAGCAAATTTTCATTCTAAAAATGCGGCCCAGATGAAAAAAAGTTTGGGAACCACTGCTTTACAAGGAACTACATGCTGGTCAATCAAACAGAAATCCTTCAGATCGAGATTAAAGCAACTTCCTTTTCTACGTGGGTGTCCATAGTATCATAGTCATTGTTTAAATTCAACGTCTGATTTACTGAAACTTTTAGAGTTTTTCGCAGGACCTAATTCACTCAAAATCGTTTTTTTTTAATTATCGCCTATGCTCATTCATTTAAATGCTTTGTTTTCTTTGCCTTTGAGCTGAGAATCGTAGATGGAAATGCGATCCATCCATTTTTTTTTCGTTCAATGAGCCCACCAAACGTCGTAGAGATTCACAATGACCAGCGCTTCAAATGCGTTACAACACTCATATCAGATGTGTGGAGTATCTATCCGATGACCTCGACTATTTCTTATAATATTTTCGATTTGCTTATCATCAACGACTGCAGCCTTGCCAGAACGGTCTCGGTCTTCGTATTCGAAAATTCACACTTCTAAACCTAGCTAAATATTTACGAACACTAATCGCAGTTATGACAGCATCTACATAAACGGTATATACCTTTTCCTAATTCCACAGCGTTCTTTTCTTTCTAGAAATAAAAGAATGTCAAATGGCAAAAGTTCATTTCGTTTTCTTCTATTTTCACTTTTAACGCAAAAACGTTTAAAATTCACAATGTACACACCAATCGTAAAGAAAAATGTTTGGAATTTCACTACACAGGATTTCTGTCACATGTAAAAAGACCGCCTATTGAAAATAGCTACAAATTTTTTTCTTATAACGAAATAGGTTGACACTTGTGAAGATGCAAGTTACCTCAGTGCACGTGTATACACAGCGTATTCTTCAGTACAAACTATAAAGCAACTATAGATAGGATAGGTAGCGGCAATTAAATTGACTCGAGTCTAATCACACTCGAACAAATAGCATTCTGGATCAGAATATCGAAGATCATCTAGGACAGAGTAACGGAGTTAATTATTTGGAGCTTTGTGAATGCTTAAATGTTGCTAATAATTCAGTTAGGATCGTGTGCTTTGAACATGAGATTGATTTGAAAGAAGAGATTTTCTCTCTGATTAACTGACATAAAAAAATAATTCTGAATCTTTTGTTTACATCGTAAACAAATGTGGATAAAAAAGTGTTTAAATGTCACCTTTCAGAATATGTCATAAATCTCAGTCACGTGAGAAACGAAATCACGTGTTCAATTTGGTGAGCTGCTCAAATGTAGGTATGTGAGCAGCTCACCAATTTTGATTTATTTCAATAGCATGATTTCTAAAGTTATCAGAAGAAATCCAACTATAGATGGTAATGAAAATGACGAGATAAAGAAACATTCGACATTCATTGATCGAACAGTTAGCGCTACTGTCGGGTGAAATTTATTAAATCCTTCTCTTAAAACAGTTTTTTTTTTTTCAGGAAAATAAGTTTCTCAAGTCCAATATCAATCTTTCTGGATTGATGTAGATTTCCTTCCTAACCTTTTGTTTCAGGTAGTGTAAAAAGACAACATCTTGATTATGTCATTACTTTTCTTCATGTTACATGTGCTATCCAGTTTAGTGGTTGCTGTTGTTGAATGTCAGAAGTCATCTAGATTTGGTTATGTGCAAACGTTCTTTGATTTTGATGTTTCAGCGCTAGTCTACGAGATCAGACCAAGTAAAGGTTTCTTCAAGACCGTCATGATTCCTTCGCTTGAATCCGATTTCAATCATTTATCTGAGAAAACGATTTTCCATTTAGACATTCTCGAACGAGCTGAACACCATGCACAGAATCGGTATGTGATTCTTGATCTGACAAGGTTAAGAACATGGCACGAGTTCTTGGATATTTTGCAGCATCTTGAGGTGATGAACAAAAAACTACCACTAGTGCAGTCTATTCTATTTTTCATTTTACTTATCGTCTTTGCTAATGCTGTAGTTCTCACCTATGCCCAGTTACCCAGCCTATATGCCCTTCTCCAACAGCGCCGGTTCTACTGGCTTGGAAATGTAAACCGTATCTCAGATGGGAGGATATCTAAAGTTCTTCTTTACTTGGAAATGGCCATCGGCAAGAGGGCGACCTCATCTTCTCTTCAAGGATGTCTGAAAAAGGGACATGATGGCGATAGACATGGACATCTAGAGGTAGGATGTGATTTACACCAAGGGATGGGTAAGGAGAAGAAAAACAAAGGCTTGCCGCCAGTGAGAAGCGTGTTCAACGGAAAAAACAACCCAGCGACATCGGGGGAGGGTGTTTTCACATGCATTTTTTTCAATCGAGACTTCCGTGTGAGGCTGCACATCCATCAGCAGCTTTGGACACAAAATCAAGGTTTCTCGAGAAAGACAGATGTCACTCCTATATTAAATGGATTTTAACTGATACATCTAATGAGGTATTTAAAATATTCAGTATTTGTTAATTTAACATTCTGTATTTTATGATAGATTCAGTTCATGTCATCAGTGCTTTCATCCCATTTCTAAATCATACATTCTCTTTTGGAAATATTTGTCTTGATTCCTACTTCTTGGAGCATTTGTTGAAAGAATGTTGATTTGTTGTTCAAGATCATTCTTATCCCAACTATAAATACCAATGTCAACATCATCGTTCTTACCTGTCATTATTATACTGTCCTCTGCGTTCAAATGCGTTAAGGAATGTTATCACAATTCCAATTAACAAGTCCGGCATTTTCGTAAACGTAGCCTTTCCTTAAATATCTTAATTGTGATATTTAATCCATTTTTCTATTTCCATATATATTACAATAAATGACCTTCTTCTAAATTCAGTTTATCCTCACTCACTTCCTGCTACCTCTATTTCTGCCCCTATATCTTTTCTCTTTCTTAAACATACACACAGTTTCAAATGATATGCTCATTTAAACAACCGTACAGAAATATCAGACTGCGAGTCTGTACAAATATTCGCCTGTTTGTTATAACGTTTCAAAAAGAATGGCTCAGGTACCGCACTGAAAATGGCTGAGCTAATTAAGCTGCCTATTTATCAAGACAAGATTAGTTTAAGCTTGTGGTTTGAAGAAGGCGTTTATATTACTCTATATGCGCGACAGTAATTTCTGCGGAAATCTGATAACAGCGTTACTTAGTTAAGTCACAATCGACAAATAAAAAACTTAGTAAAAAGTATAAGTTGCATTACTAAAAATAAGAAAAGATACTTAAGCGAATGAATTGAAATTATAACATTGGTCAGAAAGAAACATCTGATTAAATATTTCATCACTCCTCCAAGCAAGGAAGTAAAGCCACTGAGACACAAGAGGTTACTTGGTGGAGAAGAATTAAAAACAGAAACATTGGTAATGAGCGAAAACAGAAGAAAAGCAATGAAGCGGATAGTAGATAGCAATTCACATTGAATTTAAATTTTTGAAGATAAAAGTTGACTGGAAAGCATGGAGCCGGAAGAGGGGTCCACAAGTGAGATGTGCGAGAAAAGAAACTTATAACATAGAACTTACGGTTACATCGAGACAACTCAGCTGTAAATTGGTGAGACCTCGTCGCCAGTCTACGCTTAAATTTATAAAGTGTAAATACCATAGCGAAGAGCTCATCAGAACAATTACCATGAAATTATTTATAGAAAAGGCACAGGGACGTAGCCTTATGGTGTTGGGAAAGAGACTGAACCCGAGACGCGAGAACAATGCTGATCCTTTTTTGGATTTTATCGAGGAGATCTAGAAAAATAACAGGAACAACAGACCATATGTGACAGCAATATTGTAACTATGGACGAATGGTAGACTTATACATATGTAAGATAGATTCCGAGGAGAAAAATAATATAGCACGACAAAGTTAACCATCTGTCTTAGCAGCGACCATTCTTTCTTGGGCGACCATGTTCTTTTCTTTTGTTCCATTTAATAACTTTTGACTTTTTACCATTCCTCTTTCTCCATCTTTTGCCTTCCATTAGCGCAATCTCTCTCATGCGTGTTTCTCCCCTCTTACAAGCTCAATGCTCTGTGAGGCTTAAATTCTCTTGACGATCCTCATTATATGCCTCAGAAATTTCTTACTGTTTCTCGCTGATTTTTTCTAAACTGTAGTAAGCTTCCATCATTTTATACTCCAGAAAATCCTCACTATTTCTCTAAACTGAAATATACCCGACGAGTGTTAGATTCTCCAAGCAATCTTTCTTCAGTGTTATTCTCAGCATTCGTCTGTAGGAACGCTCTTTTTTTCAAGTGTCTTCTTTATCCTTGGAGAGATTGTTTTGCATTCCTTGACATATATGAAAGCAAACACTACGTCGGAATTCAGCATTCATTTTTTTTGTTTGTAACAAAATTTTCCTATCTCTTAATACGCTGCTTATTTTCTGGAAGACGTTATTTTTATTACTTCCCTGCTCAAATAATTAAATGCCTTCACCTGTTTGATTTTGACTCCCAAATATTTAGTTGATATATTACACTATCTTTTTATATCTTTTTGCTTATCGTTATTATTACCTTTATTAAGACGAATTCCACCATTTTGAATAGCATTGACTTTAATTGCTTACCAATATTATAATGGAACATTTTCTGTTGAATAATGCAGAATCGTGAAAATGATATTACAAAAATTAAAAGTTCAAATGATTAAACAAATATAGTTCAATAGATTGATTACTATTGATAAATTCTTTTATCTCCATATATTTTTAAAATCTTTTTGAAAGAAACATTACTTCAATGTTTAAAAAGACGCTTTCGTAAAAACTTAAATACTAATAAATGTTCAAGTGTTAAGACATAATCAATAGAAGCCAGAGAAAAAGAAATTAAATATATTTACATAAGGATAATATGAACAAATATACAATTCATCGGATTTCAATGACTATAAACTGAAACAAGATTAAAATATATGACAATGAGAAACAAATAAAGGAATAACGGTTAGTTCTTACAATATTCTTTCAATATTTCAATTTAAGAAATTTATAACATATGCGCTAGCAATGCTTAAAAATTAATATGTCCTATTTTTACCCTGAATCTAAGACAACGGTACAAATAGTACAATAACATCGTTGGATAGAGAAAGTTTTTAGCTAAAGAATACATAGTCTCCACTAATGGGTGTTCATTTTTGCCAGCGAAGAACAAGATCCCGCGGGAAGTTCTCGTAAAAATATGCACCAGCAGCGCCATTATCAGGGATATGATGTCTTTATCTTTCAACGTCCGGAACTGATAAAAACCGTAAGACACCAAATTCGGATTATACGGTCGATGTGAAATGACAGTCCTGCAAAACATTTATAGCCTAATCTGTGGCCATCAAACTGGTGGGAATCCCAGCCTTATCGTGTCCTAATAAATAAAAAAAAATATTTTTATTTTAACTTCGTTCCCATCTTTCTTCGAGAAACCAGATTAGCTCTTGATGAAGATAAGATTTTGAAGAGACAGAGATATGTTTCTTTCGACTGATGCTGAGAATTCCATAGAACATATCAGCAATGGAGACATTTTAAGTTAAAATCTGGATGAAAAATGCAATCAGGAAGGCATATTTGAAATTTTGGTCATAAATAATGAGAAAGGGGAGTTTGAAGTATTTGACTCGGGACATATTTGAAGTCAAAGGAAGTGCAGGAGAAAACAAGTTTGTGTAAATGGATGGGAGACCCGGGGCCTAAAAGGAATTGTACGAGAACTAACGTTGCTTAATACTCTAAAAGACAAGAAGCTGTGAAGAGCCATTATCGGCTTGAAAAAAATAATTAAAAATTACTTTTAGCAATTGAACCCTAAAATACCGGTAGTTTGTGTTAACACTTGATATTATGTAAAACGGCACGGCAGTAAAGACCTAAACATTTAAATGAAAGTAACAGAACAGAAAAGAAAAAAAACAATCGCAATTAATGCTTATTTTTATATCTTTTTGGAGATATGTTTTTGATAACTATGCCAATCTGTGAATCAGTGTAAAGGATGAGTAACATTCTAAAAGAATTTCAAGAGTCTTTTCTAATTTCGAATTAAACTCCGAATAGCTGTCATCAAAATAAAACAGATAAAATAATATCCAATAAACAAATGTTATGCCAGTTTACTGGGATAAATTCATACACATTGTTATTTGAAACATGTTTTACAGACACACATACACATACACACACGTAAACACAGACGCGCGTGCGCAAATACACACATGGACACGCGCGTGCGCAAATACACACACACACACACACACACACGGACATGCGCATACACATACACATACACTGGGCTATATAAGAAAACGGATAACTCTGAAGTGATTGGGGAAACACAGGAGAATGAAAATTCTTTAGGAGGAACCGGAGAGCTAATTCTAGACAGGAAGCAAGAGATAAACCTTTACTCCTGTTCAAAAGACAAGGAACGTTTATGAACCAGACGATAGGCGAAACTATCTACTCCTATTGATAAGTAGAAAAATAATTAGTAAGTAAATTTTCAGAGTTCCGGCGCAGACGTTAGAATTATCGAGTTTAAGTAGAAGGAACCGAAGAAGAACCCTGTACAAAAAAAAAAAATGGATAAACCTCTACTCCCCTTCAAAAGTCCAGTATGGAGCGTGAACGGGACGATATGCGAACCTATCTATTGACATTTTGATAAGAAGCAAATAATTAGTAAGTAAAATATCACAGTTCACGCAGAGAAGTATTGAGTTGAAGTAGATTTTTGAAGGAACCGGAAAATCAGGAAGTTTTATTAAATTCAACACACAACTTCTATTGAGACAGTTTATATTGGAACCAACCCTTTGATTCACTAGGCAATTGTCTCGTAGGAGTTTGTTCGTGAGTTTGGTGACATAGTGGTTGTGAGTTCAATTCCTGCGTGGGACAGTGTGTACTTGAAATAAGTAGGAACAGGCGAGAAATTCTTGAGCAATACTACAAATAAGAACTAGACTAGATATGAGCAGTGGAACGAGAACTGTCTACCCCCGTAGATTAAATAAAAGATTCAATTGAAAATATAGTGTAGATAAATATACACCAGAGGAAAGCCGGAGCGCACAACGGTCGAAATGTTGCGATAACAACAACAAAGATGAAGACAATAGTCCGAATATAAATAGTGTAAATAATGATAACTCTTCATACCATAAATTCAGAAAGAAACAAGTTCTATTTCATTCTTGTAGTATTTTTACAATTTTCAAGGGAGATGTTGTGTATCAAGGAGTTCATGATGTTTTGTTTTTTTTTTTTTATTCAAGTACATTCGACAGGTTTCAGTCATTATCAAGAACCACGTGCTGTCAGTGTATTCCACACGGACAGCACAGGCTTCTTGATAAGGATTGAAACAGTGGAAAGTATTTGAAAAAAAACAAAAACAACATAACAAACATGAACTTCGACAGTTTATTCACAATTTCAATCCCGATATACATCTTATTTAAAAACTGAAAATTATAATAAAGAATTAAAAAGATAGACCATGTTGATTAAATTTAATAAAACATGTTTGGATCTACAATCTTCCATTCTCCGATATTGTGTTCTCTTCCTCTACATATATAGAAAATTTTAAATACACTATATATAATTTATGATTTTTATTAACAGTAACATCGATATAATTGTTTCTCACATATTTTGACACTTTATATTTTCTCGCCTCAGGTTGACTTTTACGATGCATTAATCAAAATTTTACTGATTATCCAGGTCAGCTAAGTTGTGAGAGCAAGCTCAGATGATCAGTATTTGCTTACGCAGGTTTTCCGGTTACAAGGAATTGGCATTCATTATATACGTCAAATAAATTCGATCACATATCGCTTTTATTCTCACTTCCTCTTATCCATTTTTTTCTTTTTATTTTGTTTTTATTATGGGTTTTCCTTTAAATTCCTTTTTGCCAATTTTCTCTTCCTTGATCCAACGTTTCTATTCGTCTTTGCTTTCATACTGTCCGTTATCATAATTTCTTTTCCTCGTCTTTCTCATCTTTATTTATACTTTTTCCTCTCTGTCATTTTCAATAGATATCTCTTCCCGCAAGTCTTACTGATTCTCTTTTTTTTTGTTATTCTATAAGTTAGACCTTTTTTTATTTTTCTTCACTCTTTCTTCCTTTCCATTTTTATTCGAATACTTATTCCATACTTCCTCATGCTTTTTATTTGTTACGACTCAATTCTTCGTATTATTTTTTATCTAATAACGAATTGCGTCGCGTACTTTTTTCCATTTCTAAAAAGAAACTACCTGCCTATCCTTGCTTCGAAATACTTCAATGTTTAATTCAAATCACGAAGCAGTCACAGCGTGAAGAGAGTTTCCTGTGGACACTTGTCCGCACACATCGTGTTGGGCTGTCAATTCCGAGGAAAAATTACCCGATTTTTTATAGGGTATGAACAGGTGTCAGGTCAAGAGCTTTTCCTTCTTTTTTTCGTAAGTTATGTTGCGTAAGAAAATTAGGATTGCCTACTTTTGGAAAATCTTCAATTACGAGGGGGTGCTGGAAAATTGACTTTCTAACCAAGGCGTATTTCTAGAAGAAAAATGTAATGTTTGGTTTGGTCATTTGATCAGATTTTGGGAAATAGATGGGGCCAATAAATCTTCAGCACCCGATTGTGTTTGAAGAGTAAAAGATATTTACAAGGAAGCACATGAGAAATGTAAACAGGCGAGAGATGCATGTCAAAGATTTTACAAGTAAATTAATACATTTGACTTATGATTTATGAAGGATTGTGTAGTAGCAATATTTCATGCAAGATAAGTCAGCTGGACACAAATCATACATATTTTATGTGTACAAACAAAAATACCACCACAAATACATCTAAATGAGATAATGATGTAGCAGAAGGAATATATATATATATATATATATATATATATATATATATATATATATATATATATATATATATATATATATTCCTGCCTGCGCGTATAACAACTTTGTATATTTTAACTCCAGCATAGCTTGTGATTTTCACCCTACATAACGCTATTGTAACAAAATTGTTCGCCATTTATATATTGTCATATATTCTGTTTATTATATTACTGTCCTGAAAAGAAAGAGAGCGATAAATTAAAAAGAAATAGTTAACAGAGTACAATAAAGTCGAGAGAACATGAAAAAATCATCTGTGGATACAACTCTTTTGTCATTGGACGATTTCTTCGGATGTAAACACCTAGGTAATACATATGTATTCTAGAATCATTTCGAAAAAGAGGAAGTTACCCAAGAACACCAAATTCGTTAGTAGCGATAAAAGAATTTAAATTAGTTTCGTAAAGTGCTACGATATATGCGCAACGTTTCAAGTGAAAGGATTCTACACTAGAGTAATTGGTATGAATACAACGAATGATCATACCCATTCGTAAGATAGTTTGAGGTGCGAAAGTGATTTTTTCCTTACTGGTTTACGTTTTTCTTTCTTTGTATCTACCATAAAAAGATTACGTTTTAAGGTCAAAATAATTATTACTATTCATTTTCTATGGCAATATAAACTGAACAGGGTTGCCACTGGAAATACATCAGGGAGCATATATATTATGCGACTATTGACCTGAGCAGCAGGGTTACCAAAGAGTCCGGACTCTATACTACCAGTCGGAATGCATCAAGCAGAAAACTACCAACCCAGTACTCACATAAGGAAAAGTTGCAGACAGTGATCAGTCTGATTACCAAAAGAGACAGTTAAATCATTAAGACTATAAAGGGAAGTAACTGCATAAGCATTGTCCTAAACTGGAAACAAGGGGTAAACTTCTACACCTGTTCATTTATGAAAGAAATACTTGCCGGGCGATACGCAAACCTATCTACTCCAATTAGCAAAAGGATGGGCGCTTTTACTGAGGTACTATCTCTAGGATAGTTGCTAAATAAGTCTCCACACACCTTCCAGAACAAGTATTTATTGCTAAATTATTAAAATCCCTCAGAAGGTTATCCCAGGTGTTGAAATCAAAGGATAATTAATATGAAATTAGAGATCACATAATCATGTTAAAAATTAAAGTTTAAACATAATATAATTATTTCTATGGTAATTGTTCTCTCTTCTTTTATTGTTCTCTCTTCTTAATAATGTTTTTTTTATATTCACTAACACTGATTAGCCTCGTTCGTCTTAGTGCATGGTTTGAAGTGAAATAATAAAAAAAAACACATGATGTAATTAATATATGTTAAACTCGTCCGAAAAGCCGATTTGACAAAGAGAAATACTTTATAACTTCAGACATTCAAAATATAAAACAATGCGATAAGCTACAGAAATGATTATCAGTTAGCGCTGAAGAAGGAAGAAGTTGAAGATGCTGGTCTGAAAAGGACAAGCTAAGGATGTTCTCTTCAAGATTTGCATCTTGTAAGAAAAGAGATTATATGAAAATCTGTCTTTGTCAAGCGATAAAACTTTAATACTTGTGACCGTGTGGAAGTATCAATAGTGTAAAATGTACGGCCCTAAATCATGTCTTAAAATATAAGACTGATCACGAGACTTCTCTAAAAGACATCAAGGACTGTGTAATAAAACAGGCAACAGAAGACATAAGGAATGTCGTGTGATTTGCGATAGCCATGGGCCAGAGAGTTACTGACAGAAAACGCTCTCACAGACTCCCAGGTTGTAAGAGGACTTTCGGCCAGTAACAAGGAAGCGATGTTGTGATGTTTTGGATAGGATTATAGTTGAATGAAATTATATGCCAATGGCAACTCGTCGATGATGCTAAACATGACATCTCATATTGAATACACACGTGGAGCTATGTTTCAAGAAGGCAATCACATTCCGAATGATGATGATTTTATGCGCGATAACCCATCAGAATCGAAGAGAAAAATACAAAATATCTAAATAAAATATTCTACAAAGACATTAGGTTTATGAAATGACTGGCCTGTTCAAGCGACCTTAAATCGACTTAAAATCGTGAAGCGTTAAAAAGGAGGTTACTTTACCGGATTAACTTAAAACTGTATACCGGATACTGTCCAGTTGTTTCTTTTTAATGAAGAAATACAACGACCCACAAGATTAATGGAAAAACACCTTCTGATATTAATTCTGGAGAATCTTCTTTTCCTATGTGCTGTGTCTCTTCAAGACGTTGGCGATCATAGCTCACCACAATGGCATTTTGTTTGTAGTGCTTTTTGCCATCTCTACAAAACCTTGATCCGCCATCCATTCTTCATGTCAGGTAGTTTATGTATTGCTTTTATGTGGTCCTTTTACCATCAATTTGTTCTGTGAGAATCAAATTTTCCAAACCATCACTCCTGATTATGTGCCCTAAAATATTCAAATGTCTCTTCCTTATGTTAGGTATAATTGTACGATTTTTCCATTTTCTATAAAACTTAGTCATTCCTTACATGCTCGGTTCTTTTGGAATACATCTTTCGCTATCCTAATTCTGACCAGGTATGGAAAATAAAGAACATTTCTGTCACTCTAGAAATATATATAAAAATCTACGCACTCAGTTCAAAATGAAACAATAACAAAAAAACCTACCTTAATAGCTAATAGAATAGCAGAAAGTTGGAAAGTTTTTTAAACACTTTGTGTCCAGAAAGGAAATCACTTATACGAAGACAAGAAAAATTAAATAAAATCGTCATCGCAATAATTTGTCAGTCGTCTTTAATGATACTTGTATAAAAGAAGGATTGCTACCCAAATACACAATATATATATATATATATATATATATATATATATATATATATATACGTGTGTGTGTGTGTGTGTGTGTGTAATAGCTGCCATGTCGTTGTCGTGTTTGAACGTTGTAAGATATAATTACAAGACTCACTTGTGACTCACGATTTCAAGCAATGACCATGCATGAATTCACCTTTAGCAAGGGTTAAGAGGTCAACACTTCCAGTCAACTTACCGCGTGATTGGACACAAATCCACTTGATTTTAGATCCATGCGCCTGTTCTAGATGGTCGATGATTCCACGAGAGAATACATTCACTCTTTGACAGATCTTGTTTTAAATTCTGCTGGGTCCATAACCACCATGTTCACTAAAAATCCTGACATTAATAATAGTAGCCCACATAGAGTGACTCGTATAAATAACATTGTTAGCATTTTCCCATTTACAGTACCGTTTCACGCTCAGCGATTTTCAAAAGTGTTCTTTAATATATATATATATATATATATATATATATATATATATATATATATATATGTTGATGTAAACAGCTAAAAGAAAGAGTGTAGACTAGGTTGTAATTGAAATCGAATCGAAATGAGTCCAAATTCTACTATATGGTCAAAATAACAAGTCAAAAAAGAATGTCCGCTTTGTTTAGCAAAACATCTCAGATAAAGAAAAGCTCGAACTCAAAACCATGTAAAAGACAATGAGAAATCATTTTATCCTTTCCATCGAACAAAAATATACGATTGCATAGTTTCCAAATAATAAGCAACAGTAAGCTGTTAAAGCGACTGATTACCTATGATCTGAAAGGATAGAATACTTAAGAATGGTGTTTAATTTTGTGTTTGCACTCTCTTGACAGGTGAAGGTTTCGTGTTTGGCGATGTGGCCCTAATCCGTGACTGCACCCGCACAGCATCTGTTGTAGCCGATGAGCCATGTGACCTTCTTGTGGTCGATCGTGCCCTTTATAACCGGACAGTTCGGGAAGTACTGAACCTAGAATGGCAAGAGAAAACACAGTTCGTCCAAAACAACCCTCTCTTCAGCGAATGGTCATCACGTCATCGAAAGCAGCTTGTTATCTCGCTGCGAAAGGAATCCTACCAATTTGGCAGCGTTGTAGCCAAACAGGGTCAGCCTGTCCAGAACATCTATTTTGTGCTTAGGTGAGTAAGTGAAAACGTACCTTCGTTAACTGCAGCTTAACGCTGTGAAGCAAACATAGATCGACATTTTAAGAGAAAAATAACTTTTGACTTATATTGCTACTAGTTTCACATCGCTTTTCCAAATAGTGACTTTTAAATTTACACTGATTCGTCTTTTCCTGGGATAACATTTAGTTATGCAAGCAAAAAATAAAAATGAGTGTGAATATTTTAAAATCAATCTATCTAAAAGGCTATCCTGCAAGAAATATTCATTATAATTTAAGTTATCAGTGAATATAAGGATTCTGTTACGACAACATTAATGTTTACTGTTAATTATCAACAATGAAATCCAAATATCAATTGTGTTGCCTTCTGATTTGAGAAGATTATTGATGATGACCGGTTAAAAACAGAGCTTCCCAACTTATCTGATGTGGTGTATCGATAGTTTTTGGGGTTTTTTACCATTATACTAGGGACAAGTAACATTTATTTTAATCAATTCATCCCAAGCAAGGCGTAAATGCGACTATGACGAAATGGGCTAACTGAAGTGAAAGGGAATGAAAAGACTTAAAAGGAACCGGAAACCCAATCCTAAACAGGAACCAATTCATGCTATATATTTGTTTATTTTTTGTATGTCATCTAATTTATTAGCAATCGAAAAAACTTTTACTTGAACATACGTAAGAATAGTACAGGCAAATATAACAAAAACTAATATTAAAATTAATATAATTCATATATATATATATATATATATATATATATATATATATATATATATATATATATATATATAGTTTATGCAAAACTATGTAATCGGTATGGTAGACACAAGGGAGGATGATATCCAGGGAACTCAATGTAAATTCAGAGCAAATATGTTTGAATAAAAAACAGATCCTTTAAGGTTCCATGTAATAAGTTATTTCACCACAACCTTTTTAAAGGGCTCTGGATCATCAGACTTTACTTCCAAAAGTTGAAATGAAAAATGAAAAGAAACTTACACAATTTTGACGGACCGCACCAAGCATATGTGAAATTAACGAAGTGAGGAAGTGAGGTGGGAGAGAAGATATGAGTGAGTTGGATGTACCATTTTCAATTCCTTATCCTTAACCCCACTCTGTGTAGGCTTAACTTAACGTATGCTATTTAGATATAGATGGTTAAGGGGTGAGGGAGAAGACCGACTTAAAGGGGGAAGATAGTTAAAAATAAAATAATAAATCATGTCCCTGAAAGCAGTGGTTTTCTTTGCAATACGTTTAGGGCGTAGCTACTAGACCTGCAACCATCTGGTTTTGAATTCAGTTGTTTCTCCTCGCCAACCAAAACTGAGGAGCGCAGCTTACGCTGCTATTAATGCCTGGCTGGAGAGAGAATGGTTTCCATCAACATCTGTCGATATTTCTGAAATGAGGAGTTTTGACTATTTACCTTGCTTGGACTGTTGTCCTCACGACATTTTGGCTGCTGTATGCTCCGGCCTACTATAGGATTGGAATTTCGAGCCGAACCCTTTATTTAGTCTACGTGATAGATAGTTTTAGTTCCACGTCCTATGTCAGTTAAACCCCTTTAGTAACTCAACTCTTCAAGTTTTTGTTCATCTTTGAGCACAACACTTTGGATCGTCACTATTTGGTTTGCTTCAACCAACACTTTTATCCACTGGGTCCTTGGGACATGTGTCCATGGGGCATGTGTCCTTGTGGTATGTGTCCTTTGTTATATTAGTAAGTTATTTTTATATATATAAAACATATAAACCTAGTAGCTTATTACAATTTTTACCAGAGCTCATATTACAATTTCGTATTGTATCCCCGTGGGCTAAATAACATTTTCGGCTCGAAATTCAAAGGTATATCACCTGAAGAGGGCCGGAGCGTACAAAGAACCAAACATCGGGAATATGATAATAAAGATGAGAAAAACTGTTCGAACAATGTAAATAATGATTATAGTTTTGCTTTTGTTCATAGATCTTGTCTTCCATTGCGAAAAATATCATGTCATCTTTCCCTGAATATGTTCGTTAAAGATGGCAAATATCTTCATCACTGTATAATTCTTAACATTTTTATTGCTATAATTTCAGTTCATTTTGTTTGTTGAAATACGCTTGATACTCAACGTATATCTGCAAGCAATTTATTTATGATCATTTCTCATAGTATGCAGCACAAGGACCAGAATTTCAAGAATTTGCTTTTATATAATTTTCAATAATTGGAACATAAACTGTTTACTTCTGTTGTCATTCTTGCTTTTATTGTAAGAGTTTCTCAGTGAAGGAAGCAGTGTATCGACTTGCGTTTCTAAGCAAACTTCATGATCTCGGTAACTATTACTGAATATCATCCTGTCACTGGCGTATCGCCGTCAGAACGTACGCTTAAGCAAAATTTGTTATTAAAAAACAATTAGTTAACGATGTAGTCACTCAGTCTTCAGAACAACCTATATTTTACTGTAGTTAAGCAGAGAAAAATGATCTTTCTTCATATCATTCTGCTTTTAAAATAGAAGTACTTTGGTAATTTAATATCTCTTATGAAATTGATCTTTGATATCCTGAGTCAAAGCTTCAATACTTCTAGTTAACATGTCATTTGAAAGTATCAAATGAACAAATTCCCTTGCAGCCATCTTGCCCTGCACTTCTTGTAGATATTACTTAATACATTATATTAGCAGATGCCCTATCCGGAAGTGCATAAGAATACGTTGACTCTATCCTCATGCACATGGGTAACCACCATCACAAAGGACAATCTGTTTATTATACCTATGTCTATTTATTTGTCTCTCGTGCAAATCAAAACCTAGTTTACCTTTTATTATTCTTGTGTTAACAAAAACTATGTGCTCTTTTTTGACTCTTGTACAAACTCAAGTTATTCTTGCATTGAATATGCCTATCAGCATTAAATATCCTGGAAAAACTGATATATCATAAAAGATATAAATTCCAAACCAAACCCTGTCAATATTTTCTCGTCGATTCTGCATGATTTTTAGTCTTAGCAACTAAAAATGCTATTTTATAAAAGGCTTGCAAAGTACAAATATTAATTTGTGACATCTGAAAGTTATTTTTATCATAACCAAAATGTTTTCTTTCAAATACTTTATTTGATTTTGATATGTGTTTTTTTTTTTTTAAATATCTTTTGACGTTGGATGATTTCATCAATTCCTTAGTCAACTCATTTCTGTAAATATGACTCTACAATCATATGTTGTTACAAAACTGAAGTGAATGTCAGAAGAATCATATTTTTTGCGAAAGTTTAACCTGAATTGTTTTGTACCAGAAGACTTCAGTTTTATTGACATCATCGTGATCTGATTTAGAATTAGATTTCTAATCAGTGACCCCAATGCATCGACTTGATAGACAAGTCCATAAAGCAATACGTGCGGAAATTAAAAAAAAAAAAGATTTGTAAGTTAAATCTATTAGTACTTAGATTCTCGGATCAGTAGTATCGATGAATCAGATAATGACAGTAGCCAGTGTACCACAGGTTGAGCAATACTTCTTTAGAATATAGCTTAAAAATAGAATAGGGACAATATATATCTTATAGTTTTTATAAACTGAAAACGCTGCTAGAAATATATCTGCGTTTAAAATGCATACATAAAGCAATATATAGTTTTAAATTTACATGCCAACACATCTTTTTACTATGTCTTTCTCCTTGATTGATCGAGTGACTGATTGATCGCTCACCCTGTGTTAAACCAAGTTTTGTTATTTGGTAATTTTGTAAGTTAATCTTCTTCCCAATTTTAAATAGGTACCAAAAGCAGGAAATATATTTTGATATTCATTTTTCGTTTTGCTTCAAGAAGACTAACAAAAGCTTACGAAACTAAAGCTGTTTACATATAATCTTATTTTTCATCTTAAATGGAGAATTCTCAGTATATTTGAGAAATACCACGTGCTGTAAACGGGGATGTGCGGCTTCTGTAATGGATAATGTGTCGGATTTGTTAATCGGAGAACCGAGTTGCAATTTCATTTGTTTGCGTTATATTCACTTACGTTCAAATACCCTTGAGAAAGCTAAGAATCCACCTATTCCCCCCAGCTATGGGTTAATTAGTAAGACTAATCATTATTATCTTAAAAGAATATTGCAGTCTAAAAAAATGCTTTATAACTTTATGTAAAAAAGCGTTGGTAAACCGTAGAAAATAAATTAATCAATCTCACTATATTTTGACATATTTTGTTTATTCAAACAATTGTTTACATCTTAATTATTTTTATGTTATTATAGATGCGACCCTTCTACTAAGTAACTAGTGACCATCTTCCTATGTGTCTATAATAGCATATATAATGATCACGATAAAAAACAATTCGAATAAAACGAAAAGCCAAATTTTTACTTTTAATTTTACACGTTGAGTTGTTTTGATAATTTCAATTAGGATATTGAAAAAAAAATTGATATATATATATATATATATATATATATATATATATATATATATATATATATATATATGTGTGTTCATAGCGCAACCATTGACCAACACCAAGTCTGTGTGTCCCTGTCGAAAGACTTAGCAACAGCTACCAAGCCCAAAATTTAAGGCCCGACGCCGGGAGGGCGTGTATTTTACAGATTATTGTTTTGTTAGGCTTTTTTTTCTTTTTATTGTGCGTCACACATTATTTTATAACGGTTGTCTTTTGAACTTCTGGGTCGGAGCAGTCAAGTGGTGCAACGACTCTATTAGTTGACGTGGCTATCAAAATATGAACAGAAATAGAAAAGGAAAAGGAAAAATTACATTGCATTAACTATGAGAAGACAACAAAGGGAATTGCTGAAGAAGCGATTTTGCTCTTATTATCGTAGATGTTAAATGTTGCTTAAGACACTTTCACAAAAAGGCTATTTATTTTGTGCAAATCTACTGAGAGTTGAGCACTTTGTTATGATATTATTATAAATATAGAAAATTTATTTATTGTTATAAATATAGGAAATTTAGATGTCTGACCATGGCAACTTTTAATCGACAATAAATATACTTCCAAATAGATGAGCCACACATTAACATTTTTTAATAACAACTTTCCAAATGAGAAAATATAGCTGATATACTTTTAATGCTCAAACAGTAATTCTCTATTTGATTAGTGGAGCTACGTTACTGAAATAGAAACTTAATATCATTTACTCGTATTAAGCAACAGTTAAATGACTTACAAGATTTAACGCTCGTTGTGAAACGCCCAGCCTATTTAACAAATTCCTGCTTATTTACAAGTATCCATGACTAACCTAAATAGCAAACATTTACTTGGGGACATACCAGTGTTCCGTTGGTATAATTTATAGCCACAGTTCACAGGGATGAATAGAAAACCGCTTAATTTAAACTAGAACCTTGCTTTTTTTGTGTGTGAATTACTGGAAGGAAGAATTGTCATTATTTACACTCGGACTAATATTTTTGTGTCCGTCTATATTTCTGAGATGTACATTATTTACACTATTCGGACTATTGTCCTCATCTTTGTCGCCATATTTATCACAACGTTTCGGCCGTTGTACGCCCCGGCCTTCTTCAGGTGGTTGGAATTTCGAACTGAACCCTTTATTTCGCTCACTGGGGTAGACTGCCTTCAAGGACACATGGCACAGTGGATAAAGGCGTTGGTTAGATCCTGTGACAAGACCCAAAGAGTGTGAGTTCAATACCCAGGTTAAGGCAGTGGAGAAATTCCAGAGGGAAATTAGCAGGAGATAACTGATAACTGACATCCATCAAACATGGCACGTGGAACTAGAACAGTCTACCCCAGTGAGCGAAATAAAGAGTTCAGTTCGATATTCCAACCACCTGAAGAAGGCCGGAGTGTACAACGGCCGAAACGTTGTGATAAATATGGCGACAAAGATGAGGACAATAGTCCGAATAGTGTAAATAATGTAATATTTTTGTCTTTGTTGTTATTAGCCCAACCATCCTGCTGTTGCGCACTTCGAACTCCTTTAGATCTATGTTGATCCGTGTTATGTCCACAAAAATTTTGAACAGAACATTTCAATATCTGTCTATATTTCTGAGAATTGCAACTATTTACACAACCGACATTGTTCGGGCTATTGTCCTATTCTATGTTCTCATATTCACGACGTTTCAGCCGTTGTACGCTCTGACCTTCCTTGGGTGATATACGTTAGATGTTCGAAACGCATCCTTTATTTCGTCCACTTGGGGAGATAATTCTAGTTCCACGTGCCATGCCTTTTCTGGATATCTCCATTTCATTAACTCTTTAAACCTAGTCACTGGAATACTTCAAACAACGCTTTTATCCACTGGGCGTACCCCGGTGGACGAAATAATGGGTTCAGTTCGAAATTCCAACTTGAAGGCCGGAGTATACAACGACCGTAACGGCGTGAATATGGCAGCAAAGATGAAGGCAACAGTCTAAGCAAATCAGATCTAAAGAAGGAATTGTATTACATTGTTCAAAAGGACGCCAAAATTCTAAACAAGGGACGATAATGGGAAATCGTTTCTACGATATATATATATATATATATATATATATATATATATATATATATATATATATATATATATTCCTTTATATTCATTAATGTCCCTGACAAGAGGAATCCAAAAGATGCCAACTTCTATCAGATTATCACCTTTTTTCCTGTTAATACTACTAAATACAGATGTTTTATCGGCTCGATCTTATTCCCAAGACCTGGTCGAATGATCAAATCTCAGAATTTTACCTAAACCTTTTCAGTAGTACGTCGTACTGACAAAATCAAACTTAATACTCTATTCTCTAACTCCCATAGTTCATAAAATGAAAAGGAAGAAGAGAGATAGAGAGAGAGAGACTGTGTGCACGTGCCTGTGGTGTAGGGTGACATGTAAAATTTCAGGTAGCAAAAACAATCCAATGAATGCTGAGACACTGTGTTAAAAAGATGAAGACTACAGTTCGAAATAATATAAATAGCAATGAAAATATTTAATTCTTGAACTTCATAAAAATATATTAAATTGTATTTTAAATAACTTATTTCATATATTATAATTATTAGATTTACTGGTTAAATGTTCACTAAACCAGAAATTAGTTTTCGAAGTCAAAACGTTTTCAAATATTTAAATGATTTTCTGTTTCTAATCTTGAGATGTTTCTATGTACAAGTAAGAAACTTTGTATATTTTAAGACCGGCTTTCATTCATTGTCAAAAGAAAAAAATTCCTAAAGATTTGTAAAATGTAGATTATAATATTTGCTAAGTATTTATTTTATCACTTTTTTACCTTTTTTTCTTTTTTCCTCAAGGGGAGAAATTGAAGTCAGCATGGATTTTTCATTGCATTGCATACAACATCCGGAACTTTGGGCTGAAATTGAAGGCAGCTTTCCAGAGTTAATAAGCATGTAAGTAAAAGAGGTGACAGGAACATACCAAAAAATGTCTATTGAAGCCGTTCAGGCTTATATTTAAATCCTGTCGATTAAGTGGCTTCGTGTATTTACAAATTCTCATAATGGCAACTCAGCAAAGTCACCATCAATTATCGTTTTTAGTTTTTCAAGAATATATCTATAGGAACTGGTACCGAATATAATTTCATAAATATCTAACTTATTACTGAGTATTCAATTCTTTGACGCTAGTTCAATAAAAATTAAAGCCCTTCGCATATATTTTATATATAATTACAGACAATTGTTTTACTATTTAAAATTACTTGGTTAAAGTCTTACTGCCCTGGTTGTAAATTTCTAATGTGAAAAACTGTTGTTTGTTAATATATGTATTCCATGGATTATTGGTTTACTTTGCTTTACGGTATATCAACCTAAATTAGTTATTTAATGCCGACATTTTAGGATAGGTTCCTATTAATAGAATATATATTATTTGTAAGAAATCAGTTTGTTTGATCAGGTTTCATTGACGTATTTTTGTAAAGCTGGTTTTTGTCGAGTGTTAAATGTATAGCTGGTAATTTTTTTCAAAAAATTTATTGCTAGAATTTTTATTATAAAAATTTATTTTTAAACTTTTATGATGTTTTGATCCCAGTTTTGGGTTTAACTATTTACCCATAACTAGGAGCGTAACAGTTACTACCACCCAGAGCCAGAATGGACCTGGGAACAACAACAACGCTCCTCAAATCCTTGGTTAGAGGTCTTGCTGTCGGATGTAGTTTATCATCATACCAAGGACGACGCGTATTCCAATGTTAAGGTTGAGCGGAAAGCGTCTTCTACATCCCCATCATATTAGTTCTGTAATTCATCATTTTAAATGTCAGTGTAACGCTGACGACGTAGGTAGAACGAGTCACAGGTTGAAAGCAAGGATTAATCAGGACGTATCAGCCAATATTCGGAAAGGAAATTTGTATAGGTGCATTAATATATCTGTTTTGGGGAGAGAGTTTATTAAATATCTGTCAATGTACCTGATCCTATAACCAAGACATGTTTTCGATAAAAAGGAAACCTCGATATGATTTTCATCTTACAATTTTAGAGTCAATATATTGATATTGACGCCTGCAGGTAGGAGTGGCTTTACGTATAATTAACGTTTGATATTTATATATTTATTAAATAACATGCGATCTGTGGTGTTGTTGATTTTAGTGACTGTTCTCTTCCTCGATTACGCTCTGAGGATAGAGGAATAACAAACCAGTTAGACCATTTTTTATTTCTCTTAGTTTATTTACTTTTTTGATGCTACTTCTGTGTGCCGTGTTCCTTCATGATGTTAGTGATTCCTTTGTAGCTCTTAATAAATTTTGTCGTTTTGTTGCCTCTCCTAAACCTTGCTCCGCCATCCATTTACTGAAGCTCGCTAAATAGGTTATGCGTTGTTTTTCTCTGTCCTCCTTGCCTTTTAATCTGTTCTGTGAGTATCAAATTTTCCAAGCCCTCTTTCTTCATTGTGTGCACTAGAATTTTCAACTGTCTCTTTCTGATGTTAAATAGAAGTGTCCTTTCATTTTCTCTAAAATTTGATCGTTGTTCAAACGTTCGGGTCACTGTATTCACAGCATCATTTTGTAGAACTACATTTCTGTTGCTTCAAGTCTCTTCATTTGTGAAGAAAATGTTCAACATTTACTGCCATATTAGTAAGACTGATATTGCATAACAGTCCATTAATGTTTTTTTTGTTGTTTCTCATGATCTTTATGATAATGTAAAAACCGTTGGTATTCTTTCCTGTTATTTTAATATTTTCGTTTTATTCTGTGCCCTTTTTAAATGCAGTTAAATTTTGCTTTAAAAAGCAGAATTTTGAATTATATCTAAAATATCTAATTTAACCAAATTTTTTCATTGCTCAACAATACTGATAAGAGCGGACTCTTAGCATCATAACATTTCAATGTGAATGGGGTCAGCAGAAATATTTTTATTTGAACTTAATTTAAGAAACAGAAATGTCAGCTTATATATCTAAAGTGGAAATGAGCATGGTCGTAACGCAGAACAAAATATTATGCATGTAAACAATAAGACTTTAATTTTTAAACCGATACTAATAGTGCAGTATGTTTTATTATAATAATAGTAATAATATATTTTGTAATATATACAGAAATATCGTCAATTAGAAGATTTTAAACAATTCATAAAAGAGAAAATTTAATGCGGAAAATGAGATATTACAAAGTGTATCCAAAAGTTGTTTTTTACAATTAGTTAGGCTGACAAGAATTTCGAATTTGCTGGCAGTGTAATAAATACTGGTGCGGAATTTGAATCGGGAAACCGAGTTCAAATTTTAACCAAGGTATCTGCGTTCATTTTCGTACAAAAGACCCTAAGAAAGGCATGAATCCGTATCTTCTCCATCAACCTATATGTCCAAAAGTAGAGTAAAATGGCCTTTCTAATCTTGGATGGTAGAAAGGAAAACTAACTTTCAAACAATGGAGATGCAACGGGAAACCACTACACTATGTTTCTCAAGGAAGCATGGTGATTCTCAGATAATAAAAAAAAGTTACCCGTCAGAACATTTAATACATACGTCCTGAAGGGACATAAGCATATAAAAGATAATATAAGTGTTGTGTAGGAACCTACCACCCCTCTTGAAGATGAACTCGTCTACAAACAAGGACGTTAAATAGTGGCATGTAAAAAGAGGGTCGGAGAAGTTCTTAGGCTGACTTCCGACGTCTGTCGAACTATCTGCGTTAGCAGAGAGGAACCCGGACGAGGCTTTGCCGAAGGGCAAGGTTTCGTCCGGGGAGGTAGACAGGGCCTGAAGCCGTCTAATCGGCTTCAAAAGGCTATTTTTTTGGCCGAGCCTACGGGATCGGAGAAACCCACAATAAAACCGGCCTTGTGCCATATTCGTTTCCCGTGGGTGAAATGATAAATACCGAAGTTCTTGAGCTGAGTTAGTTATAGACTACTCAGGCGATTCTGTACCAACCGAATAAACCCCATTTTATTGTTACATGTTATTTGGCGTTTGTCTTTATTAACCCCAAATTAACATCATAACAGTGGCGACGAGAGATTCATTCATCACGCTGAGTGGAGAATTTTTCAACTCTAGGTGGACTATATAATTTTTTTTTTTCACACTGAAAGAAAGAAAAAAAAACAATACGTCGAACTTTGTTCTTCACGAAGAAATAGATTTCAACGTGCCAAAAAGAAAAAGACTTGTGCTTATTGTTGGATATATACGTGTTTTTTTCCTTTTTGACTGTTTTCGAAAAGTGTTTTGTGTAATCTATTACGCATAATGGAAGATTTGATTGCATTAACGAAAACTCTAGTGCAAAAAACCAAATTCAGCAACAAGAGCAACAAAATTTGTTTCGGGAACAACTATTGGATTTACAAGTTCAGCAGCGAAAATGACACAAAGGCTTTATTTGAAGCAATGTTACTAAAGAATCCAGTAAATTCGTCATTCACGGCCGAAGGTATTGCTAATTCTATTACCGAGTTCAAATTAACCCAGAGGAGGGTATAACATTTCCTGCGTATTTCAGAAGATTTGAAACAATATTTGAAAAAATGTGAAGGTTGGACTGATGAACAAAAAGTGAGTTTACTTTTACAAAAGTTGGGTACAGATGAAAATAATAAGTATACGAATTTTGTCCTTCCAAGAAAAACTAGTGACATTTCTTTCGAAGAAACTGTTAATACTTTATCTAGTATTTTTGGCGAGCGAGTTAGTTTGTTTCATACTCGTTTCTCGTGTTTGAATATGGTAAAGCGTGACGATGAGGATATTGTTACGTATGCTGGAAATGTTAACAGAATGTGTGAACGTTTTATGTTACATGATCTTTCAATTGATCGATTTAAATGTTTGATATTCGTTCAAGGCTTGACTTCTAGCAAAGATAAGGACATAAGGTCCCGAATATTGGCAAAACCCGAACAAAATTCCGAGATTACTTTGCAGAAGTTTACGGATGAGTGTCAAAGAATTGAAAATTTAAAACATGACAATACGCAAATGGAAGAAAAAGACGTATCCCGTGTCCATGCTATTCGACCAAAAAAGGGAATAGTTAATAAAACGTTAAAAAACCAACGTGCTTTGGATGCGGTGGTGGTCATTTTAAAAGTGAATGTTTTTTTCGCGACAAAAATAGCTATACGTGTGGCAATAAAGGCCATATAAGTACTCATTGTAAAAGCAAAAAAAAAAAAAAAAAATAAGTCAAAAAAAGATATTGTGAATATTGTGTTGTCACGTCAGGAGATTGGGGAGGGGCAGAAAAGAAAATTCGTACAAGTAAAAATTAATTGAAAAAATGTTAAACTACAGCTAGATACTGGAAGTGATATTTCCATTATTAGTACAGCAACATGGATTAAAATAGGCAGACCTTTGCTTAAAAAGACTGAAAAAGTGGCTCGCGGGATTTCTGGAAGAAAATTGCATTTTCAAGGTGAATTTTCTTGTAATATTTCATTTGTTGGTAAGACACTAAAGTGTATGTGCTACAAAATGTTTCAAATTTGTTTGGAACAGATTGGGTTATACTTTTTAATTTATGGAAACTCCCTATAAATTCTTTTTGCAATAGAATTAATGTTTCTTCTCCGTGTAAAAATCGGGTTACAGAAAATTTGAAAGATCTGAAAATAAAATTTTCCACAAGTATTTTCAGAAGGTCTGAGATGTTGCAAAAAGGCGAAGGCAAAATTTGAAATGAAGGAAAATGTAAAACCTATTTTCAGGCGAAAAAGAATGTGCCATTTGGTGTTGTGGAACAGATTAACAAAGAATGGGAACGGTTTTAAAATTTAGGAGTTATTTCACGCATTGAATTTTCAGAGTGGGCCTGCCCTGTTGTATATATTAAGAAAAAAAATAATAAAATTCGGATGTGTGCCGATTTTTCTACGGGTCTAAATGATTGCTTAAAAGACCACACATATCCTTTGCCTTTCACCAGAAGACATTTTTGCAAGTTTAAGTGGAGGAAAAATATTCGCGAAATTGGATTTATCGGATGCCTATCTCCAAGTCAAAAATGGACGCACAAAAGACATTTGAACCAATTAAGGGAAAGAATCATCGAAGAAATAAGTGAAGAAAAGGAACAACCAATGGAGGTATTATGATTTATTTGATATACCGACTCCACCATTGCCTGAAACAGTTGTTCAAAGAAGGACAAGAACTAGGGTGGAACGTTTAAGTCCAGATCCCAAAAGAAAAAAATATTAATTCCTTCGGAATTAATCTCAAGGGGGAGGTGTTGTGTAGGAACCTACCACCCCTCTTGAAGATGAACTCGTCTACAAACAAGGACGTTAAATAGTGGCATGTAAAAAGAGTCGAAGTTCTTGAGCTGAGTTAGTTATAGACTACTCAGGCGATTCTGTACCAACTTAACAACCGAATAAACCCCATTTTATTGTTACATGTTATTTGGCGTTTGTCTTTATTAACCCCAAATTAACATCATAACAATAAGATAGTTTATGTTAGTATCGCTTGTGAAATTAATATTCTCTTAAAAGAAATCACAAGTCCAATAAAGTTTTTAATTTACTTAAAATTTTGCTGGTAGCAAACCGCCTGTATACGGATAGAAAATGAATTGAGTAAATACAAAATAAGTAAAAAGGGGTGTAAGACATGGATGTGTCTTTTCACTGGATTAATTCAATCTTTACACCAAGGCTTTCCTAAGAGGACTATTAGTATTTCCAGGATTTATTATCCGTAGACACAATCCTTAGAACAATATCTGCATATGCCATCGTGTTGATGGCACACAGAAAGGAAGCTGCAGGAACTCCTAGATAAGACAGTAAAATAAACTTAAAAGAATGTTGCCTAAATTCTAAATATCTGAGAAGAGTGTTTTAACAGACGACAACAAATGCGACACTGAAATCTATAGACATATTGGAATATCAAAAGGTGCATTCTAAAAATTACATAAAGTAAGAGAAACAGGTAAAATTTGTTACAAACACAGAAAAGTGTGCGAAACTGCCATGAAATATACATCCTTCTTTATGACAATGAATTCTGGACAAATTTCTTACATATGAAGAAGATACTTGGGGCAAAAGTGATATCGCTTTAAAGAAGGAGCCTGAGAATGCGAGCAATGAGGAAATATTAAGAAAAATTTGAAACAAAAGCGTCATTTTCATATAGAATCAAAAAGAGGCAGTTAAAATATATAGGACACGTATTGAATAAAGAGTTTTTACAGAATTTGACATTCACGGCACATAGTGAAGACGAGCTTGTGTAAATGGATTGCTGAACAGGTAATGGCAATGATAGTATAAGAATAAATGTTGCTAAGTGCTACAAAGGATAGAAAGTAGTGGAGAGTCATGATCACCCACTTGCTGAAGGGATATGGCACATAGAATAAAAGAATAGTGTACTCTTGTGACATCAGTTCATCTTTGGTGTTACAAGCAGTTTTGTCGTTCTCTCCCTCGACTGCACCCTACACATAATAATAAAGGGAGTTGCATTTTGAGGAAATAGGTGGCCAGATGTAAGAGGTGTTGTGGTCGCAGAAATTATCTGACAGCAATGAATAGGTTCCCTGCTTGTGTTGCATGGTGCAGTCCTGTTGCCAGACATAGGATCTTCCAGCAGCCACCCTTTTGACCAGGTCAGCTTTACTTTCTCAAGGCACTTGATGTAGACAACCGTGTTGAGTCTGTGGGAAGATGAATAGAGGCAGTACGTCACCATCACTAGTGATCACTTCAAACGCCATGATGTTGGCTGAATATATCATCAAAATCACTCCGAATCCCCTGCACTGTTCACAGATTGACATCCAAAAACTATAAAATGTTCGTATTGGATTTTCCGGTGCGAATGCCAAGCGGTACTGCATGATGTTTCCAAATTTCTGGCGGAGTGAATTACGCCATTTTCCTCACAAACGGTGCCCAACTGACCCTACTTGACTCTTCTGTCGACAAAGCAAAATCAAACAACGCGTATGCGCAAAATTAAAAATAAATAATGTCGACAATATACCCATTGAACCCTGTAAAAGAATGATTGTTGCCTAAATGCACAAATATTAAATTACATGATCCGCCAGCCAACAAAGAATGTAAACAAAAAACTTAACGGAGTACCTTTTCAGTCGTTTTTAACGAAACTTCTATGAAAGAGAGATTGCTGCCCAAATGCTCACACGCACACACATACATACATACATATATATATATATATATATATATATATATATATATATATATATATATATATATAACGCCTAGCGATAAATGTATGTCACGGTGAGCAGAATTTTGTCAATAAAAGAGCAGAATATATATTAAAGCAGTAGACATTATCAATAAATAAAAGCTTTACGACACTTGAAGGCTTCGCGCGATGTTAACACTCCTCGGGGTCAGATAAGTTTCTCTTGGTTAATAGTGTCCTAAACACTATATATATATATATATATGTGTGTGTGTGTGTGTTAATAAGCACGTATATTTAATTTGAATCCTATTAAATTTACACACTTTCAGGTGAATCTCAATTGTAATTCAAGTAATGTTAAGATACTAGTTTCGAATCAATTTACTCCATTTTATTTTTATTCACGTTTCATCAGTTTTCCCTAAGCCCTTTAAAACTACCAGTAATGGTTCAATAAAGAGACAAATTAGACAACAGGGGCTACTTTCTAAGTAAATTGTTACAGACTCAAATCTACCTCTACGAAGTATACTTCAATAATAATAATAATAATAATAATAATAATGTTATCCGCTACTGAACCCACTCTGGATGGACTATTAGTAGTAGCTCCCTTTTTCACCTTTTGGGGCATGCATAAAAAACTGGGATCGTGAATATCAAGAGCCTGGTTATTTTTCATACCGCGCTGTAAACAAATTAGGACGCAAATCCCTCAGCTTTCAGGAAACGGGCCTGGCATTGATCTTACATTTTCTCATTCTTTCACTCACCAACAGAGTAAACTCAACCACCTTCATTCCTCCTTTTGCAGGGACTATTGTAAGAACATTCCTTAAATTTAAACACCCCTTCGGGAACTATCCTTGACCATTCATCATACTACGATAGAATAAAAATTATATTTCATTTTCTTCAATGTTTCTGTCTAATTCTTTCAATTATGTGAACGCCTGTAATTTTTGTTCAACGCACGACACCTTCTCATGCACAAAGGCTACTCCAAAGCAAAATAAAAAGAGCCATTTAACATTTAATTAACCTAAAAGAAATGTTATTTTCTAAAATCCAACAACCTAGACCAAAAGATTAGACAATGTTGTCATAAAATTAGCCCAATGGTTTTTAAGTTACCAATAAAAACATACTACGGTTATAAGTATTAAAACTCCATCAGTTTTTTTAACATTATTTACCTAATCGCTCAGAGTTGAATACTTACAACTGAAATGTTAGAGAAACATAACCTTATCTTGAAATTATTATTTATTATACGTTTGATTTCTATTTTCGTTTTGAAAAAGAACATTTGAAATATTTGTCTAAGTTAGAAGAATGACCAGAACAGAGTCCAAATTAAAACTTGCAACCACTGAATTTGAGAACATCTTCCTACTGCAATTACTGTCAATCGAATGTTCGGAATACTGTGTACCGTATACCAGGAGGTTTTCGGTGTCATCGGATGGCAATAATCTGGTACATCATAAAATGAGTATAACAATAATAATCAATAAATCATCTTTTCTTAAATTATTGCAAATTTTCATTTTGATGAGTATTATGATAGTCGAATATATTTTGCAGACAGACGAGGTCGCGAACAAGTAAATCCCGAAACCAACGTCAAGTTTGTCGCGTCGGACCAAGATCAAAATCCTATACAGTGTGTCTCCTCAGCATCAATGAACATATAGGTAATATACGCTTTCAATATAAATGAACCCAATAGTCTTTCCTCTTTTTTTAAGGAACAAGTGGTTATGAATAAAAACATAGGCAGCATAACAGTTGTGTGCAAATTGCTCATCCAGGAATCATTTTTAGTCATTCCCAAACTCTGAATTTAATAATGAATTATTTTATTTTATGATGATTAATTACATTATTTCGATTGTTCTTTATAATATATTTCGCCAGCTGCACTCTTATGTTTGCATCTATAAATATAACTCGCTAAAGTATAAATAAAGCTGGAGAAATGACAGTGAAAAATTAAAACCAAATTTGAGCCACATCAGTCATCTGTGAAGAGATATTAAAGTTAGTAACGTCTGAACTTGTATTGGGCAATAGTAGGGAAACTATCCCTTTATGGAAGAAGGTTAAAATAAGAAGACAGGGAACAGCAATAAGAAATTAGACGCTTCAAGTAAACATCATATACTGTGTACATATATAAATCGATCGGTATATCAATCATATACACCAAGAGAATGTAAAAGCTACTAATCCCAAGAGAACTAAATATATATTCAATGTCGCAAAAATATGGCTCCAAAAAATAGAAGTCCAAATAAAATAGTATGGAGTGACACAGACTCAGTGAATAGGAAAAGAGTTTTGAAACTTCTCGGGTGCATGAATTGGCGTGGCCAGGAAGATAAGAACAACATTCTATAATCCATAACAAAATCACACGGGAGCAAACACTCTTATCAAGAATTGTTTAGCATATAGTATTTTTGGTGTCATTAATCTAGTATTGTAATAAACCTACACACATTTATTACACTTATTTATTACAATTATATCATTTGTTGCACTTATAACAAATAAACAGAATTCGTGAAACTTGTTAATTCATTAATGTAGTATTGTAATAATTCCTACAATCATTTGTTACACTTATTTATTACGCATATTTATTGAACTTATTAAACATATATCGAATGATCAGTATTCCTGAATCACAACATACAGAAATAATCGTATATCAGACAAAAAAAAAACTAAAATAAAATGCAATTATACGGAAAATGATATATTAAAAAGCAAAACCGTTGGTATTTCATATCTGCTTACACTGTTTTTCAAGTCACCCTCATCGATGTGATATGATTTATTGTTTATTCTAATTAATATTTGTCCATTTTCATCTATTTAAGGGTCCCTAGAAATGACCATGGATATTGGAAAACACTTAGACACAACTGTAGTAGCCGGGGAAGTTGACCTACTTGTTTTGGACAGGAAGCACTATGAACGTTTGTTGGTGAAACGGCATCCTCAGTCGGTTGAGCGATTAAAGAAGGAGCTGACCACTCGTCAGTTATTAGCCCTCAGCCGCCTGGGCTATCCCCCAAATGCGACTTTAATGAAATACCTGACAATGAAGCTACTCAATGGAGGAGATATGCTTAGCCTGCTGACTCAAACAAAAGGCAAAAATCGTCATCGAACAACACAGGAGAAACGGCAAGACACTGAAATCGTAAGCAAGGTCAGGAAACGATTGCAATTGCCAGACCAACATGATGATTTTGAAATACCTTCAAAAGATTCAAAGAAAACATTCCTAGAAAGACTAGAGGAGGAAATAGGGCGACTAATAAGATACGAACAAACAGATTGAAACCAAAAATTAAGTAATATATCTAACGCCTCTTATATTTAGTCAGGATATATTCATTTCTCATTGCGACTAGGTATAATTTTCTTTAGTCCATCGCTTCAAGTTGTTTAAATCCTGATAGTTTTCCGAAACACTGTCAGAATGAGCATCTAACCAGAACATCTATTTGTCCAGTGATGAAATGTTTCCTTTGCTTTATTTAATTTAGTCAGGTTCATCCTATACAAGGCCCGGGATACACTCTAAGTAGAGGGTTACATTAACGGGTAGTTTATATGGAAATGGTGATAATGTAAAGGTTACCTCTAGACTTGAACAGGTTAAGATTGTAGTGATCGGGAAAACATTCTCTTATGAGTCTTTTCCACAGAGCAGTTGTTCACAGAAAGAAACCAATTGAATACGGAGGAAATGTGGGCGGTTTTCTCGAATGTAAGTGGCATGGTGGGTCCTAGCCGGTTAGACATGTCGGAACCAAGGAATGTAGTTCGTCCGAGCACTTTCCATGGTAATAGCGATAGATTAACGAAATACATGCCACATCCCGCCTGTGAGAGAAATGTTGGAGGGTAGAAAATAATTCTTCTCGAACAAGGACTCGGAGACCCTTTTGAAGTCTATCAAGACTGAAAAAGAAGGACTGGACAGCTCCCGCCAAAATATGACAACATTACTCTATTTTCAGCCTGATCTGGCTCTTGTAAAGGTAGAGGATATCATGAGGAGCCAGGTATTTACTGGAGACGATCATTTAGCATCTTTAGCGATGGATCGTATATAGGAGTTCCATTTAAGGTCCGGTTTGAGTTTGAAGCCCAATTTGTGATACACTTTACGTTTTCCGTTTAACCAAGGACTTTTTTTTCTCTACTTCACCAATTTATTAAAAGTAACACCGGTCATAACGGAGTAAACTCTTGTTAATTTAAAACTATATGCGTTGTGGTGTAATAGATATTGGCTCGGAATGAGAAATCGGAGTTCGAATTCAAGTCGAGTTCGTTACATTCACTTATGTGCAAATACCCTTGGGAAAAGTGTGAATCCATCTCTTCTCACTCCAGCTATGGGTTAAATAGCAGGACACACTGAGTTTTATAGTCTTGGTATCACAGAAAGAAATGGCAACAAATTGCAGGAAAGTCTTCTGCCGTGTCAGTCAGGGATTGAAAGCTGCATGGTGGTATAGAACCTAACTGACTTGGAAAATAATGGCTTTTATCTCGTATGCGGCAAATACTAAAAGGAACTGCGTTAATGGTAATATTTTTTCCTATTTGCTTTTAATAGTCATAGTAGATTTGTGGATGTTATTATGAATTACCCAATGAGAAAAGTCTACAGAGAGTAACACACATTGATCTCGTATAGAGTAGATTTCTTTCTTATAAAATTGATACTATATAAAATGCCTCGATAACATATTTAGTTTTAATTGCTTACTAAGTGCATTTATATATGTTATTTCTCTATATTGCCAATGCAATACGTTAGGTGTTGCAGTTTCGGTCTCCGTATAAAGAAGGTTTTTATTAGGTGTGATTGACAGCTCTAGGCCAACCTGGTTTTGATTGTAGCGTTGCTCTTCTCTTAGGCTGATTGCCAATCAAAGATAGAGAGTATCGTCTGCTCTGCTATTAACTCCAAATGGGAAGAAGACGAGAGTGATTCGTATATCTTCAGGGATAAATGTGTAAAAGAGAAAGCAACAGCCTCGGTTGGAATTTGAACTCAATACGCTCCTCACACTTTCCTTGTCAATAACCGTTACGTCTTGTGCTCATCAATCCTCTTTCCATGTCAATAACCGTTAAGTTTTGTGATCATTAATCCTGTTTACTATAAGCTTCTAATTGTGTTACAAGTAATCGTGTATATCATATAGTTTAGCATTAATCTTGATTTTACCTATATTCCAAATTTCATATGCCCGCTACGTAATTATCAAACAGAAAATCTTGCGATATACGATGTCTGATCAAAAAGTATAGGAACTGGTTCTATATAAAGAAAACTACAACACATACAATCTGATCCTGACTTACCGCCAGTCTCGATGAATGGATGCCTTCTCGTGGAGCTTCCATGCCTTGAGAGACCATTGGTTACTCGGAACTCGTACATACGACTCATCACAATGGATGTAGGAAAACTGTCGGCTCCCTGTGCCGCTTCAGTAAGTATCTCACTCCGCATGCTATCCTCTAACTTGCAAGAGACAGATCAGGCCTAAAATGGAGTACTGTTGTCATATTTGGGAGTGAGCTGCCCAGTCTTAATTTTCCAGTCTTGATAGATTTCAAAAGTGTGTCCGAATCCTTGTAGTTGACAAATTATTTCCCACCCTTCAATCTCTTCTTCCCAGGCCGGATGTGGCAAGCCTCCCACTGCTCTACCGCAACTCCCATGGAAAGTGCTCGGAAAAACAACATTCCTTGGTTCCGTCACGGCTAGGACCCGCCGTTCCACTCACATTGTAACAAACGACCCACATTCGCTTTGTGTTCCTTTAGTAAAAAGTATCTTTTTTTCTGTGAACCACTTTTTTGTGGAACCGTATCTCAAGAGAATGTTTTCACGATCACTACAATATTAACTTGTCTTAGACAAGTTAACCCTTCCCTTTCTCTCCTTTTCGCATGAACTACTTCTTAATGTAACCTTCGAGTGTCCCCCAGGCCTTGTACAGGGTGAACCTTACTATAAAAATATCAGTTTGGCACTTCTCCTTCGAACTAGTCCCCTTTCGAAGTCACACATTATCCAGCATCGTCATTTCCACAGGTGGAAGCATTCCTGGAACTCATTTTTGAGCTTAGCGAGCAGCTGCCTCGTCACATTCTCTTGAATTTCTTCGACGTCTTGAAATCTTATTCGTTTCAAATTGGATTTCATTTTTCAAGAAAAAAAAAGTCGCAAGAAGAAAGATATGGGGAATGCGGTGGTTGCCGGACCTGGAGAATGTTGTGTATAGTCAAAAAGTGCTGCACAAGCTGTACTGTTTTGAGACTACCACACTCTACACACTTTCCATCCAAGCACGACTATCAGCAATGGAAATGAACAAAAACGTTATAGCAGTGCGTTTGCATGACAGAGTTCAGGCTCAGTCTCTGCCAAGCAGTTTCACTCTGCATACTTTACCTCCGTTACTATAGCGGCAGTCTCGATACTTTTTCATCAGACCTCTCATACTTATTTCAGTTTTATGGCTGCTTTTAACGATAGGATTAACGAAATATATTCTCTTGTTTCATATGTATCAGTGTTATTGATCTTATGCAACGATGTTGAGCCTGTCGTGTCACTTTTCTTTGGTACGATAAGCGACTTTGCTAGTTTTTCCATCCTGTCTAGTTGATCCGTCTACGGGAATCAAGGCCGCAGCCCCTACAATTACAAACATACATACCAGTGTACTACGAAGCCCGTTTTACTGTTCAAGAAATAAACAACCCCGAAATAGTTAAAACCTATTGAACTATATTCATGAGGACAATTTTGCTTATACCATATCGAAATCACTGAAAGATCAAATGCATAACGCAATGGTACAAAGGAAAGAATCTGCGCAATGCTGGATATCTTAGCTAGTATAAAATAAAACCAAGAAAATTGGTTTGTCGCTTCAAGACTTTTTGCTGCACAAAATTTGGGTCGTTCGTTTGAACGATAAATTAAATGAATTTCCTTTCAATTGTGTTAACAGTTTGAGTGTTTGTATATATTTTAGGTATGCGAGTTCGCGTATAATAAACAAAGAAGTATACAAAAACTTGATTTTATACTACTACTATTATTATTTTTATTTATTTATTTTTTATTTATTTTTTTTTTTTTTTGGTGAGAATTTCTCAATGTCACTTAGATATAACCGTTTTTTTTTCTTTTGGTGTTGGGGTAACTACTGCTTTAGGATAACAATGATTAAAATAGTTGATCTTTGTGCTTGGTTGGAACGACCACATACTTCGAGAGTAGGGATGCCAAAACACACCCAAAACGCTGTCGGTGGAAAGTGTAAAAGTGACAGAGTTATTAGTCAGTGAACAGGGAAACTAACGTTCCCAGCGGGAAAGTCATTACCACGTGGTACTACATCTTGTAACAAGGGAGGGGGGAAGAGAGTGAGGCAATAAATGTTTGCCCTTTTATAGACTTCAACAGTGCCACCTAACGATGGAACAAAGTGAGGTGATTATATTTCCGTTTGCTTTACTCTTAACATCCTGGAAATATGTATTTCTTTTTTTATTATTATTTTATTTGTCGGTTTTATTTCATTTATCTACACAATAAACATGTAAATTTGTTATTAAATAAAACAAATCAACTCATTATGTTCATGAACATCACTTTAAGATACATTTCTGAAATAAAAATTTAAATCTGAGAAATTTAAAATACACTATTAAAAATGTCAGCATTCCGTACTTTCATTGATGTGTTGATTCCTATTCATTAATATGAAGTTGTAATCTAAATGCTAGTATCATGTTAGAAAATGATTTTTATTTATATAATTGAGCAGTCTAATTCTAATAGTTATCGGCAAAACAGTTGCTTATTTATTAAGCACAGAAGAGAGTAGATTGTAAATTAATAACAAAGCGCAGTATTGTCTTTAATTTCAATATAAAGTTGAGAATGCAAATTAGTTATCTACTTTAACCAATAACTGCTAAATTGGCTAAGATGTTTGGAGACGTAAAATTGTTTTTAATGGTAGACATATTTTTTTCACTCGAAAGTAAACTAACATTAGAGTTTTAAATGATTTTCAAGCGAACACGAATACACATAAAAGTTTAATATCATAGATTAATTAGAAAATATTTTACTTGGCACTAACGCTCTAAGACTTTTCGAAAACTATTTAGAATATATACAAGTAAATCATGTTGACCGCATTGGATCTCTTTTGATCATTGAAGTTAAGTAGAGTTTTTCCTAGTGTTTTTAGTTATGTGTGGGGACAGCTTTGGAAAACCGAGTACTGTAAGTAATAGATCATAAACCTTGACAATAAAAAAAAGTTATTTTTGAATGCGGGTAGGCGGTGCATACAACGACAATTGTTGTATGATTCTCTAAGCGTAGCTTAGATGTGGCACAAGGCCGACAAATTGTATGTGATAATATCTGCTTGTCAGATGGACGTCACTGTTAACAGAAAAGAGATAACATCATCATAAATGATGCAATGCAATATTTAGTAGGAGTTACAACTAAGCTTACAAAATCGATTTGGATTGCAGCTTAAAAACATTACGATTATAAAATCTAAACCGGGGATCTGTATAAAACTATTCTTGCATTAATACAATAAATTTGTGAGTGAAATTTTGAATATTGGCAATCTTAAATTTTTGAGCAAGAGAGAAATGCCGCATTGATGGAAACAATCCGATGGTTTCAAATTTGGTAATTATCCCGCGTAGTGAAGAACTTCTCATTAAGATTCCTTTATTATGTTTTTTTGTTTTTTTGTTTTTTTGTTTTTTGATTGGACAATTCAAAATATAGATAAGCCTTGTCAAACGGTAGTTAGGTTTAGCGTTTCGTATTTTTTCATTTGCTGCGCTCAGATTTTTACTGTAACGCTCTTCACCAGACATTAGCAATTTAAAGTACAGTATTTAGACGTTGACAGTGATATTCCACCGACGAACGAATGTAAGATGTGACCCCAAACAGCAATCTCTCGTACTACGCAACAATATCTTTAACCATTTTCTCCTCTCCTAATTCTAGTGTTTTTCTCTTCTATTGTTAGACGAATCTGCGTTCCTAAGCAATCCCTCATCTAAGTACTGACCAGGCTTGACATTGCTTAATGTCAGTGATCGAACAGAAATTTATGCTTTTAGCGTGATTTCCCCCGTCATTTATCACGATAGAATTCGAAAGCGTGTTAAAGAAAATGATTTATCTAATATATAAAGCTGAAAAGTGTATGTGTATCCGTCTCCGTTCGATGATTAAATCTATGAATTTATTTTTTGTTCGATATTCAATAAAAACGCTCCAATCATATATCATATATTAGGACTATCCTATCAATGATCATATATTATGACTATCGTATCATATAGTATATATTATGTCTATCGTATCATATAGCATATATTATGACTATTCTATCGTTTAACATATGTTATGACTATCCTACCACACATATTATGACTATTTTTTCATATATTACAACTATCCTATCTTATAGCATATATTATGACTATCATATCCAACAAAATACAGAGCAATAACTTTTACTTAAAAGATCAAATGTTGCTGTTGATATTGCAAATTTTTCTGTATCCAGCTTAGATTTCAACAATTCAGAATATAATAATGAGCCCCCATTTTATCTCTAGCAAAATCTGCCTAAAAGCATCTGAGAAATGAAATGCAGGTGGTTTAATCTTCGTTCTGACAATTTCAGATAAAACATCGAACTCTTTCTGATACTTTACAAAAGTCGTACAACTATCGTGTGTTCGAGTTTGAAAGTAATCATTTCAAAAGTCACGTGGTCTGTTGATGCGTTTTTCTTTTTATTATCCAAATCCAAATCAATTTTCTTGAACTTCGTTACCATTCACGACACATGCTGCTTCCACCTGAATAAACTCAATCTACTCCATCAATAATCTTTTTCGAGTCCAACTTGAAAAAGGACAAAATGCAGGCTAACGCATGCATATTGTCCGCCATTATGATTTTTTCTTAGCTCAGAATAAATGGGCATTGGATCCAAGATACTCAGAACAAATTTTTAGTAGTTTAAAAATGACTGCGTTAACAAAATTGGCGCATACATATTGATTTTGCTTCTTCTTCACTGGAGAATTTTCATATTAAATGAGAACTCGGTAACCATTAAAAAAGAGTTTGTCTATATTTTTAGTTTAATATACACTGCAGAAGTTTTCTGATATCATGAATAAATTATTTGTTCTGTCTGGTAAGTGTCAGTATGTATCATAAAGCTTAACAAGTTAAGAACTGGAATAAAATGTGTGATTCGTTCTTATTTCATAAAATTGTCTCCCACTGAGATAAAAGTTGTTATATGAATTCAATATAATGCTCAGTTGTCTGCATTTATTTCTGTATTCATTTATGCAATATGGAATATATATGAGGGTGTTTAGAATTTAATTATTTATTTCACAGATATGAAATTATGGGTCAGTCAAACAAGGCACATCCAAGGATAAATCGTAGAAGATTGCATCTAGAATTAGTTTATCAGTTCTTCTATCTAGTGCAGTGTTTCTCAAACTTTTAACTTGTTGAACGCTTGAAATATTTTGCATATCTCAGGGAACCTCTGATGATAATTATTATATACCATTATTAATATCTTTTTCTTTTATATTTCTATCGTAGTTCACGTGACAGACTTAATATATTTTTCGGATATCTATTTAAGGAAAAGACGACCACATTTTTGGTAAAATTTATTGGCAATGCAAAATAAAAATCATATTGATCGTTTATGAGACCTCACACCGAAGTTTTCATTCGCAAAATAATCCCTAAACACACAAAAATATGCATAAATAACACATATCACATGATTATCATAATTTTAAATAATATAAGAAATTATTCTAATCAAGGATTTTCCAACTATACACCGTAGTGTAGCAATCCTATTTCTCACACATCCTTAGTAGATAGATATATTCTTTTTTCCTTTTAAGTCAATTTAAAGACCATGTTTTTTTTTATCTTGTCTCCCACCCATCTTTGTATCAAATAAGTGACCAGAATTTTTCCGGAATCCTACCCCCAGTCCACATAAAATTTTGTAGTAATTTTAGATAATCATGAAATGGAGTCATTTGAAAAACTGGACACCCATAGCTGATTAATAATTTCTTTAACTTAATTTAATTTTATAAGACTTTATGGTATAGAATATTTTTTGTGAAAATTATTTTTTTCTCCCTTTTCTTTTCTAATTTTTCGACTACTCTTGAAATGCTCTGCCCATTAGAAACTCTCCCTACAGTGTTTATATTTACAGTGCTACTACTGGGCATTAGATTTTACTAGAATGAAATATATATATAAAATTAAAGAAAAGCTATGGAATAAACAATATTTTTATCAAATAAATATTTGTAATTTTAATCATTTTTTTTAAATAGTGGAAGTATTTTGTATGTTAAATAATAAAACTTTTAATTTTTGCTAAAAATTTAATGAAAATGTATTGTACTAAGCTATGCACCCCAGTACAACAAACTGTACATTGTACCTCCTTACCTGTTTGCACTTCTTGCCAAAATTTGGTTTAGATTGGTCAGTCTATCAGAGGGTGTGACGGACGGAAGTCACAGAATTTTATATATATATATATATATATATATATATAGAAAAAGTTTCAAATTAAAAATTATAATGTTTTATTTTATGAAAGTATTTATTTATTTATATATATATTTGATGATATTTCAAATTGTCCTCAATTTTTCATCAGAAATAACTGTTTGTTACAAATAAATTAAAATTACTGTTTGTTGGCAAGTAGCGTCCTTCGAGAGACCCGGACGTCACGTGATATGGAACGTCACTGTTCAGATATTCCTAACTTAAATCTAACTGTCATAAATATTTTAAAAAATATTTTTTTACTATATCTAAAGAAATTGCTTAGCTATTGAAATATTTATAAAGATTTAAAACACCTAAGTCCCTATTCAACCCTAATTTATGTGTATTTAATTTTAAAATCCAATATGTTTCTTTTTTTCTGCGTGTGAATGTGGAAGTAAAATCGGAATCTATTAATAAACGTGGCTTCTCATTATGCTATATATATATATATATATATATATATATATATATATATATATATAGATAGATAGTTTTTAATATTATTTTAGCGTAGTTTTAATAAACATTAATCTGCCATAATGATAACTGAAATAATCTGTTCGGTGGATTCTTGATTTATTCAATCAGAACAAACATGAACAATCCGATAGAAGGAGTAGATTAGCTTCTTTTGAATAGAAGTAGAGAGATTTATTCCTTGTTTCATGTGTAAGACTGGATTACTTGTTCTTTTTAAAATCTACTTCAACTTTACATTTCTAACGTCTACACATTATTACCTTGCTTGGAGTGAATTGATTAAAAAATGTAACCAAGCTCGTGTCTAATACCCCCAATTATTGCAATGGTGGCACAATGCGGTATGCGAGCTTTCAGTGTGTGTAACTGGGAGATCTGCTCGGTGTGTGCTAATTCATTTCCAGCAGAGATTGAAAGATTTAATGAAAAAAACAACACGCAGTTTTATTCTTTCATTCCGACCGAAAACTAACAGACAGACAGAAACTGTTGTAATATAAAGGAAAGTCAGAGACTTGTCTTTCATTCTGTCCTGAAGACGCCTACCTAACTACATAACGAGGGCAAAATGCGTTGTCAAAAAAAAAAAAGAATATAACAATTAGTGAAGATTAGGATCAGTTTCGCTGTTAACATATAAGCAACGCAAAAGATAAATTTTACATCTAAACTTTCTGTATCAAAGCGTCATGTTAATCATAATCAGCAATAATTTTACTTCATTTGAAACATCGAATAGCCTCATCAAACCGCAATTGGGCAAGCGTGGTGAGTACGACTACACCCCTGAAGAAATGGACAACGAAGAAGGGGTCCCTACAACAGGAATGAGTAGACCCTGGATTCGAATTTGGAAATGAAAAATGTTTCCTAAATCTCAATCAATTTTCTATATTTCTTAAATTTATATCTGCCAGACACCATATAGTTTTCTTTTTCTTAAATACAGAGCTGGATCTACAGATTCTAATCGTGGAATTTTCAGTGCTTGTTATTTTTAAATTTTATTGACAAATTATTATTATGTTTCATTTTAATACGTAATACTATCCCTTTCTATATCTGAAAGCATTTTTTTATCATTTCACTCCATAAAGCCACTAAAACGCAAAGGGTTAGTGAGTGTTAGCGAATATGAAAAAAAAACACTATTAAGACAACAATAAAAGAACAGGAATTAAGAAAACAGAAGATAATGATTGACATTGCGTTTAAATTTTTGAAGATCAAAGTTAACTGGGATGTAAAAAAAACGGGGGAAATTTCCACAGGCGAGAAGTGCGATAGAAGAAACTGTTAGCATAGAACTTACGCTTACATCTAGCTATTTCAACTATAAAATGATGAGACCTTTCCGACAATCTAGTACTGCGATTAAATTCATAAATTCTAGGTACCATAGAGGAAAGATCATGAGAACAATTACAATGAAAATATTTATAGAAAACTACGTTATGGCGGTGGGGAAATGACTGAAGCCGAAATGCCAGGTCAAAACCAATATCATTACAGATTATTCTTCGGATTTTTTTCAAGAATCTCTAAATATATAACTTTTACAACTTTTTTTGTTTTGCGATTTTAGGTTAGTACTCTTTCCCGCCTCGGTCCACTACCGAAATCTTCACATCATAAATAAAAGCTAAAAACCTCATCATCTATAACTTATTGAAAAGACACTGACAAATTGGCATGTACCAAACACATTAAGAAGTAAGAACTGACTTCTTACTTCTTAATGTGTTTGGTACATGCCAATTTGTTCAGCAATAGAAGAAACTGTTAACATAGAAATTACGGTTGCCTCTAGCAAGTTCAACTGTAAAAAATGAGACCTTCTGCCAATTTAGTACAGAATTTAGATTCATAAAGTCTAGGTACAATAGAGGAAAGGCCATCATAACAAGTACCATGAATGTATTTATTAAAAAAGGGGCAGAATGAAATGTTACGGCGGTATGTAATTGATTGAAGCCGAGATACTAGGTCAAGACCTAGCAGATAGCAGATTCTTCTTTGGATTTTATCAAAAATCTCTAAATATATAACATTTACAACTTTTTTTGTTTTGAAACTTTAGGAAAGCAAAATACAACTGTACTAGTTGACACAACATTCTATGTTGCACTATACAAAAGAAATCCTACATTACATCAAAATAAGTGAATTAGTGCAAACTGGAAAAATAAAGGCAAATACTGATTATGTATTCATTGACAAGTATGTGTGATGCCAATTAGATAGCTATCAACTGAATGTAGACACTACTGTGGGGGATATAATGACACATTGTTTGTAAAACATTCTTTTTTTTTATGGGAATACATGCTTTTTATTCCAGACGACTAACAGTTTGAGTGAAAGACTATATGCTTGGTGTTATTTATTGCCTCATAAATATTGTTACCCACCCAAAATAAAGAAATCTCAGTTTTTAGTCGTGTGCTTCATTATGGAGAGAAAAACAATTCACAGTAAATTGCCAATGTTTTTATTTTTAAAAATACATCAGTTCTTTTTTTTTCTTTTTCCTAGTAACAGAGTTTGACGTATATATGTAAAATTTGTTTCTGACAAAGTAAATTAACACAAAATATAGGAACGGCGTGATTTTATTATTCTGTAATCATAGTATTACGAGAGAGATACAAAATTTTGTCAAAACAGTGATTTACTACGCCAAGCTTAGCTGCGAAGCAAGGCCAAAAGTAGTTAAAACTCAGTGAGTTTCGAAACCACTAGTAATTAATCTAACGAGACCTGCTTGCTAACCATTACACAACTTCGAAGTACCCAGAATTTGTCAATATAGTGATTTAATAAGCGCAGCAATGTGCAGTGTGGCAGAAGGGCGAAAGTATGGAACTCAACACTTTAGCGATCATGGCTCACCACAATTTCCGGTCCTTTGTAGCTCTTAATAATTTTTTTGTTTTTTGTTTTTTTTGCCATCTCTCCCAAAACCTTCCCCTGATTCTATTAACTCAAAATCGCCAGGTAAGTTATCCGTTGTTTTCCTCTGTCTTTCTTACCTTCAGTCTGTCCTGGGAATATAAATTTTCCCATGAACTTCTTTCCTCATTATTATGCGCCCTTAAAAGCTTGCTAGCCATTACACCACGTCGAAGTGCCCAGAATTGTTCACAGTATCTGATGACATGATAGAATTTAAACGTTTATAAGAATAATCGTTTGCATCTGCCCCACGCCTTTTTTCAATGAATCAATATAAAAATGAAGGCACCGAATGGATTTTCAAAGTGTTTTTACAGCTTAGTTTATTGTGTTCGTGAAAGCTGTAACTTGATCTGCTCATTCTGATCAAGTCATGTATGTAACCTAACGCAATGTAATGCTTAGTTTTTGTATGTCCCAGCTACATACGGTTTTATACCTACAGATTGATTTATAATGTACATTTTTTTCTTTTGTTAAACGAAACCCGACAATCTATTTATAAATGTATGTGGAACATTTATACGATAAGAAGGCTACTCTTTAAAATCCTGGATAACAAATTAAAATTTACGTATTTCGTCAGTAGCCATGCATACATACATACACACACACACACACACACACACACACACACACACACACATATATATATATATATATATATATATATATATATATATATAAGTCTCAAACACTAATATTCTATGGTTATAATTTAATACAATGAAATCGTAATCACGATCCAATTCATCAAACCTATGGAGACATATGATTAAGATCAATTGACTGATTCCGAGATGATTACTAATATTAATTATGCAGTAATTATGTTAACAAACATAATTACTATATAGAGTAAAATAAGAAAAATATCAACTTGCTGAAGTAAACATTGAAATATGATCCAATCGCGTCCCCGGATAATCCTAGTAGGAACAAAATGCTACATGTTCTGCATATTCGAAGCCCTGCTTCAAATACTTACAATGTATCGGTATCTTACGGTCTGGAAGTTTTATATTTGCAAACTCTGATGGCCGTCGTGGTGGGGAGTGGGGGTGCGTAGCTCAATGACTGAGAGGGATCCCGTCAATGATTCTAAACTCCTTGTAGGGCCACGTTTGGTGACAAGGTCGAAGACGGGGACCGAGACTAAAACTGACCAAACCCAAACACCTCAAGGCTGGAACAAGCGGAGGATGATTACAACGCTTAGACCAGCAGATGATGACGGACATGCTAAAGCAGACGTCACTCGAAAGTCAGCGGCAGTCCGTTACAGTTTCTCAACTGCATGTCCTATTCTATATGTGACGCAGAGGAAGGGTCAGGAAATCAAGTATGTGGGTAACTTCCTGGCAAGTTGTGGTCCACCTTAAACAAATTCATGTCATCGACACTTTCTTCTACTCTGATCTTATTTCACCTCCAATCTGTTCTTTCAAAGCCAAATAGTAATAAGGGATGGAAAACGAATCTAGATTTTGGTGAAACAGAAAGTTTCTAATCCAGAAGCTGTACGTTGGCAGCGAATTTCGTCACCCCATCAAAGTAAGCGATCAGCACAGAAGAAATTAAATTCTTAAATACGTGATAAAGCGGATAACAACGACGACAGAATATTTTCATGTCGGAAGATCCGCATCTGTAATTATTCCTTGTTTCAAGTAACATTCTATTGAGGCCGTTAAAACTACTTTTGAGATTGTCATAACTACTTTTCAGGCCGTCATAACTACTTTTCAGGCCGTCATAACTTCTTTTCAGGCCGTCATAACTTCTTTTCAGGCCATTAAAACTACATTTGCCTCTTACTTTTCTGAGGGTGTTTATTATGTTGATAGACATTAAGTATTTACATTTTTACACGCTCTATCACTATGCTAGTAAATAATTTATGATGTAATATTTATACTTTCTTTTTTGTAAAATTTAGGGCTCATTTATACATATTCTACACATCCGCTCTAGCTTAATCCGACCGGATTCAGTTATCAAATAAATCCATCATTCATATCTTTTCGGATTTTAAGCTTTTAATCAACTTTTTTTTTTTGATTTTAGCAGATATATATGCAGTAAGTTAAGGACAACACTATTATTCTTCAATCTGTTGTTTCTTCGCCCAGGCTTAAAACCACATCAAGAAACACCGATTTCCGTACGATCATCGAAATTAAGAAACGTCATTTCTGCTAAGATGGGTGACCGCTTCGGAATACCAGGTACTATAAGCTTGGATGTGTGGGTGCTGTAATGGATTACCGCTCGGAATTTGAAATAGGAGAGTCAAGTTCAAATTCGAGTCGGGTTTGTTATATTCACCTACCCTTTATTCACTTTACCCTTGGAAAAGGCATGAATCCACGTTTTCTCCCTTTGTCTATCGGTTAGTTAGTAGAACATATATCAGTAAAACCCATTATTACCTTCAAAAACTTCTTACATTATAAAATATATATTATATTATATCTGGCTTTAAGCAATCTGCATAAGGTTGATAAACTGTAAAAATACAAATCAGTTCATATATCTTCGCCAAGAATAATTAAAGAAAGTCAATAGAAAATCGAATAAAATTCATGGATTGTGTTAATTCATAAAAAAATATAATGAGCTTATATTATTTCTCTATTGAACAATCATTTTATGTAACTTAGATAAGGACAAATATCTATGGTTTGTAAACTGAGAGAATATTTCCAGTTTTGCATAAAAAATACAATGGATGCATTGAATGGGAATTGATGTTACTTATGTCTGATATCTGCACGCTCTTTGAGAATCTACAAAAGATTTTTTTGCGAGATTTAATTACAAATGTCTATTTCAGGTGAACACTTTTGGTTCCCACATGTAGATTATCTCAATTCAACAAAATAAATCTCAATATATATATATATATATATATATATATATATATATATATATATATATATATATATATATATATATATATATGTGTGTGTGTGTGTGTGTGTGTGTGTGTATATATATATATATAATGGAGGAAAACAAATATCCATGTACATACAATTGTTTTCATTTATTGTATATCCACTCTAATTAATTGTACACAGTTGCATAATAGCTAAATATGCATAGAAAACAGAAAAATTGATTTAATAGAAATAAATTCCATTTATCCATTTTAATGGGTGAAACAATTATTCGTAAAATAGAAATTTCAGATTTTAAAAATTTTAAATTGCATTAATACTCTATATTATTCAAGGGAAATATTCTAAAATGTTCCAAAAATGATAATGTTATCCAAAGTTATTTTTAGCCTAAAAATACAAACAGAAGATTCCGTAATTGATATTCGTGCAAGAAAGTTATTATCATGGCAAGAAGTAAAGAATTGACTAATTCACAAAAAGAACTGAATGTCATGGTCTGATAAGAAAATAAAAGTTACAGGAAAATCTTAGACAACCTGAATATTCCATTTACTGCCATTACGTCATTCATTGCAAGGTATAAAAAAACTCAAAACTTTTGAAAACCAGATGCTTATCAGAAGATTTCTGCAAGATCGTCGATGAAATTTATGCTCCAAATTAAACAAAATTCAATGATTACGCGTCAAGATGTACAGTATAATTTCCTTTTATCAGGAATCTGTGTCATTAAATGGACAATAAGTAACGAAATTCATAGGGACAATCTAAAGTCACGCTTCCCTCGGAAAATTACAGTTATTGAAAGGATACAGACAGAGATGCCAATTTGAAATTCGTTTATGAACATATGGATAAGGGAATATTGTACAGGGAAAGAATATTAAAGACAGATGAAACCAAAATTGAGTTGTTTGGACTCCATGATGGGGAAATGATGGCGATGCCTTCAAACAAAAGAACACAGTTCGAACAGTGAAATTTGGTGGTGGCAACATCATTGCTTGGAGATGTTTTTCTTCAAAAGTTAGTGGTAACATATCAGTAATAGATATAACATATATTGGAAGCAAATTTAATTATTTCGGTTGAAAACCTTGAATTTCCTCCTGGCTGCATCTTCCAAAACGATAATGATCCTAAGGATACTACAAAATCTAAGAAGAAATGATTTGCTGAAAATAATGTAAATATCCTGAAATGGCCAAGTTAGTCCCCAGATTTAAACCCAATCGAGAATCTGTGGCATTATTTGAAAATTCAAATCCACTCTAGAGCTCCAACAATCATCCCGGATCTAAAGACTATATGCGAAGAAGAATGGAACCAAATACCAACTAAAATTTGCAAATCATTGAGAACTACAAGAAGAGGTTGCTTGCTGTGAAAGTGAATAATGGTTATTCTACAAATGAAGCTTATGTATTCTTTCTTGTATTGTACGAATACTTTTTCAACATTAAAATTTATGAATGGGTTTTATCTCTATTAAATCAAATATTTTTTTCTGTTTTGTATGCAATATTTAGTTATACATATGTATTCATATGAAAAGTATGTGTATTCCTTAGCTGTAAATACAATAAATTAGAAATGTGTACGAATGCATATATATATGTGTGTGTGTGTCTGAAAAGTGTATATATATATATATATATATATATATATATATATATATATATATATATATATATATATATATATATATATATATATATATATAATTATTTATATATTATAAAGTACTTATTAGAAAGCCCAATATCAGAGATAGAGCTAACATATTTGGTTGGATTGATGTTTGTCTAACGATCGCAAAAGCGTGAAACCTAGGGTCACAAACTCACATCAATCAATCCAATATAAATATATATATATATATATATATATATATATATATATATATATATATATATATATATATATATATATATATATATATATACTTACATCAAATCTACTCTTCATCCGTATATTGAATAATGCCTAGTCTTCCTACTATAAATCTCAATGATTCTGGACAAAATTCGAAGAAGGGCCTGTAATGTAATAGATCCTGATCTGGCATCTCAACTTCAGTCACTTTCTAACCACCGTGATATGGCTTCCTTCTATCTTTGTCTACAAATATTTTCATGATAATTTTTTCTGATGAAATGCACCCCTAAGTGCCTTGACTCCATAAATTTACGCTTGCTACTAGACTGACAATCAGATCTCACTTTTTGCTGTTGAACTAGCTACATGAAACCGTATGTTCTATTGTAATTAGTTTAATGTCTCATCCTGTCGCCTACATTCTTCAAAAATGTACATGTAATGTCAGTCGCCATCTTCTGTCTTCCTGAAGTTCATTTATTGTCGTTTTCGTCACTTCTCACTAAAGTCTTCTAATTTTCTTTCAGTCCTTGTAACCCCTGCGTTCTAGTAGCATTATTGTCTTATTTTGGTTGAAATTATTTTTTTTAAATGTATCTATATACTGTGTGAACACGCATGCGATTTTATGAAACAATTTTATTGTAATTATATATATATATATATGCTTTCTACGTATCTGAAGTAAAATTTCAGTAAAAATAGCAGTAGAAACGATTTCACATTTTCCGTTAATCGTAATAAATAATGATAAGACATGTCAAATCAAACAACTGTGTGTTTTGTCTGTCAGTCTTCAAGGAAATAGAACGTCACAATAATTTGTCTGTTGCGCCTTCAAGCAGTGAAATAAATATATTGCAAAGCACAAACAGAAAAAAGCTATAAAACTCTTTAAAGATAAAATCACTGAATTGTAAATCATTGGATAGATAAAAATGCTACTCACCGTATGTTATCTCGAAAGTTTGTACTTTTTATCGATTTACGTCGATGATAGAAATGAGAAAAAGAATGAAAACGTCATTGCTGATGTCCTATGATTGTTGGCGTGGTGTTCACGAGGGAAGATATTCTAGTTTAAGATAACGTCATTAACGTCGCTAATGCTATAAGAAAAATAATTAATTTTTCAAGTATTACATTATAAAACCGGTAAAAGTGATATATGATGAAATTATAAAAATATTATTTGTACAAATCTTAAGGAATGTCCTTATAAATCAATTAATCCACTACTAAGTGTATATAAATATATATATATATATATATATATATATATATATATATATGTGTGTGTGTGTGTGTGTGTGTGTGTGTGTGTGTGTGTGTGTGTGTGTGTGTGTGTGTGTTTGTATTCATGTGTTTGTGTTCATATGTGTGTCTGTGTTCATATGTATATATATATATATATATATATATATATATATATATATATATATATATATATATATATATATATATATATATATATTTGTATATATATATCCTTTCAAGTCGCCTGAAGATTCTTTCACGTGAACCTTAAATTATGACTAGAACTATTCTTTCATAGAATTTAACATTGGTAAGCGTTTTTTTCCTCGATCTAGGCAATCTAGGATTCGAGCACTTTACTGAGTCGCTAAGTTTGCTTTCTGTTTTTTTTTTCTCTCTCTCTTTTTTTCAATTTCGGTTTTATTCGCGTTTTGGCAAGTTGCCTATTGGTTCTACCAACTGTGTTTTTTTTTCTTTTTCTTGAATATATATATATATATTTATATTTATATATATATATTGCACCATACATTAGGAAAATAATAGGTATGTCCCCATTCACATAAATACAGTAGTAAATGCAGTATGTTGATCTGCATTCGAAGATTTTTTGTGGAATTCACTTGACTCACTTCTAGCAGTTACTTGTACGCGCCGCTGCAAATCTTATATGTGCTGTTCGTGTCCTAAGTATTATCGCTCATTACAAACCTTCGTTTAATTATTCTGTTCAGTAACCTTACCTAGGTTATAACAATATATAATATTTATATATATATGATCGGAAGGAAAATTCCAAATAAATCTAATTATATGGAAACCGTGTGAGAACTTTCGTCGAACTTTATATATATATATATATATATATATATATATATATATATATATATATATATATATAATTTTTAATATATTTATTACTTCAAAAGGCAAGTTCAAACTCGGAAAGCACATTTTCTTTATCGAGTAGTCACGCATTCACAAGCCGATAGACACTGTTTAAAAATAAAAGAAGACATCCATATCAAACAAGTGTAGCCACTAAAAATAACAGTTGAATTCATCTAGAAATTAGAATTCATTAGAAATTGCATTGTTTACGTTTCAGATATAAAATCAAACAGAAGAAAGTCAGATTGTGGTAGAATGCATTACTTAAAAGGCTAAACAAGCTTTCTGTCTATTTATATTTTCATAAGCTTTTTATATAATTAACCAAGAAATTTAAAATTAAAATACCTAAGAAATTTGAATTAGATGTTAATTAATTATATTCAGAGAAACATATTTATATAGCTTATATACCTAGAGTCTTGTGCTTTTATATCTAAGATGTATTTATTAATATTTAACAGGATATGAATGTACTTTAAACTAAGGAAAAGTTTGAATGGCGTTAATTCCCTGTATTTCATTCAACAAATTCATTTTAAAAAAATTCCAAATTAGCGAAAAATTTAAAAAAAAAATAAAATATAAATCAGTATAAGATTTTTATATAATTAACCAAGAAATTTAAGTTAAGAATGCAAAGATATTTGAATTAAATGATGATTAATTATATTCAGAGAAACATATTTATAAAGATTATATAGCTAGAGTGCTGAACTTTTATGTGCTAAAAGTATTTATTTTATAAGGATTTAGCAGGATGTACTTTAAACTAAGGTAAAGTTTGATCGGGGTTAATCCCCTAGCGTATATTTATTAAGTTTATGAGTTTAGTTAAAGACGTATTCCATATTAATTTAAAGGAGACACGTTTAATCCAATTACCGCGTAGCATCCAACTTGATCAAAAATATATATATATATATATATATATATATATATATATATATATATATATATATATATATATATATTTTTTTTTTCACCTATAATACATACACTGCAACAAGGATATGGAATATCACTAGTATAAAGACGTAAACAACATAATAAAAGTAAACAACCTAATAATAATAATAAATCCGTAACATGCATGGCTAACATACATATATACACATATACATATATACACATATACATATACACACATATACATATACACACATATACATATACACATACATCCATGTTTCTCTCAAATTACAATAATTTCACAAACGCAAGCTATATATATAAAGAAACACAAAATATAACCATACACAAAACGCCTGCACACACACACACACATATATATATATATATATATATATATATATATATATATATATATATATATATATATATATATATATTCACACATTTGTTCCACAAATCCATATTCAGTTAACCATACATATTACAATACACACACGTGTTAGATTGATGATCTGAAGTTCTTTAGTATTTTTGTTTTTATTTTTAAAAACAGTGCTCGATACAGAAGTAGAGCCTAGATTATAATTATTTTTTTAAAAATATATTATAATTCCATCGCGACAAAAAATTACTATGTTTCGAAATTGGTCAGCAGTATTCAGGTCTAATTTCAATATTTAATCCTAACTACAGGTTGCCAGTCTCGACCTCATGCGATGTTTGGAATAACTATGCAACGGAATGTTTTACTCATTTATAGTTTTGAAATGGGGGGATGTTCTAGGTTTTGTTTTTCATTATCAAGGAGTCACTGCTTTGATTGAAGTAGGGGTGTTTGTTATATGCTAAGTTTATGAAGTCGTGTAATGTTGGGTTGTGATTTATTTGTCTGGCTATAATGGCTAAATCTTATCCGATTCCCTGCTAAAACTCTAATTGAGTGATGCTTTAGTTATGTTTTTTTTTTTTTTTTTTTTTTTTTCTGTATGCTAAAACTTTAACTGATTGATCTTGTAGTTCTGGTAGTTTTGGTGTTTATTTGTTTTTTGTTGATGATTTCTTAAAGGGGTTTTAAGATTATGATTGGGTTGTGTTTTGAAATCTATTGTTTTAATTGTACTTATTAATAGATTTGGAAATTTTTTATTATTATTATTATTATTATTATTATTATTATTATTATGTTCATTTATATAATGCTAGTTATTTAAGGCGAATATTTGGTGATGTCTGCAAAAAACGGTTATCTCATTTCTTTGATTTAATAAGTTTTCGTTTTTTAGAAAATTAGTAATGTGTAGCTTTTCATGTAGGCATAAATGGCATGGGTCATCCCAGGTTTTACAAGTTCTTCTTCCATTTATTATTTTCCATTTTACTTTTGGTGTTTTATTTGTTTCTTTTTAAATGCCAAAAATATTTAGATATGGATGTCTGATTTCTGTTTTTAATATTATGATGACAGGATACTCAAGATCATTTGTACAGCCAGCTAGATCAGGGCTACAGGAATGTAGGACGCCCATGGCTAAGATACAAAGACAAGATGAAGAGTAATTTCTCAGCTGTCAATATACCTCATAATTCCCTCGAGCGCTTAGCCTTGAAACGGGTAGAATGGAGATCAACGTGTTTTAGGCAATTTTCAATCTGCTAGTCTGAATAGTCTTCAAAAAGCAAGAGCAAGATCTAATAGACCCACCAATCTAACAGTGATATCATCCCACAATAATCACCCTTGCTCCATATGTGTCCTCTTTTGTAAATCACTATCAGGTCTAAAGTGCCACTTAAGATAATCGCACAAAATTTCATAACTGAATCAATTACGCTGTCAGATCCTCATACGTCGAAACCGACGGGAAAGTCCATTACCATTAATATATATATATATATATATATATATATATATATATATATATATATATACACGTTCATGCATTTTAAACAGTTAAATTAACGAGAGATATGCATTTCTCAATTTACTCATTCGGCCTAGATTTGCTGAATGGTTTCTAGTAACTTAACGGTAAAAAGCCCTTTATTTGAAACCGGTTTACCGGATTGAACAAACAATCAGGCTCAATTTCTATCTGAAGGTGCATTTTCTTCTTTCGATCTCTAGGCTGGTATATAGTTTCACTATTTAATAAATATGGATATCTACTGAGACACATGAGCACTCGAAATATGACGTTTATAGTAAAAATAAATAATGTAGGATTAAAAATAAAATAACACACACACACACACACACACACACACACACACACACATATATATATATATATATATATATATATATATATATATATATATATCTTGTTAAATATAACAGAAAATGAATATCTATTATGTTTGCTCATGAGCCGTTCTAAACTTCGTATGGTTGGTCTAATTTCGGGTGAAAATAACGACAAAAATTCTCCAACATTTGGATATTTTTTTTTATTATACTGTTCCTTGATCTAAGCTTTCGGCTCACATGAGCCATCTTCAGAGTGGTTATGTGGACATTTAAACAAAGATATTCACCATCAAATATAATATTCTGTTATACCGACATAAAAGATTGTTATGCGACAATAACAGTCGCGGAATAGCAGACGCGGGTCTTAAATTCATGATGTAGTTCTATGACGTCGTACCATGTGAGAGAGTCTGAAATATTATCAACAGAACGATATGTCTAGAGGCAATCTAAGGTGTTGTAATTAGTTTTAAATATAATTTTGTTGAGCGTGGGTTGCTTTGTTTTTATGTAGATGGTTGGCTTCCATTATCTGAACGTTCTTTTTATTGTGTGTGTGTGTGAGTATTGTTTTGTTATCAAGTAAAATCTGTCTAATATTATGCACATGGCTATGTTTTTTCTAAGAAATGTTGTTTTGTAGAACTAAGAACGAAAAGGTGGCAGGTAAGTCTACGAGAGAGCGTGGTTGTAGTAAAACCAATATATGTAGTGGGTTTACAATCTCTGAACGCGAATATAAATTGGTACACTACATTGGTTTTCGTAGAATATTTAGTTGTGTGATGGTTGTAGGGTTATTTGAGACTATGAGGTCAATTGTTTTAATTTTTTTATAATATATGATGAGATCAACTTTTTTATTATTATTAATCGGTTTAAGATTTCTACCTATTATGTTTTTTGAGTGTTGTTTCCTGATGTTTGTAATTATTATGCATTTGCTTACAATAGTATAATAGTGTTATGTTTATTTTGACGTACACTATTATTATTAATCTTATCAAAATTGATAATATTAACAATAATAGTGTACGTCAAAATAAACATGACACTATTAACTTAGAGGTATTATTACGTTTATTGAGATACATTTTAATTTGTTGGTCAATGACGAAATTAGAGAATCAATTATTAGCAAGTGTTCGTTTAAATTTACGTTATTGTTTATAGAATATGGATTTGGACGAAGATATCATTGGTGTGCGTTGGATTAAGTGTTTTTAGAATGGCTAACGTATATCGTTGGGGCATTCACTATTACAATTAAGAAGATACGAGTTTATGCTAGTGGGTTTCCTATATAGAGAAATAATAAATAATAAGTAATAGATTTATGTATGCTAGAATCAATAAATACATCAAGGAATGAAATTTTATTATTAATATTAATTTCTAGTGAAAATTTGAGGACAGAATGATTTTTAAATTTTCTTTTAAGTTGTGTAATTTGATCAATATTTTTAACAAAAACGAAAATGTCATCTATGTATCTTACACATATAGGGGGTTTACTAGTGTCATTAAGTATTAAATGTGCCATAGAATAATTTATAAAAAGGGGGGCCTAAAGGAGATCCCATCGCTATACCGTGTATCTGTGTATAAATATTACCTAGGAGATTATGAAAAGTACTTGAGTAAATGCTAATAATATTTTTTTTTAAATAGTGATTGATGGGTGAGAGAGAAATGTGATTGTATACATCACGATGATGATGTCAATCGTTTCTTGGACGGGGTCATTAGTAAATAAATTTTGTACATCCACAGATGCGATTTATTTGGCTGTTTGGTTTTACAGCATGGAGAACTTGTATAAATTCATTTATGGACGTAATACAATATTTACTTTGTGGGTAGAGAGTAATTAATTTGTTAAGGGTTTTTGAAAGGTGATAGACTGGTGCAGATATTTGTGAAATGATAGGTCGGAGGGGATGATGTTTTTATGGATTTTTACATTTCCATAAAGATAGCCAGGTTGATAGTCACCTATAATCTTTTGAAGTTTATAAGATCCAGTTTCAGCATTGTTAGCAGTAATAAGTTTATTGATACGGTTTTTAATTTGAGAGGTGGTGTTATTGGTTAACTTTTTAAATGGCCTGTAATTTTGAGTGGTGTTCATGTTTGTTTAAAACAACGAAAGTATTAGTTTTATCAGCTCGTCAGATAACATTACCATTGTTATTATTTTTTTAGTTGTGTGGCTGCTTTTATTAAAGGAGTGTTTATAATTCCATTCGGATTTTAAGATAACGGTTTTAAGTAATTCTTTTAAACCCACTTGCGTAGTAGTATGGTTGTCTTGTTCCAATAGAAGTCTTTGTTGGTATAAAGATTCAATTTGCGTTTGTTTAATCATTAAATTAGTTTTCTGTGCGACATGAAAATTTGATCCAAGATTAAGGAATTTCATTTCATTTGGACTGAGTTGATAATCCGATAGCTTAATGAAGTTGCCATTGTTGTTTATTAAAAGTATTTTTCGTTTATATAATTTGTTTAGCTTTATCTGGATGACTCTTTATAAGAGACTCATTTTCCTTTTGTGTTGTATTACATAATAAATCCAATATTTCCTTGAATTTTTAGTTGTGGTAGAAAATTGTATATTCCTTTAATACATGCAATTTCATTGTTGAGCCGTTGTGATTCGTTGTAATTCCTGTTTGTCTATGTTTATTTGTTGTTTACTACTACTGTACTGACTGTACTGATGCGGCATTCACCCTGGGCGGATTGAGCCGGCTTCTTCCTGTTATGAGAAGAAGATTCTTGGGATAAATTACAGAAGTAGGGTACCCAGGCCTACTCGGATAACGTTCTTGCTTGCCGCGGGTTCCCACAAACGCAGAGACAGGAACGACCAGAAGCCGCCGGTTGCCGATGCAGACGCTCCTTGGTTTTCACCAGAGCCCTTGTTAGCCGGCGTGTGTCAGACCTGTCCGCCTTGGGTGGCCCTACCAGGAACGAAGTTCCGGGCGGCATAGCTCTGACACTACTGTTTACACCCCCCCAAACCGACTGTGAGGTAAGGGTTGACTTTGGGGGCTTACAGTACCAGGTGTTCCCAAGCGGTCCCCCATCTAAGTACTGACCTGGCTCTACGATGCTTAACTTCGGTGATCGAACGAGAACCGGTGTTTTCAGCGTGATTTGACCGTGATTTTCAGCGTGATTTGTTGTTTAATAAGGTTCCATTGAAATTTCTTGATATTTAAATCGTTTAATGTTGGGGCATCATGTGACTTGAATTTAGGGTATTGGGACAGCAGATCATTATTCAAACATATGTTGTTAAATATAGCAGTGAATATTATGTTTGATCATGAGCCGTTCTAAACTTCATATGGTTGCTTTATATATATATATATATATATATATATATATATATAGAGAGAGAGAGAGAGAGAGGGGGAGAGAGATAGGGAGAGAAATTATATTTAGATAGCAAGAATTTATCCAAGAGACTTGTATGTTATTCAAGTAAGAATAATTTTTTATCTTATTTTCAAATGTTGTACATGAGAATCAAAATTGTGTTGAGACTCTCATGGTTTGTTCTGAGAATGATAATGAATTTATAGGAAAAAGTCTGCATATGAGTTTCGGTTTTTCGTTTTAAATTTAGAGTTCAAATTTAGGATTCGCATTCACCTTCGGTTTGGTGTAATGTCCCGTTTATTCAGGCTTAAAATGAGTTTTATGAATGATTTAATGTTACAGTTGTTTTTTCCCAGATTAATGATAGTATTAAGAGTTTGTTTATGATTAGAGTTAAGGTTTATGTTAATTTTTTTAGTTCGGTTAAGTTTAGAGTTATGTTCTGGGTTTGGTTGTAAAAAGTGTTCGATATATAGCGCTATAATCTTGTTTAAGGATTATGCTAAATTTTAGGATGAAAGTTTAGCTTTTGGGTTAGATTTCTGTAATTGATTATTGGTATCAGGATTCGCTTTAGTGTTAGGCATAGGATTAGGTTTAGACTTATTGTTTAGGATTAACATTCGCTCTCAATATTTGGGGCTAGGGTCGTAGTTTTGTTCAGATGATTCTGCAGTTCAGTGATTAGTTCATAAAATAAATATTTTAAATGATGCTAAAGCACATTGGAAATATAATGCATGAAGCAATAGTTTAACTTTTCAAAAAAACCTTTTTTAAAGTGGCACGATTAGAAATCAATCATTATTGTTAGTATAGTAGTAATTACAACCGTTCATCCACTTGCTATAAAGATCGTTGTGTGTTTGATTATCCGTTCATGTATTTAAATCTGGCAAAGTAAAAAATTAATTATCCTTGGATTTTATAAAATACCTGGAGTAAATGTCAGATTATATTAGTTAATGAATAATTAAGATAGTTAGCATGAATAATTTTATGTTATATTCCTACTCCCAAATACAAGATCCCAAAAGAAAATATGTGTCGACCTGAACTTTACAATGGAAAATAAAAACTGTCCAATAAATAACGGAACGTGTCACATTTAAAACAATGGACAAAGATTGGTGAACATATCACAATTTAAATCATTTCAAAGGAATGCATACAGAGGATTAAGGTTAAGGTCAGGGTTCGGATTTCATGTTGAGGTTAGGGTTAGGATTTCAGGTTGAGGTTAGGACTATGATTTACGGCTAGGTATAATGTTAGAGTTCAGGTTATGTTAACAGATGCAAATACGGTTACAATTAATCACTATGAAGGCAAGGTTTTTATTGCTTCAAAGAAAATTTCACATAGGCTCGCGAATTTCTTTCATCAGCTCGTCCAAATTTGAAGGGAGTTGGTAAAAGGGGTTATTATTATTATTTCGTACTCACTACATGTTAGCCACAACACTTAAAATGAAAAATATCTAAGCGGTTCTGATAACAATCATTGCATATCATGACGGATGTTTGACATATTTAAACACGTCTTGCACCTTTTCCAGGGCTAATAAAGATGTCAACGAAAATAAAATATTCAAGTTGCTAAGATGTCAAATAATTCATAACTTTGTGAAAAAAGGAATAAATAATGGACTTTCCTATGGAATCGCTGATATCTTTTCACACAAACAGCGGAATGAAACCAGCAAAAGATATTACTCTAGAGAAAAGGGGAAATATTTCAGATATAAAATACACGAAGAGAATCATCGGGACTCGTAGGGGTAGCACTGTAGGCTATTCAGTCACACCATAGGAGTAGAGAGGTAGTAGAATTTTAGACTTGTTTTTTTTTTTTTTATGAAGATAAAAGCAGGAAAATAAATGTGCACAATACAGAGAAGGTATGAAAAATTGTGTAGTAATTTCATACAATTTTATTTATATATATGTGTGTGTGTGTGTGTGTGTGTGTGTTTTACGTTACAATTGTGATAAATGTTCATGTTATAAAAGGGAGTAAATCACACTGTAAAAATTCCTATCATGGAGGAATGTTACGCATGTGTTCTCATCCTGATTCTTCTTGGGCGAATAGATTGAATCTCACGCCTTTTGCCGGGATGTCCTTATTTCCGACAGAAACAACTTTTGTTGCATGCTGGGAGTAATTTTATTATTTTTTATTTAATTTATTTTAAACAAGGTTTAAATATTATTATTTTATTTTATTTATAATTTTCATTATTATTATTTTATTTATAACAATAATCCCTACAAACAGCATGAAAATAGATCGCTTGAAGTTTTTATATTTTGTTAATTATATCTCCGGACTATAGTGAAAATAATTCAGTGTAGATGATATAGAATAACATTAGCTAGTAAATGCGAGTGCAAATCTCAAAAGCAGCATCAATAAAGCCCAAATCTATTTGTTATGCTGTGTATTTTAACATGTACGGATCGCTCCTTGTAAAACCCTATAATATTTAATTATTTTCAAGGGAGCAAACTCGCTGTATTTATGAAACAAGAAAGATAACTCTTCCCTGTATCTTCGCAAAACAAACTTTTACATTAATTGTCGCATCAAACGTTAGGAGATGCAGCCTTAAAATTCAATAATTAAAAAAAAACAAGCTTTTCTTCTCCTATTATTTTATGACAACATTTTATACACGCATAGATAGCATCTCTCTCTCTCTCTCTCACACACACACACACACACACACATATATATATATATATATATATATATATATATAATTCTTCTCGAACAATTTCTGACGGAATTTCCTGCTTGTCTGGGAAGGATTATTCGTAATTTGTAAAAGTCGATCATAAAAATTAATCGACACAAAATACTTGTCTCTAATAATATTTGATTTAAAGGACATTTGCTATCTAAATCTATCTAAATACACAGAACACACACACTCACACGCACAGATCTATCTATCTATCTATCTATCTATCTATCTATATATATATATATATATATATATATATATATATATATATATAAATGGCGCGAATATTGCATGAAGCTGTCGTCGCCTGGTATTGACCCCAGTGTCTACTTTTTATATTTACAGACGCTCTATATCTGATATTGAGCTCTCTTATCTATAAATATAGCATATCTTAAAAACGATATCATTACACACACACACACACACACACACACACACACACACACACACACACACACACACATATATATATATATATATATATATATATATATATATATATATATATATATATATATATATATATATATATATATATATATATATATATATATATATATATATATATATATATATATGCCTCTTTTGAGTGTGTATGTATATATGTATATATTTATTGCATTCAAAGTATTTCAGGTGACTGCTACTTATTTGGCTATGGGAGAATATTCTAAATATCAGACTAAACATAGTTGAATGATAAAGTGGAAAAATCATATCTAACGGTTTAATAGAATGTGCATTAATATCTGATTTTACCGCAATAAATTTACGTCTATCTTTATATAGCATTTCACTTTGCTTTACAAAAACTGTTTATTTTTTCCACAAATTCCCATCTACAAACCCTCTGCAAGTCTCCTCGTGGCAAACAACTATTCCCAAACTACTAGATTTTATGCGAGAAAAATAGCTTTCCACCAAAGTCGAAGTCATTTTTTATTTGTCGTTGAGGAATGATTCAGGCGCCATTTTTAACAGCTTTTCTCACCATATTTCTATTTGATGAAAAAGGCTTAATAATATAAAATAAATATTATCAGTCTTATTAGTAATATTATTTTTTTCTTACTGAATTTGTTTTATCGGCCTATTACATTTATATATTATAAGAAGTATACGTGGACAATATTTCTTTATTGTCACACACACACACACACACACACACATATATATATATATATATATATATATATATATATATATATATATATATATATATATATATATATAAAGGTAGAGGTTATAGTTGTTCCAACGAGAGAAAAGTGTATATTTTAAAGACTAGAGAGAAGCCGCAAAAGTCTTTTTATTTATTTATTTTTCTAAATTAATGTATAATATATATATATATAAAAAATTCACATTTAACCAAAAAAAACGTTTGCGGTTTCTCTCTTCTCTCTTCTAACTCTACTCTCTACATTTTGTCAGCGATGGTCATAGTTGTTCGATGAGTCGACAGCCATAATAGAATAATGTTGTTTACTTATTCTGTCTTTATGAGAGGGTTAGTCTTTCCATATTAGAAAAATCTGTACCATGATTTTAAATGCGCTGCATAAATGTTAGATGCATAAAACTTACGAAATGGAATCAAAGGGGAACAACTCTTGTCGGCTTATAGTGCAAGTTACAAATCCGAAGTTTCTTCTATATAAGGAAATTATCGTACATTAAAAAGCTTTGTTATTAATTTCTTTCATAGCAAAAACACGTAACTCGTAATAAATCTGTCATTTTTAGAATTTACATTTAACTACAATTTCTAATCTTTCATATGATTTATATTCAGGAATATTATATTTCGGGACATGGCTCTCCACAACTTATTGTCTTTAACTGTTCTAAAAGACTTTATATCTCATGAACATTCCTTTGTTTCAGCTATCAATTCCATAATAAATTACTTGCTGTTTCTTTCTGTTTCTGTTGCCATCATTATGTCTTGGGAATGGTAAAATCTCTAGGTTTTGTTTCCTTATCATGCACCACAAAAACTGTCTTTTTCTGATTGTTAGCATTTGTTTCCTTGTAGTTGTTATTCATTTTAAAACTTCCTCATAATTCACATGTGCTGTCCATGGTATTCTCAGCATTCTCACAAATTCCATTGACTTTTGTAAAAGAATGAGTCTTTTGTCTTTGTTTTTGTTATATATATATATATATATATATATATATATGTATGTATGTATGTATGTGTGTTTGTGTGTGTGTGTGTGTGTTTGTGTGTGTGTGCGTGTACGTATGTTTATATATATATATATATATATATATATATATATATATATATTATGTCATTCACAGACAGTAATGTTTCGCTGTATCACAGCTCCTCAGTGCAACTAGACCAAAACCCAACTGATTTAGTGTCAGTCAGAGTTACTACAACTAAGTCATTATCATTTGGCAGAGAGAAACAGCTAATTCTAGTGTATTGTTTTTACAAATGTGAACAAATGACAATCAGTCATAGTGCTCCAATTCATTTTACTGAAGAGCTTTTCATTAGTGTAGGTGATATATATATATATATATATATATATATATATATATATATATATATATATATATATATATATATATATATTTTAGCAGCATATTTTCATTCAGACATGTTTCATTAAATAATATAGACATATTGTGTTTACTTATTTTTATACTGATCCTTTCCAATTCTCTCATCAGTTCCTTGATGTTAAGATGAAATTCATCTAGGAAGACACTATAGTTCTTTTTTTTTCACCCAAGTACCTTTCCAAGATCATCTTCAGGGGTAAATTATAAAGACAAACTTATTGTAACAAAAATTTGCATTATTGTAACATAAAATCTGCATTCCATTGTGATTTTTAAAAACACACACAAACACACTCTCTTATACTTATTTTATAATTTTTAATTTACTCATTGTATTTATGGATTTTTTTACAAAACAAGCATCTCAATATAAAAGGAGCTAACAGGAAATTGGTAGAAATGTAATATGGCATTTATATATAAATAATCAAGATCTTCGAATATATCATAAACTAGCAGTAGAGCCCGGCGTTGCCCGGGGATGTAACAGTAAGAGATAGATCAAGTATCGACCATCATAAAGATTGAAAAATAAAATGGACAAAGATTATTGTTTAAGGTTGATGGACACGCATGTCTTAATTAGTTTTTTTTTTTGTTTTTGTTTTTTACAAATTGGTCAAACCCAAACTCAAACAAAAACAATCGTTATGAGTCTACCGATTGAATAGAATTTTATTATAAACAATTGTCTTGTAAATGGAATTTTTAAAGCATTCTGAATGTAAAAATAAAAAGTGTGCAAGACAATAAGAAACACTACCTGCCAAAAAAAAGTGAAGTTTTGTTGAAATCGGTTGAAAAATGTAGGAAATCTGATCCCATATATAAAGGAACACACACACACACACACACACACACAATCAACCTGGGTTTTATAATAAGTATAACTCGATATGAGTTGTCCCCCTTTCATTATCGTGATGCTTCTTAATCGTGTTTTCAAATTGATTTTGTGCAAAAACAATTGTTTTTCCAATTTTTAGCGCTGTCAGAACCACTGCAAAGTAATTTTACGTAGTCCTGTGAAGTTTTGTTGAAATCGGTTGAAAAATGTAGGAAATCCGATCCAATATATAAATGTACAGACACACACACACACGCACACAACCTGGGTTTTATAATAAGTATGATAACTTTTGGCCAACTTTAACCGTCATGCTTACAGGAAAAACAGTGTGGCAAACGGACAGTTTTTCCTTTGACACTGCTATTATTTTGTACTAACTTCACTTCCTTGTTAAGGTTTATTTACAAGATTATAAAAATATGTGAGCCAAGTACAATGTGATATTTATTATTTAGTATTTTATAAAGAAATAAATGTGAAAATATATATCTTTAAAATTTTTTTAAAATATCAAAATATGTAAACCAGCTAAATGGAAAATTTATTATTTATCATTTTAAAAGTAACTATGAAAACAAGTTTTTTTATTCATAATTTTATAAAAATGTCTTAAAATAAATTATAAATCAAATATTTATTTCTTTATAATTTGATAAATGATAAACATTCCATGGTATTAGTTGCTTTGCATTTTTAGTGCTCACATTTTTAGAATGTTGTAAATATAAAATTATTCTTGTATGAAATCAATCTAATTGATAAATAGTATGTAATAATTTCATTGTAAATTTTCAAAAGAGAAAGAAAATATATAAGTTCACTTCCATATGTTTGGGTTTTATTAAAATTCTTATCCTCACTTTTTAAAATAATAAACATTGCCGAAAGAGTGATTGTAGTTAAAATAATAGTGGTGTCAAGGGAAAATTTGTTCTTTTGACACACCATTTTAATTTCAGGCATGAAAGTTAAAGATTGCCAAACTTTCTCCATTTTATAAAACTTTTTGAATCTGTTGAAACAAACTGGTAAATGCATGGAAATATAAACAACATTGTTTCTAAAAGAACACCAAATAGTGTTATGAGAATGAAATTTTCTTTACATTGTAAATGACTTTTCTGTTCATCTTATTGATGTCAGAGAATCCATTGCCCACCCCAGCTATGGGTTAAATAATAGGATATATCTCTGAAAAGATCATTGTTATTCTTGAAAATTGTTAATGAAATATGCACTTGCAAAAATGAATTATTTTTGCAATCCAAAAATGTATTTTGGTTTTAAAATAACTCATAAATGAACATCTTCAATTGTTCAGTTTCATTGAAGGTCTTATATTAAATATCTGCTTCTAAGCTATTTAAAAATCTATTTTGAAAAATGACTTGTGATAATTTTGATACGGAACATCAACAATAATAATTGTAAAGTTAAATGTAAAGCCCAGATTAGCATGCGCCCACACACACACACACACACACACACACATCAATGTCAATAATATTAATTCAAGTAAAATTTCTGATGTCATTTCCTTCCCTGTCCTCCCTTTATCCTTTTCCCTGCTTACAGCTACAATTTTGGAATCGACAGCCATAATAAAATAATGCTGTCTACTTATTCTGTCTTTATGAGAGGGTTAGTCTTTCCATATTAGAAAAATCTGTACCATGATTTTAAATGCGCTGCATGAATGTTAGATGCATAAAAATAACGCAAAAATTATTAATTCCAGAATTAAAACCATTTTAAACATGATTTTCTTTTTATATAATTTTAATTTAATCTATATCAAGCAAAATCATTTTTGTAAAGCTTGTTGGGATCTGCCTACATAAGCTTTAGTTGTTATCTGAGTTTTGGGATTCCAAGAATTTATCACCAACAACAACAACACTCCAACAAATTAGAGACACTAACATCCAGCAAGTACAAAACTATTTTAAAAGAGGATGGAAAATGTGAAATTTGAATGTGTATAGCAAAAGATGACATCCAAAAGCTAAGCAAAAAAATGTCATTAAAAACAAAGAAAAATGTGCTGAACTGTTATAATATTGATATTCTTATAAGGCAGTAAATACACAAAGATGAAGAAGAGACTTGAGGTAACAGAGATGTGGTTCTACAGCATAATACTCAGAATACCATGATTGGAATATGTAATCAAGAAAAACTTTTATGTAAAATAGAAACAGAGAAGACACTTAGAATTAGAAACAGTTGAAATTTCTAGGACACAAAATAAAGAAACACTGCTTAGAGAATTTGACACTTACAGGATATACTGAAGGCAAGAGTGCCACAGGGAAACATCATGCAACCTCAGTAATGTGCATATCTAAATGGATGGCACAACAGGAAGTGAGAGACAAAGTGAAAAAGACAAATACTACTAAAAGCAACAAAATATAGGAAGTCGTGGAGAGCTATGATCACCGATTTGCTGAATGGAAAAATCCAGAAGAAAAATCTACAAATCTAATATTTGAAAATAATGATTTTTTTCTAAAAGGAAAGTAATTCCATGCTCAGACTTAAAAATATATTTTAAAAGTGATTTATCTTGATATACTAAGTAAATGCACTCGTCCAAATAGAGAGATATGTAACGGCGATAATTCCTCATCTCAAGAATTCCCTTATAGACTAAACGATATTTCTTCTTATGAATTTATTCTGTTCACACTTATTTCCCTGTTAATGCTCACCATTCAAAAATAAGACACAGTCAAAGATTTATCTTGGTATGTTGTATTTGATAGTTATTGACATTCTAAGATGGAGAAAAATTTCAAATGTTTTATTTATTTTTTTTAAATTTTAAAAAATTTCAAATGTTTTATTATTTTTTATTTTACAAAATTAATTTCCATTATTTTTTATTTAAAAAAAAATTTCAATTATTTTTTTATTTAAAAAGATAGGAAAACATTTGAAAAAATATTTTTAAAATAATAAAACATTTGAAATTATTTTTCCATCTTAGAATGTCAATATTTATCAAATACAGCATACCAAGATAAATCTTTGACTGTGTCTATTTTTAATGAACTTTCTACAATTAAAGAATATCATCTGGTTCACATTCCTCCCCAGTCGTTTGAACAGTAAGAGAAGTTTATCTCTTGTGTCCTGCTTAAGAATGGATTCCTAGTTCCTTCTAAATTCTTTTCATTCTCTTTCACTTGCTGCGGCATTACTGATTAAAAAAAAGTTGATACATTCTTCATTGGCATTTTGTATCAAGAAGTTGTTTCCCTTGAACAATGATAATGTATGATTAATTCATAACTCACATGAAAAATAACACAATGCTGTTATCAGTGATTTTTCTTATTTGCTTATATACAATATTTTGCTCTCTGAAAAAGTATTGTGCATTTTCAGTATGAAAACTCTGCAGATAAATTAATCATTAATTAACCACATTAAGATCAGGTTTCCTTGTCTTCAGTATGTTTTATATATTTAATTTCTGTTTTACAGTAGACCTATCATTATACTTAATTTCTACATTCATTATTTTTTATTGACTTTTAAAATTATTCAAAATGACCTTTTTTCCAAAAAATCATACAAACCTATTTAAAAATTTAGACTAGCTCTACTGAATACAAAATGAAAAATTATATTTTAACTAGACTGTTGCCTTTTATATAACTGTTTTAATGTTGTGAATATACTTTTACTATTGTAGATAATATCTGGTTTTATCACTTTTGGTCATCCTTACTTGGCTTTCATCCCATATGGGTAAGAAATGGGTGCAATGATTAGCAAGCTTATCTTGCTAGAAAAATTATGATTGAGTAGAGAGTTCTATCCTCTCTGGCTGCCCAATACTTTTGGCTTTGAGCCACATTTAATTTATGCTTAGAAAATCACCATATGAATAAGAAAATATGACTGAATATTCACTTGATCTTTGAAATGATCTGACACATTATAAACAAGTTTATTTTTTAATATAATTTTAAGTAAAAGGAAAATATTTTTTTTAAATCATAGAATAATTATCATTGTCTCCTATATTTTTATAATGGCTACTTTATTTTTGAAAGATTTTAATGATAGAATTTGTTTTTTCTCTCAATTTTCTTCTCATGGCATAGTCAAAAGTTCTGGATAACAAGGACTGACATTAAAAACAAACGAAAGAAAGTATTTGTTGCATATTTGCCTAGAAAACATTATGCCAGTTTATGTAAAATCAAAATTAAACTTCGATGAAATTATTTAAATTATAGCAACAACAATTTTTTTATGTTAACAAAATAGTCTGTGATCATTACTACATTTTCTATTTTTAGTTGAGACAAACAACTTTTAACTTATGCTATTTTTGCAGATATCCTTTGGGGTATTTATGCAAAATATGTAAGACATATTTGGTTTATCTGGTTTAGAAAAAATGGTAATATTAGGCATTTCCTTATGAGGAAACATTTGGCATTCATTGACTGAGTAGCAAGTACGGCTGTCAGCTGAAATTTATAAAATCTTTCTCTTAAAACATTTTTTCAGAAAAATATATTTGTAAAGTCTAGTCCCTGCTATTGCTTTTTCCAGTATTGATAAGGGTTTCCTTCCTAACCTTTTATTTGGAATAGTGTAGAATGTCAACAACTTGATTATGTCATTATTTTCTATTTGAGTTCCATATGATAATCATTTTAGCTGTTACTGCTACTGTTAGTAATTCTAAAGTGATGTAGTTATTTGGTATAGTTCTTTATGATTCTGTAGCACCAGTCCATCAGGTTTGAAAAGTGTGGTCTTTGCCAAAATGCACAGGCTTCACTCACTCAAGACATTTTAAATTATTGATCTGAGAAAGGAATTGTAAACAGCTGACAGTATGAGAAAATATTTAATGAAAAGCAAACTGTCAGAAATGCAGCTTCACCTGACTGAAAATACAAAATTCTATGACATTCTTGTGGAACTCCCTTCATCTTACTTGCTTCCCTGTCATTTATAGTATTAAATATTCAAATGTAATGTCAAGCGACATCTTCTGATGCCTTGATCTTGATTCTCATCTTTATCCTTTCTTCAAACACTCCTCTTTACTTTCACAATCTGTAACCCCTTGCATGGTAGTGGCACTCCTACCTTTCTTGAGGTGAAATGCTTAAAAAATATATATATATATATATATATATATATAGTTTGGAGATAAATCTATTGCTGGTAATTTTACTATAAAAATGTATTCTGATACTTTAGTGCTTATTGATTGTCATTTTGCTATAAAAATGTATTACAACTGGTCTTATAAATATATTACTGGTATTTTTACCATAATGTATTTTTGTACACATGAACCACCAAACAAAAATCAAAATGCTATTTTCCAGTAGCTTGGCTCCTAACACGTGCTACCACTCCAGGTCAAGGTAAACCTGGGAATAACAGCAATTAACAGGTGGCTCTATGCTCCTACACCACCTGCAATCAGAGGCCTTCCAGGTATTCTGGTAACAGAAACTTGTTGTTTTGTTGATTAAACACTTTGAAGTCAATAAGATTTGTGGATTGATTTATTTTGAATTTATCTACATCAAATCAAAAATCTAAAAATATGATATTTATGAAGAAGATAGCTTAAAGAATCTTTCTAATTTTTATGGTACACTTTATAGACATAGTTAAACAGGACTTAAACTAATTTAAATAAAACTTGCAGGTATGTATTACTTAACAATACTGTTTATCTGTATAATGTTTATCTACTAATCCTACATGTTTATCTCCCTCATGTTTGTCTAATACTATATGTTTATCAACTACATGTTTATCTATTAGTACTACATGTTTATTTTAGAGAATGTTTACTGTTAGTAAATATACTAATTAGAACAATTTCTAAAGATTTAATGGATTTTTATCATTCAAGTTTATTTATTACAATAAATATTATTTATTTGATACACATGTTCAAGTTGAGATCACTCTTCTTTATTCAATGTAATTGATGATTGATTTCTTTTTTATGGCTTCCTCTGCAGGTTATTTAAAGACAGAAAATATTTTACAATGTAAGAAATTTTTTTTAAGATAATAATGATTTAGTGATACAAACTAGACTTAATAATTAACCCATACATGGAGAGAAAAAAGGTGGATTCATACCTTTTCCAAATATATTTACACATAAGTGAATATAATGAACGCAACTGAAATTGAATCTTGGCTCTCTGATTAGCAATCCTGACTTGTAATTACACCACCTTGTGGCACCTGCTTGCGGCATCTGGTATTCCCAAGTGGTCACCCATGTAGGAACTGACAAAGCTCAACATGAACAATCAAAAGTTTTAATAAAGCAAATGTGCCTTTTAGCAGGGATCAAAGTTGTATTCTTCTTTATATTAGGGAAAGCACCTTGAACCAGTTGTAAATGTAATCAGAATAAATGTGTGCAAAAGTAACATACATAAAATGGCTTTAAGAAAACTTAGTGCTTCTGACACATGCTGGGGAATGATCAAAAGTATTAAGTCCCAGGTGGCCTTCCCCACAGGCAGTATCTCTCCTTCAAGAGAGAGTTGTGTTTATTGCCCAGTACCTGAGGTGTCACCAAAAGAGAAAACACAGAGAGACTTGGTCAATTTTTTCCTCGGTCCATTAAAACCACTTTAAACTTTGGGTCGCATTTTAATTAATGAAATTTTTACTCCTTTTTAGAACATTCAAAATTTGGATTAAAAAATTGTTTTTCTTGCATCAGCAGGTGTACTACCTTTTAGCATAGCAAATTTTAGCCTTTTTTTTTTTTTAGTGACGGACACATTAATTTGGAAATTCTTGCAAAAATCAAATAATTGTCAGATTTTAATGAAATTTGCAGGACTTATTCGAAAATGTATGAAATTATTTGTAATTTTTTTTTTAGAATATTGGTAAAAATATTTTATAAAAACTTGAGAAATTCAACATAATAACTTTAGTGACTATAATACTTTGAAGAATTTAAATCACCAAATTCTTTTGAAAAATCAAAACCCCCGTCTTATTGAAAATCTGTTCTGAATCGAAAAATTAAAAAAAACAGTAAAACTAAGATATTTTTAATTAGAGAAGCTATTAATTGCTTTTATGAATAATATATATTAATGACAATATTTTCTGAAGAAAAAATTTTGATCAAAAATGCATTTTTACAAGATTTGTTTTCATATTTTTATTTTAAATTGGATAATTTATAAAGTTTTTAAATCTTTTAAAATTCAATTTCAATGGTGTAACACTTAGAAAATATTGTAAAGCTTATTCCAATCTGACGACCCCAAGTATTTTAAAAAAGAATTTCGATTTTTTGTGCTTAAACATCATAATTTTTCTAAGTATGCGAGATCATAAATGATATTAAAATGTAATATGTTTAAAACCAAAATGGACTAAAACCCTCACATAAAATTTATTGTCTGATAGCAATTCTATGTCACCATAAAAACAAGGCACATGGTTAAGAAATCCTTGTACAACACGTTATGCTTTAAGTAAGGAATATTTGTTTCAAATCAGATTAATTTAACTTTAAATTTGCTAATTTTTCTCAAATAACATTTCAGAAATATATATTTTATTTTTGCAAGATTTTAAAACCAAGAATTAACTTTTGTTTATAAAGGGCAGATTTTATCGATTTTACTGAAAAAAATCGATTTCGAGCAATATCGATCTGTTTGAAATACACCACACTTACTGGAAATAATAAATTTTAAATCATTTCGATTAAAGTTAAAATTAAACCTCCAAAAAAGTTTTTTCATTTTTAAAAATTCATCTGAAACCTTACTAATGTGGAGGTACCTAGTTTAAACATGAAGTAAAATAAAGGAATAATGATGAAGGTAAAATGCAAACAAAAGACAAAGTGACATTTGAAAGAAGCATTCTAATGAGCTCTCCTCCTTGGTAAGTTGACTGCAGGAATTTTAGTGCATTACTAGATTGACAACGAAGTTTAATCGTTTTATGTTGAAGTATCTTGATGTAACCGTAAGTCCTATTCTAATAGTTTCTTCTTCCGCACTTCTCACCCGTGGAAATCTCTTCTGTTTCTTAGTTCCCTGCCACGTACAATCTTTAAATTTTTAAATGCAACATCAATCGCAGTCTTCTATCTTCATACATACTGTTTTCTTTTCATAATTGTTTCGCCAGAAGCAAGGCAATAAAGCCACTAAGAAGCAATGGATGACTGTGTGTGAGAGAATATGAGAAAAAGAAAACATTATTAAATAGATCAATAAAAGTACAGGAATTAAAAAGACAGAAAAAATGACTGACATTGCATTTAAATTTTTGAAGATCAAATTTAACCTGAAAGCAAGAAGACGGAAATATTTACACAAGGGAGAATTGCGAGAGAATAAACTGTTAGCATAGGACTTAGAGTTACTAGTCGATATAACTAGATATGAGCAGTGGAACGAGAACAGTCGACTCCTGTAGAATAAATAAAGGGTTCAATTCAAAACTCCCTGTAGGTTACCCTGAATGATGTATACCTGATGAGGACCGGAGTGTACAACGGCCGAAATGCTGTGATAAAAAAATGGTGAGGAGTCCGAATATAAATATGTGAATATTCTTTCATTATTGTCCAATTCTTCAATAAAATAGTCAATTTTCGTAATTCCGTGTCCTTAGCATTTTCTACTAACGTTGGGTTTCTTTCTACGTAACTAATCAGATTGCTATCATTGTTTGCTTGGGAGGTGTCAAATAGGTACTTCCACGATACCAACTCTTTTCTGTGACTCAATTATTCTTCTCCCTCCCTTTCTCCCCTCCTTCTCTCTCTCTCTCTCTCTCTCGCTCTCTCTCTCTCTCTCTCTCAATGGTGGGATTAGAAAAGGAACCTCTGTAGTAGGCTAATAACCATGTGTTTATACCTTAAATGAATTGATAGCCATACGTTTTCCAATTCTTCAAATGTTTCCTTAATATCTTAACAAATGAAATCAAATATAACTATTATATTCTTATAATATGGTTGTTAAGCCTTTATTGCAAAATTGATAGGTGAGATTATGAACGTATGAAAGGGGAGGCATCTGCAGTCACTTATCTTCCCACACACCTTCCTGTTACATTTTTTTTATTTCTTATTTTATAAGTGGAGCCAGATGCTATCAGAATTAATTAAGCATTTTGGGTGGCGGGTGTAAAACACAGGTTGCGTACTGTCTGAAGTCGCTGTCAGCCGGCATTTGAATCTAAGCCCAGACTAGAAATTTAGAATTTCGAAGAAGATTCCCTCTCAACCTCTACATGATCTTCCATAAAATGTCATTTCTATATGTCAGTGTCAATTTATTTAAAATCGCGAATTAAAGTGATCGCTCTTAGCAAATCAAGGAGAAGAAAAGATTAAATAGGGATGTAATGTTAGCATTAAAGATTTTATAAACATACACACTTCGGGAAAGAACGAAAAAAGGGAGAAACACAAGTGCCGAGAAATCCCGAATCAGATAAGAAATTAGGAAGATAACTTATTCAGCTCATGTCACGGGAAAATTTGAATTGAGCCATGCTTATTATTAACCGATTAATATTCTGAAATCGTCAACACTTATGAAATATCAATTTTACTTCTAGGATTAATTTAAATTAATTACTGGGAATTTAAATGCTTATTAATAATTAATGTATTAAAACAAATATCGCTTATTTTCTTTTTATTTAATCAATTCACTCCAAGCAAGGCGCTAATACCACTAAGTGGCAAGAGAGTGAAAGAGAATGAGAATACAATAGAAGGAAGCGGAAATCTAGTCCTAAAGAGGAAACAAGGGACAAAACTCTATACCAGGTAAAGAGATCGGGAGGAGAGTGAACCGGACGATAGTCAAACCTATTTATTGTTATTAAATACTACTATACTATATTAATATAGAGAGAGAAAGAGAGAGAATGAGGCAGTGTAAAATAGGGAGAGATAAAGAAAGTAAAAGCAAGAAAGAAACAGCGGAAAGAAAGAAATACAGAAAGAGAACGTGAATAAGAGAAAAAATGGGTGAGAGAAAAAAACAAAATAGGGACAGAGTCAAAGAGAAAGTGAGAGAAAAGGGAAAGGCAAAGAAAGTAAATGAGAAAGAAAGTGTGTGTGTGTGTGCGTGTGAGAGAGAGAGAGAGAGAGAGAAAGAAAGAAAGAAAGAGAGAGACCGAAATGAATACAGAGAAAATCACGGTAGATGAAAAGGGAGATGAAGAAAGGAAAGCATAGAAAAGGAAAGAAATAGAATGAGAGAAGGAATTGAAAATAGAAAGCAAAAGAGAGACAGAGAGAGAGAGAGAGGAATGGCCGGAGTGAAAGAAAGAGAACAAGAAAGAAAATGAAAGAAAAGAGAATATAATGAGATTAGCTGTAGACGGAAAGGGAGATAAAGAAAGGTAAAGAGTGAGAGAGTGAGAATGAGAGAGTGAAAATAGGGAAAGGGAAAGAAAATGAAAACATGAAAAAGAGTGAGAAGTAGTGAGAGATAAATAAATAAGGAGAAAGGGAATGAGAGTAGAAATTTGAGAGAGAGAGAGAGAACACAAAATAGGGACAGAATGAAAGAGAAATTGAGAGAGAGAAAGTGAAAGGAAATAAAAAGAAAGTGTGAGAGATAAATGGATAAAGAAAATAGAGATAGACGGAAAGGGAGATGAGGTAATGAACAAAAGAGAAATATACACCCTAAGTTAATTTAATGCTACGCCGACAACCTTTACTATCCGCTAGAAATTATATTAGAGTGACTACACAATTAATTGTAATAATACTCGCATAGCTTCTTTCGATGCATCTTTTAGCTGCATCAGGTTGGTAATAGCAATTGTAATATTAGCCGTTTCTCTACAAGGAAACATTTCACATTCATTGGCCGAGCATTGACTTTCTGTTGAAATTCATAAAATCATTCTCTTAAAATAATTTCCAGTAACTATTATCGATCTTTCGAATATTGATGGAGGTTTCCTTTATAACCTTTCATCTGAAGTAGTGTTGAATGTTAACGTCTTGATGTCATTATTTTCTCTTCGAGTTACGTGTGTTATTTTAGTGCTTGCTACTGTTAGTAATCCTGAAGTAATGTGGTTTCTGTTGTTAGGTACAATTTTAGTTTGTGCGTTTGCCAAGACCCTTAGGCTTCACTCGCTCAAAGTCATGTTTAACAATTGATCTTAGAAAGCCTTTGTATTTAGTTGACAGTTTAGATATTTCCGAACGGGTTTAGTCATGATAATTATTCAAAACACCTATGTTTGAAATACGTATCTGTTCTTGCTTTTAGAGAATCAATGCTGATTTAGCTAGAACTAATAACGACCATGATGAGTAGCATGGGGCTTTTTTTTTCTTTTTTTTTTTGCAGAAAGTGTCATCCCATCATCCTACAATATGGAAATTCTTAGAAGAGGACTTGCAAGAAATTCATATTGCAAATGTAAGAGTAGTTTGCCAAAATATCAAGAGCACTAAGAAATACGCCGACGTAAATGGAAAACTTAAAAGTTAGTGGCAACCTTTAATGAGTACACTACAGTAGATGACTATTTGCGCGCAGTATCATATAACTTAAGGTTATAAGGATTTTTTCTTACTAAAAATTGTTTTATTAACGATATTTGTATTTCACATAATTATCATTTGTGTTTTTCCTCTTTTAATTTTTACATTTTTATTGCAATAAAGAATTTCGAATAATTATCATGTAGTATAATTGCCCTTTCGAGTAAACAATTTACAATTTGAATATTTATTTTCGAACAATTATTTTCGAACAATATTCCCATCATTGTATTCTTGTGTATATATATATATACAGCCTACACATGTATATTTGGCATTAGTTTGGTAATGCATGATGTATGAATAACTCGATCCCTTTGCCCTATGAGATAACCATTCATTATACACACTAACTGATATTATAATTGAAGTATCTCTTTCAATTTTTTCAAGCTTAAACGTATAGATAATATAGCAAAAATTGCAATAAATGACTACATATATAAATCAATAGATGCAAAGCTTCCAAAATAAGTAGTGTAGCAACAATATTCAAGTCCTCTATTAATATCTAACGTTAACACTAAATTTACACTTAACCGTATATATTACGCCTAAGCTGAACCCAAAATTGAACCCTAAACATAACACTAATTTTGAAATGATATAAAGTATATTTTCTCCCGCTTTTTCTACATTGTTCCAAATGTTGCACATTCTTGTGTGTATTTTTCTTAAATCGGTCAATTTTTATTTCCTGTTTTAAATCTCATGTATAAATGTATTTTCACTTGGTATATAGTGACTGCGTGCGACAAAGTATATATTTTGAATATACCGCATTCTGCATAGATGAATTATCTAATCTAATCGCGTGGTTATTCACGCTATATTGTAAAATCCAAGTAGAATGTATTTTTTCTCTTGCCAGAGTCAATTATATTAGAAATAATGATGCAATGATCTTTATAGCAAATGAATGACCGGTTGTAATAAGTTAATTTAAATTCTACGTATAATAAATGATTTCAAACCAGGAGACTTTAAAAAGGTTTCCTCACATTAGGTATTATAATTGTGATATATTTTAGTTTTATTTAAAGTATTATTCAAATTATAAACTAATTACTGAACTGCGTAATTTGGACAAAAACCTGACCCTATTCGTAGCCCTAGATCTAACCATATACCTAGTACTAATGCGAATATTAGCAATACTGATAACCTACAATAAATGTAAGACTAAATCTGTCACTCTAAAAATAAAACTCAACATTTGATTAAAATTTAGCGTTAAACCTAAACCTATTCCCAGCCCAACACAGATCGTAACCCTGTTCGACGTTGCAGTTCATGGATTTTAGCTAACCTCTGTATTATGGAATCGTTTTCAACCTGGTCTATGGGAATGTTCATTTGTCTAGTGTTGCCAACATCGAAACACCGTTCAAAGCCTATACCCAACATTTGTTCAAAGTGACCGTGCAGTTTCTAAAAGATCCGCAAACTGATGACACTCCAACAGGTGTGCATCTCCGTGGCATGACAGTTGCAGGTACTGGCATTTTTTTCCTTTGAAACGTACTGCAAACATGTACCACGTTCTAAATTACAGACGCAGACGGTACGCTGGTATGAGAGTTTCTGTCACAAGATGGTCGAACTTTTTATCAAAATATCTACCATCTATTAGCACACATACAATGTACCCACATCAAAAGTGGCATCGTCCTAAAGAAGAGCAACAATTTTATTTTCCGTCAATGCATACAGCAAATTTATGTGCAATAGGATCTGACTGCCTGAATACAGAACATCTAGTCTGAGAAGCTGTTCGAAATACATTAAAATTTCTCCGTATATGTATCTTTCTTTTCATATGTATGAATCATAATGGAATGCAGAGAGGGAGTCTTTGCAAAGGGAGAAAAAGTGTTAAGAGCGACACGATGTGAATTTGTGGAGAGCCATGATCATTTATGTCCTGAAAGTTCGCTGGACATAGAAGTAAATAGTCCTTGAGTAAGTCGTGTACAAGTCTGAATAACTTGTCGGAATGATTACTAACAATATTACAAGTCTCTTTCAAATGTTTATTCTAGCAGAAACACAAACATCAGTTATTAGCCATAAATTCAGCGTTTAAATTTATTTCTTTTTATATATTTTCATAACGACTGATTTGTATGTTTTCATAATGATTAATCAATAAAATGTTCTAATTAAAAAAAAAACTAATCCAATAGGCAAGCAGAGTTGCTTATTTAGAAAATGAAACCATTTACACCAACGCTCTCTCTATAAAGAGAGCGTCTACCCGTGTGTGTGTTTTCGTCTATGAAAATATACTGAGGATATTTGCTTTCTTTTGACCTAACTTTGATTTTCATGTATTGACTACTACCTGCAAACAATTACTTTTAGCAGTAAGCAAAATTTCACTTCCGGTATGGTCACCGATAAAAGATATGTAAACTTTTAGGCGTGTCTTCGCCTGTATGTTCATCATTTAATATGTGAGCTTCATATATGCATTTCTGTGCGTTTCTATGCGCTTGAGCATGTGTATAAGTTAATTATATAAGATAAAGGTTACGTATGCTACTATATATTTGAATGTGTAAATATATGTTTGTAATTGGATGTGTCGGTATGTGTACTTGGATGCGTGTGCGTGTGAAACGTGTGCATGCATATTATATATCGGTGAAAACCAAGATGCAGTCGTAAAACAGCGCTTAGTTGGCGTGGAAAAAAGAAGGCGACACCTACCGGAGCATATGGGCAGGAAGATGCCGGAAATTGAAAGTCACGTATCTGAAACAGACTTTATGGTGCATAATAAATATGTTGAGGCGAGCAAGCCAACACTTACCATTTTCTCTCTTCTTTCTAGCGTTTACGTCCACACACATTCATACTCACACATCAGATTAGTTTTATAGAACACACGAAGAGAAATAAATTCAGTAAACTGGATGGTTTCCCCTTACCCCACTTGTAGAAATGAACTCAAATGGATGATGAATGTGTCATGTAATAGGTAAAGATGTTATGTAGATGTGGCTGTAGAGTGGTGGCAGTGCTTATAAAATTTAATACTGACTACGTAAGTTGAAATCAGATTGGACACTCTAACTTCTATGTAACAAATGTTTTTCACGGGTACTAATAGAAAAGATAACCAAAAGAAGTAGTGAACTGCTTACAGACATGAGTGATACATGAAAACTGACGACATATCGAAGTTATGCAAGAATCGGGCTGCCGTTGACTGACTGTGTTAATCACAAAACGAAGAGAAATATTGTATCAAATCACATTCAATTCAACACCGTTGCCGCTCAGTAACGAGCCTTACAGAATATATTACATTGCATAGATTTTCATAGTAGTTGTCCAACAAGAACACAGTTATTGTTATCAAAATGTTACGCCACCTCTAACAACATTATTTCAGCAAGAGTGTGCACCTGAAAATTACGTGTTCCAAGGGTTCTTGTATAGAAAATTCCCAAATCAATGGTTTAGGAGAGTGAGAACATTTATATGGGAATTAAGCATCCTGAAATCACACAGCTAGATTTTTTTACATTATATTAAAAATTGGGTTTACAACAGATAACATGGAACACTTTAAAATTTAAAGAATTCTATGGAAGAGAAGGCAGGTTCAATTATCTTTAAATCATTTCACTCCAAGCAAGGACTAAGACGTCAGGACTTACTGTGAGTAAAATGAAGATTTTAGTGAGAAAATAGAACATTAAAAGATTCGGAAAAACAGAAGATAACGACTGACTTTAAACTTTTGAAGAATGTAGATGAAAGGGAAGCTAGAAATCATAAGGGAGTGTCACAGGTGAGAAGTACGTAAAAAGGGACGATTAGAGTTTACACTCTATGGTTATATATATCTAATTTAACAGTAAAACAATTTGCCAATCTCGTACTACGCTTAAATTCATGCAGTCGCTGTGCCAAGGAGGAAAGCTTATTAGAATAATTGCCTTAAAAATATTTATAGAAAAAAAAAACAGAGGGAAGACACGAGGGCGGTGGGAATTTGTGACTGAAAATTTCTGTAAAAAGCAATATGATCAAATAGTTTTCACCTGTAATGTCTCCATCAATGAAGAAAAGTCTATAAGTATTTGTTAATAGCAAATTATTTGCCAACTGATTGTGTTGTTGGCTCCATAAAATAGTGTCCCTATTCCTATTGTATCATTTGGTATTAAAAACATTATTTTCATCTCATTTTTTTTCTTCTGTTCTTGATTTCAAATGATGTAGTTAGTTTATTTACTCCAAATGTATTATATACACGACATGGCATGGCTTCACGAATGAAGATTTAGTAGGGTCTCCCATGTCTACTGCAGATCCGCGATCTTCAGCGAAGCGCATATGATGGAAGCAGATGTCTTCGTAGCGGTAGGAGAAGAAACTCTGTCAAGTGGAGAGAGCTTCCGTCTTACGGCGCCGCTTTTTCTACTATTGCGTGCTGGCTTGCTTTAGAAAAGTAGATTAACTGGTAGATCGTATGTCGCCATGTCACCCTGTCGACATAATTGAGAGTAATTGTTTCCATGAGAGATGAAGTTTATTTTTAATGGGTCCTTATATCTCTACTGTAGTGTCCACGCCCACTCGTAGATCGTCAACCAGTGACCAGGTCACCAAGCAGGTGAGTGTCTGGGAGAAAATAAGACAATTGTAGCATAACTTCCATGCTTCTGGTTCTAAATTACACCAGTGTTTAGAGATGGAATTCATACTGGGAAAAATGTGAAGTCAATGTTAATGGAATCGTTAGAAAATTTATATAAATTATGCTGGTATATGACCCAAGATTCGGTTACCTTTCGAAGTGTAGGCTTTGTTTTTGCGTCTTTGCTGAGGTTATTGTTGCTTCAAATATATTAAATACAGTCTATCATCAGACTGATTTGTCTTCACCAGTCTATTTTGCATCTCTTCGTCCAGTCTGAAACTAGTTAGATGAAGACCTGGATTGCTTCCAGCTGCATTTGGCCTGATGGACAAAGGAGGCAGGTGGTACTTCTGCTTAGGTGTAAGTTGATTATATTTTTCATGCGGATTACTTACATGCTTAATACGCACTCATAATCATAATTTTGTAGCTTTCTGATAAATTAACTAACATTTTGCATCTCTCACTTGTATGCTTTATTTCAAATTTTCCTTCATTAATTTCTCTTTTCTTATCTATACGCTTTCATTGTAGTAACTTACCAAAATTTATGTATTTGTTCTTTTCATGTATAACGTTAGTAATGTTATCATAAAACTCTACAATTTCCACACATCTGAACTTGCAAATTCGTGTATACAGTTGGATTAATTTTACACTGTATATTTTTTATAAGGTTTCGATGAGTTACATTCCATAGTGCCATCAATCCGGACCTTCACAGCGAGGACACGCCATGCTGTGTTCAGGGTAACAAACCATCCCTATTACCTTCGTGTTTCTTTGATAAAAAGCAAGTTCTACATGGAGAGATTCTTCCCCAAAACTGTTGCTTTGTTGAACAAAATCTCAAGATATTGCTTCCCTGAAAATTACAATCCTTGTCTCTTAAGTCCAATGTCAAAACATTACAATTACGCGTTATCATAATAGACTTACATCCTCCTTCATTCTCACATTCAATCTCCATCAGTACCCTCTACATTGAGTGGGCCTTGGGCCTTGGGCCTTGTATTGAGTGAACAATCAGGAAATTTAAAAAGAAACTATCCAAGTTGCTTTGTATAATATACTGTCGGAAGTGTCTACGTTTCCTGCATTGTCACTGGAAGTATTTTAACAGAGGACGGAATATATCCGGTGCATTGTAATAGCAATAGTTGCCTTCCAAAAGCTAAACAAATGATTAATAAACAGAAAAACTTATGTAATATCAGTCTTCCTATATTGCAGTGAATGTTCGCAAATTTCTTCAGTGACTTGAGGCAACAGAAATGTGGTTCTACAGTACAATCCCGAGAATATCAGTGACAGAACATGTGGGCAACGATGGCATTTTAAGGAAAAAGTAAATTAGAAAGATTTGTACTTAGAGTAAGAAAGAAACAATTGAAATATCTTGGATACTTAATGAGGGGAGAGGGAATGAAGTATTTTATACTCACATGACATATTGAAGGCAAGAGTGACAGATGGAAACAACAAGTAACCCACGTAAGGAGCTTGTATAAATCGATAGAAGAACAGAGACTGAGAGAAACAGTAAGGAGCCGAATATTACTTGGAGCAGAGGTTCTCCACCATGAACCACTTTCACTCTTAATTTTTTTTTGTGGATCCCTATAACCTTTCGATGAAAAAAACTTCTTTTTTTTTTACTGATAGATATGTTTAGGAATTGTATTATAGAAATAGCAAAGAAGGCACTGTGAAGTAATGAATAGCGACGCGGATTGAAGAATCGGAGAGCCGAGTTCATTTACCTGCTTACCCGAGCCGAGCCGAGCCGAGTTCATTTACCCTTGAGAAAGGCATGAATCCTCTTCTTCTCCCACCAACTATGGATAAATAACTGGACAGACTGGCTTCTTTAGCCTTGAGTGGCAACTTCTCTAGGAGAAAGTTTCTCTGCATTCAAAACTGTATGCAGCCCTGGCGTAGCACATACTATACAGCTAAAGGAAAGGATCGTTCGCATTGGCTCGATGATCCCGACAAATAATAAATAGTAAATGTAAATGCTTTATTTGGTAGTAAAAATAATTTAATGAAAATAAACTTGTATACTATGGAGAATTTATGTACACAAGTAAAATAACTCATAAGAAACCATTTTAAAATATGTGAGTAATTAATAAATAAAAATAAAGTGAAGATTTATTCAATGAGATCACTGTGGTTGATGCTGCCCTGCAAGTTTGTTTTTTTTTTTAACTTCGACTCCATCAGTGTTAATGATAGGCGATTCACAGTCTATTACTATATTAATTAATTTATATTAATATTTTATTTTATAAATATTTAAAATTAATGTTATTTTTTATTATTAATATATTAAATTAATTTATATAATAAATTATAATCTTTATATAATTTTCCTTTATATATTAGGTTGGCCAGAAAGTCTTAACTCACTTAGAAAGCAGAAAGAAAACAACCAAATTTTATGGAGCAACAAACATTTATTCTTCAAAGTAAAGTCCATCATTCACGACAATCTTCTGCCAGTAATCAGCCAGCATACAAATCTGTCCCAGATACCCATCCATTGGCTTTGAATAAAAAAAACTGTAAACAAGGTTCCCTCACTTCATCAAAAGTGTTGAATTGCTGGTCGCGAAGGAAATGTCTCGGGACTGAATGGTGGATGTCTAAGAATCTCAAAATAGTCCATCTTCTTCTTAGTCTAGCTGCTGGTAATATAGTTTAGCGTTGATAACGCATCAGTGAGGATCCAGCTCAAAATGTAGTACGCCTTGGAAATTCCACCAAACAAAGATCAAGATTTTTTTTCCCGCTTCCTAAGTGAATCAGGATTTTCTGGCCAAACGAGTATATAATCCTTCGTTTATATACCCTTCTCAGTTTTTATTCAACTTTTACACTCAAATCATTTGGCAGAGTAAAAGGGACTTAAATCCCTTGATCTCGGTTTCTGCTAGTTTTAGAGTTGTTTTTCTATTTTTATATTATTAATATTTTAATATGGTATAGATTACTGTCGAAATTCCAATTCTGAAATTGTTCTATGGACCACTAAAATATTACTGTGGATCATCTATGTCTTATTTGATAGAGTTACGAAAGATAAGAACTTGGATAGAACCATGATTGTTCACCCACTAAAAGGACACGGCACATAAAAATAAGTGATGATTAATTATTTTTGTCGAAAATGATATACTGATTAGCTATGAGTCTCGATAACGCATAATACTGACAAGGAGATGATTTTCAGTTCCATCAGTTATTTTAATAAGCTCAGCTTAGTTTGACGCAAAATGACACTTACACTGACACTTACACCACATCGAGATGTCTAAAGTTGCATTGTTAGTTGCTTTGAAAGTTATATGTGTATACTTTCATGTTCTTGACTTTTATCAAGGGCCAATGTTTTTTTTTGCTTAAACATCAGTAGCACACTACTCGCAGTAACAATCGGTTGGATAATGGATAATGATATAAGATATATTTGTGGATACTAGGTGCTATCAAATTGGATGTGAGGGTGGTGCAACGGTCAACAGTTCGAGATTGGACATCTGAGAGTTGAGTTTCTATTCCAGTCTGATTCGTTATTTTCACTTAGACGAAAATACCCCTGAGAAAGGTATGAATCTGCCTTTTGTAACCTTAACACTAGCCATGGATTAATTAGTAGGAGCTGCATGAGAATATCATTATTATTTCCAAAAAATTCTTACAATCTAAAAATATTTTCTGCCATTAAATATGCTAAAGATTGATAAATAGTAAAAAAACAAATCAATCAACCAATCAGAGATATATTAATTTTGATCATCATTTTTTTTTTTTTTTTTTTTTTTTGTCAGGCTTGGGGTTTGAGCAGTTTTGGAGAGTAGCAAAACAACCGATATACTGACATGCAATGGGTGGGACACTGATCCTAGGGAAGGAGTCAACAGGTTCTGTTCCTGATGATTATAGCATATATGCAGTATACATCATTTATCGTAGCGTGAGAAATGGGGGTATACAAGACAGACAAGTAACAAATGTTTCTGAAGAAACTAAGTGGAATCGAGGTAAAGTATCTGGAGAAATTGACGAAAATGTGGCAAATATTATGAAGAAATAGAGAAGTAGAAAAATTTGTTAGGAAGATTTCTTTTACAGACGTTTAACTCTTCCTTTGAATCTGATCACAAACATCAGTAAACAAAATAGATCGCTTCCGCTCATATAAAGCACAAAATATACCCAGTTATTACAGCTAATCTCTTAAAAATGAAAATGTAAGAGCCCAATTCTGTGATAAACTAGAGTCCAAACTGATGTCGATAAATCTTAACAAAATAAATAGACAAATTAAGTAATATAATCGTATATTCTTTAATCGAAGCATGTGAGATCATTCCAAGAACATCTAAACGGAAAAGGATACTTCGATGGGAGTGCAATTGTCACTTGAAAAGATTGATAGAATAAAAAAATTAGAAGAGAGAAAAATGAAAGAGAGGACATTAATAATTAACAAGGAAAATAAATAAAAAATAGTCAATGCTCTGTGCTCTGTATCTTAGAACAAAATTACTGAAGCCAAACAGCATAGACTATGTGCTAAAATGTGAAGAAATACGGAAAATCATAACATTACACAATCAACAGCAAAACAGAAGAAATGTACTGGTCTCAGTAAATACTTTGAAGTACATTTCAATTCTGATTACACCAAACTGAAGAGAACATATGCACAAATATAAATGCGGGCATTATAAAATATGTCTCCAAACGTAAACAATAGCGAACCTAGGGATGAGGAAGTAAAAATAAAATCTTAAAAAAAGTTTAGAATAAAAAATATCACTTGACACTGAAGCTGAACCTTTGCAAATCGCAAGCCTTCAAAACAACTTTCTCAATTTCACGAAAGAATCTGGAATCAGAAGTAGATAAGTAGATAAGTATTAAAGCACGAGTGAAAAATGTAGTATTCAAGACACTCACAGGTACAGAGATGATTCAGTTGAATTCATAATGGCGAAAGTACAAATGAACATGCTATTACTTTGGCTCGCGCCGTTCAAGGAAAATCAACTGCTCGCAACATAATGTTTTTTGTTGTGGTAAGTGGGAATGGTGACATATATACCATCAAACAACTCTAGGAAAAATAATACCTATTTACTAGAAAACTGTATACCTGTTATACTAACTTCACTACTGCATACGACCACATCAATATAGATTTTCTCTTCTGATCCATTAGAAACCATCTTCCAAATTCTGAACCCAGTGAATGTCAAGATCAGAGAGACTATATAGGTCGTCAATGTCTGAAGAGGGTTCCAATGACGAAAGGACTACAGCAAGGAAGAAGTGAGAAGCTAGATGGGAGATAAGGCACTGATTGTTTATGCATTTCATACCACATCCCAAATGAAATAGAAAACATCTTTCTTGCTTTATCAGGCCAATGTAATGACGTTGAGGGAAACTATGTCGATGACATATATTCATCGTTGGAAAAAGAATAATCGTCTATAAGGTATACCAGCAAGGAAATACCAAGTTAAACCACGTTCATCTCTTTGGTTCTCACCTGCATGCTCGGCCGCTATAGCCCGCAGGAATCACTTCTTCCGGCTACACCAGTGCGACACGTCTGATTACTATTGGTGGCTCTTTGTCTCTGCGCGCATCGAGTGCAAACGTGTCCTCAATGAAGTGAAGTTACTGTTTGCTGATAAAATGAAATAACGAATAGCGCCTCGCAAGTTCGGTTCTAGAGATTAGTGGCGTCTCTGCAAGAGTGTGCTGAGCCATAGCAAATGCTCAATCCCTCCTCTATTCAATCAATTCGAAGTCCTGACATCTACAGCAGATAAGGTTGAACGCTTTGCTCAGAAATTCTCTCCCAAGTGAACACACGACTCATCTGGAGTACCTAGATGAGGAAGTAAAAACCACCACAAAGGCTCTACTGTGTGATATTAGCATAACCCATCACTCGGACATCATTTCTAAATTAGATTCCCATAAGACAAGTGGAGGTGACGCGATACCAGCCGTCGTCCTAAAGAAATGTGCTCCAATTCTCTTCAAACTATACAACTATTGCTGCTTCCTGCTTTCCAGCTTGTTGGAATCCCCCTTCTTTATTTATAAGAACTCTGAAGAACATTTTGACTATCGCTCTATTTGTCTTCTACCAATTTTCGGCAAAATATTCGAGCTGTGGCTATAGATATCTCAAAGGCGTTTGACAGGGTTTGACATACTGGTCTTCTAAGTTATCTTCAGGGCTATGGTATTACAGGACGATTGTTTGATTTAATCCAATGATTCCTATCAAATCGGGAGATGAAGATCGTTCTGAATGGACTCGCTTCCAGATATTTTCAAACGAACGCGGATGTTCCACATGCCTCTATCCTGGATCCTACGCTGTTTCTGATCTTCATCAATGATTTTTAGAACTGACAAAGTTAACCTGGCCGCTGCTCTTGAAAAGAATTTCAGTCAGTGGTTAACTGGGGCAGGAAATGGCTTGTAAATTATAATGCCTCTAAAAATAAACTACTCTCATATAACCACCACAAAGAAACTTTCTTGTCCGTCATCAAAATGGATGATGCTTGACTAATGGAAAGCGCTTCACTGTACTTTCTTGGCCTTATGTTTTCAACTGACTTGAAATGCAACAACTACATTGAATCAGTAGATGCATCTACTGCAAGAAAAGTTGGGTCCTTATGTCGCGCCAGAAAGTTTTTCACGTCAGAGTCCATCTTGCACATTTACAAATCTACCATTCCTCCATGCAAATAATACTGTTGCCATATCTGGTCTGATTGTCCTGCTCTTCATCTGATGAAGGATCTGCAATGTAATCGATTCTAACTTGCTATCTCAGCTTCAGTCAATTTCTCATAGACGTGATGTGGCTTCCCTCTGTCGTTTCTACAAATATTTTCATGGAAACTGCTCCGAGGAGCTTTTTTCGCTGGTGCTCAGATTACGTGATTTTAAGCGTGCTACTAGATTGGCGCCTAGGTCCCATCGTTTTGCTGTTGAAATAGTTAAATATAATCGCCCCTTCTACTCCAACAGTTTCTTTTCTTGCATTTTCTGACAGTGGAACTCCCGTTTACTTTCTTACCTGAAAAGTAAAATCTTTAAAAATTTGAATACAACAGCAATTGCCATCTTCTGTTGTCATGAACCCAGTTCAACTTTTATCCTTTTCTCAATCCTACCTATACCTAATCTTTTCATTCGCTTTCACTCTCTGTAACCCACTGCGTACTAGTGGCATTCCCACCTTGCTTGGGGTGAAATGATTAAAAACAACAGTGTTCCAAAAAATAGAACTCAAGGTAAATCTTTTATATCTCAGTTATAAAAAATTTCATATAGGAGATAAGGAAATTGAGCATGGAATAGACTGCGATAGGAGTAGTTTCGCCCCAAATCGAAGGTTTCTACAAAAGGAAAAAATAACCGAAAAACTCTAGTATTTTCTTAAATTGTCTCGTCAAATCGAGACTTTCGTATAGATGTCATGCATGACATCAAACTTATTCAGAAATATTTAAACTGCCGGCTGTATACAATCGCTTTCTCAGATCAATGGTTAAAAGTGACTTCGGACAAATGAAGTATGTAGGTCTTAGCGAGAAACTTAATTGTGAACTGGCGCTACAGAATTTAAGAACTGCACAAAATAGCAGAAACCATATCACGTGAGATCTTTCAACAGCAGCGACAACTAAAATTGATAACATATGTCATCCGAAAAGAAAATAATGACATAATGAAGATATTATCACACAACAATAAAAGGTTAGGAAGGACAGAACGACAACAATACTGGAGTTGAGAAATCAATTTTATTGAAAGATTGTTTTAATAGAAAGATTTCGTAATAAACTTCAACCGACTTTAACACCTGCAGCTTGGTCACTTAATGGCGAATGTTTCCTTATAAGGAAACAGCTCATATTACCATTATCATTTGGCGAATGCGGATGAAATGTACATCGAATTATAAAGAATTTTAAAAGAGGATGGTTTTACTTCGTAAACAAGTTTCAGATTATTTCTCCAAGTCAACTCGAATTGAAGTATAATTGTTCTAGCATTTTATTTAGACAACATAAAAGAGTATTATTATAGTCGAACATTTTAATTTGTTATATTCGCCTTGAGAGGAAAGGATTTTTTTATTTGTGTTTATTGTGTATGCAGAGTATCGGTTACTTCAAGATTTCTTTCCTGTTGATCTGCATGCCTCATTAAAACACTTTATTCATTACAAAACCAAAGACCGTAAAATCGGGTTGCTCAAACTACTAGGGTATCATTGCTTTACATTACTGGCACAATACTGCTAAATAGTTTGATAATACTCAAATGCCGATGATCAGCAGCCACGGTACTTCATATGGTTTAAAGCAAGAGGAATATGTGCATTGTATTTAGACAGTTCCGTGAAAATTGCCGTTAACAAAGTAAAGATATGTAAGTTCTTTATTGATTTGACAAAGACGTTCGACACTGTAAGCAAGTCGGCGTTCTGAATAATCATAGAAAAGATAAAATTCCTATCAAAGCTTCTCACCATGATTATCCAACTTCAGGAGAGGCAGCTAGATCATATTCGATAGGGCAGCAACTCATTGAAAAAAGTCCCAACTATAAACGGTATCAAATAAGGTTGCGTGTTGGCGCAGTGTTTTTTTATAATTCTTCAGCGTGAGGTTGACATGAATAGAGAGGTGGGAGCAGTTCAAGACATCAACTGACAAGTTTGGATCATATCCACCGATGGGATACTGGACAAAGAGAAACACAATTTACTCGCGATGACAAGCCAATGATTTGGTAGACTGTACCTAACGTGTCTGAATCAAGAACAGCCTCAGAAAAGACACATGAAAAGAAAGAAAGGCCTCTGATCGGGAGGTTTTGAGAAGCGCAGAACCACCTCGCAGTTGCTATTGTTCTCAGGTCCACTCTGATCTGGGGTGGTAGCTCTTGTTAGCTATGGGCAGATATTTAACGCCCCAATTGGGGTCAAAACACTATGAAAGTATAAAAATAGATTTTCATAGTAAAAAAATACTAGCAATACATTTTTGAAAAGATAAAAAAATTACAATAAATAAATTTTCAGAAAAAATATTATCAGCAATACATTTTTGAAAAGAAAATACAAACAATAAATTTGACTCTCGACAACAATTCTATTTACAAAAAATATGCTAATGAATCCTGATCTCCAAACTGATTTCTTACAAAGAATACATATTCTATTCATACGAAACTATCTTAAAAATCTTGTCAGCATTAAATAATTCATTGAGGTTGATATGCTGTAAAACAAATCAAGCTAAACTAAACCATAAACAGAACGAAAAATAGAAGAAATTTCCATTTGTAAACTTGTTAAAAAGACATATAAGAAGAGAAGCTGAAAAACTATACGAATTCCAGTTATATAAACTCTTAGTTCAAGTTATAATATTAAGCAAAAGACCAGCGAAAAAATAAAACAAATAAAACGACGTATGACGATAGGACAGAAATCAGCTGAGGAAAATAGAGATCTAATGAAAACATGAAGACATGAAACATCAATATGCTTAAACTCGGGTGGCTGGTCTTAGCTGGTCATAGCTTTTCAGATTCAAGCAACTATTTAACCAGTTTGTGGTGGATATGTATGCAATAATTGAATCAGAAATGTTAGTTTTTATCAAAATGAATCGAAAGAAACTAAGAGCAGATTAATACATCAAAGGATGAAATTCAGAATGATGGCAATGTTGTCAATATGGGACACATCGTTATTTTCCTGTCATCATTCACAGGTGGACCAAGGTACATTCATGAAAGAGTTCAAGATGGATTGAATTATGTCAGACATTTTGCAAACCAGATTTGTTTGTTACACTTATTACAAATCCGAATTGATTTGGGATTTTAGAAAATCTCCTTCCTCGACAATCTGAACCAGACAGGCATGATATTGTTGCTAGGATGGATCTCATCAATAAAGAAAAATATTTTGACTGTCAAATGTATTCAATTGAGTGACAAAACACGAGGGACTACCACATGTACATTTACTTTTATGGTTAAGGGAGAAGATCAATCCACATCAAAAAGATTCTATCATCAGTGCAGAACTGCCAAATCCTAATGAAGATCCAGGGCCTTTTTTTAAATAGTAAATAGATACATGAATCATGGACCATGTGATTATTTGAATTTGAATTGTCCCTGCATAGTTGACAACAGATATACAAAAAGGTTTCCGAGATAATTTTTCAGTTACACAAAAATGGATACAGATGACAACTCAAGTTAGAGAAGAAAAAAAATTGAAGATGGAGGACCTAGCTTCAACCTTGAAAGAAATGGACGAAATATACTGGTTGTTGTTCTCTATAGTCCACTTCTGTAAAAAGCATTCAATGCTCACATCAATGTGGAATTTTGTAAAGGTGTTAAATTCATGAAGTATGTGTGCAAATGACCAAGATGTGATTGCCATTGACAACTAAAATAAAGTAGAAAAAATTCAGCCAGAAAGATACATGGAAATATTCTTGATATATACAGACAGGCATGCATTCAACTTGGCCTTTGGCCTGCTGGTTAATCATAAATGGAAAAGCTCAGTACAATTCATCGGCTACCAATATTTTTAAAACATTTTTTTAATTTTTTTTCGTCTATAAATTTGCCGATTACTTTAAATAAGAACATCCTTAAATGATATTATCAGAAAATAAAAGCGCTAACCAAAATAAACCTAAAATCAGAATACTTAGAAATCAATAAAACATTACGTTACGGAGAATATTTTGTTATTTTTTTTAAATTACCGGGTAGTTGAAAATTATATAAAAAGAGCGCTAGTGTTATATTCTTCAAGTAAATTTTACAGGTACGTCGACCGTAGAAAAATAGATAAACTTGTCTATAAGTCAAGCTGTCAAGCTGTCAACACATTAAATAAACAGTTACCATCGTGTTAAAAAAATACATTTTTGCGATATTAATAATTAAAGTAATGTTTAATTCAGATAATATTTCAGAAAAGTATATTTTATTTTGTAAATAGAGAGAATTATATTGTGATGAAAGATATCAAAAAATGGTAGCAATTTTATTAATTTTAAAAAGAAATGCTCCTTCCAGTCAATTTAAATTAGTTTTGAAATACAGCAAATTATTTTGCTAATTTGAAATTAAAACTAAAATGAAAGCATCAAGAAAAATTTTTCATTTAAAAGAATAATTTCCACTTTAGTTATCGCGAATCTGTGGAGGTAACTATATATATATATATATATATATAAATAAAGGGAAGAGGTTATAGTCGTTCAGACGAGAGAAAAGAGTGTATATTAAAAAGATGAGAGAAACAGCAGAAATTTTCACTGCTATTTCAAGGAAGACATTTAACTCACTAACACAAAAAAGAGAATATCTAATATCGAGAATATGGAACATCGAAAATCATAAGAAAAATTAATTCCTTTTAATAATATGTAAAAATTGCCTGACGAAGATTGCGAGGCCGGAAACACGTGTAGCAAAATTATGGACAATAAAGCACAATATATATTTATTTTAAATGCACATTACAACCCAAAACGTTTGCGGTTTCTCTCTTCTTATATATATATATATATATATATATATATATATATATATATATATATATATATTATTCATTTAGGTAATGCGGGCTATATATCCTAAGGTTTCTAAGATAAAACCTTATAACTAGTTCACACTTTATTTTTTGTTTGTGGATAACATCTGGACTAGTGATAGGATTTCTGTAGCCCAGTATGCCTAAATGAAGATGAGAGAGATATTGAGAAAACTTTCAAATTTCTTAACTACCAATATATATATATATATATATATATATATATATATCGCTATCTAAGGTTGGATTGTCTACTAGGGCAGCTAGTTAATCCCTGTTGAATACGCCTGCTCAGGCACATTTGTGTTGTCTCAATACTCACAGAGTCTACCTATGTTTTTCTATTGCATCTATGCTGAGCCAGCCTTAGAGTTTCTCGGAGAGACCGCATTATCCGGTGCGATCTAAAGTCAGAACAAGAACTTAAGTATACTTAAAACTTTCCAGGCCGATATCAACAAGATGACACATTCCTAGGAAATCGACTATGATAATATTCGAAGCCGGGGTATCATTATAGGAAAGCATATATATATATATATATATATATATATATATACACGAGGTGATTGAAAGTTAACTCCCTATTTTATATATGATGGTCTTTCCTGTCTTGTAAAAAATTATAGTTAGACAGGAGAGTCCATCATACATAAAATACCCTATATATATATATATATATATATATATATATATATATATATATATATATATATATATATATATATGTGTGTGTGTGTGTGTGTGTGTGTGCACGCGCGTATGTGTCAGAGAGAAAGTGAATGTCATATATATTTAATATTCATTATGAAAGAGAGAATCTACATATCTATCCTTTTTTTACCTATATATATATATATATATATATATATATATATATATATATATATAGTCACGCATAAAAGTATATAAATATGAACGTTTGTGTGCAAAAATTCAGACATAAATAAATGGATTTTTTCAGGACAATGGTGACAAGAAATGACAAGAGGAAAAGCTTTTACGCTAACGCTTTTTGTTCTTTTTATTCTTATATTTGCTATAGACCTCCTTATGGAACGAAAAGTGTTTCCGCTTGTATTCAAGGAAGTCGTTTTAAATTTAAAGACAAAATTAGACTCAATAACATTTAAATTGACACTTGTTACGTTCTACGCTTGATAAATTACATATTAAATTTCTTATAAAAGTTGCATAAAACAAACTTTATTAGTAAGTAATATTCAACAAACAAACTGATTAGTGCATCATTTTTGCGTATTTAATAACTTAAGCCTCAGCATAAAGATATTTATAATATATATGTGTTTGTCTTAAAGAGAGGGAAATATGATTAACGTGATAGGTTTCACCTGTTACAACGCATATTTTTAGGATAAAATTGTGTTTGCCTCTCTTCTGGTATGTTTATCCTACAACAAAAATGGCGGACTCAGTATGTGAGTCCGGGTAATATGATAAAGTAACAATAAAACTATATATATACAAACAAACATAATGCTTCTATTGACAAAAAACGTATACATGGACAACGAGAAATTGTTACGTGTTACAAAACATGAATATCAAAGAAGAAACATTTAAACTAGTGAAGGTGTTTGTGCAGAAGTAAGTGCAACAAACGTTATGTGGTAGACACATGCATATATCTGCATGTGTCTTAGAGAGTTTGTGGGTATTCACTCAGATCATAGCAGCAGAAATTAGCCTTGTGTTCACAGAGATAAAAGCATATATGACAGGAGATAAAAGCATATATGACAGGAGATAAAACTTATACAAATAATGGAAAAATCATGGTAAATTGTATGCTAATTTCATACAATTTATTTATACTTTTGCGTGTTTTATTTTATTTTTTTTTTCATATCACAATATTTCTATAGCACATGTGATAAAAGGGAAAAATATTACGTGTTATTACACGTCATATCACAAAGAGAAGTCGGAGACGTGCGCCAGTACGGAGGTTCGTAGTGAAGAGATTGAATTTAACATCTTTTGGTGGAATGTCCGTATTTTATAATTTTCATTATTATTTTGTTTTAATAATAATAATCTGGAGCATTGTGAAGCTTATAAGTACCTAGGAATTATCGAAGGAGATGGCATACAACACCCCCAAATGAAGGAAAAAATAAGAAAAGAGTACTACAGGTGTGTACGTCTGGTACTAAATACTGAGCTAAACTCAAAAAACAGGATATCAGCCATAAACACATTGGCTGTCCCTGTGGTGCAATACAGCTTTAATGTCCTTAACTGGACCATAGCTGAAATTAAGCGAAGGGACGCCAAAACGAGAAAGCTTCTCGCTATCGCATGCACCCCAAAGCTGATGTTAATCGCCTGTATGTGCCCAGATCCGAAGGAGGCAGAGGATTAGTTCAACTAGAACTGTCTTACAAAACTACAACAATTGGCCTCCAAAGATACTTGAAACTACAGAAGAATGGATGATGGTATGCGTCAAGGAACATGAAAGTAGAAAGCGTCTTTACTCCGTAATGAAAGAAGCCAACAAATTCAAAATGGAGTTTCAAATGGGCGTAGAGATGCAACTACAGCACAATACACCAGCTGAAACTGCAAAATACCTAAAAAAAAGACAGCAAAGACGAATGCAACCGACCAGATACAGAAGCGATGGCAAGATAAACCGCTTCATTGCCAATACTCTGCCCGTACCAAACAAGCTGACGTAGACAAAACCCGTACCCATCAGTGGCTACGTAGTGCAGGGTTGAAAGCGGAAACTGAAGGTTTTATCCTTGCTGCGCAGGACCAATGCTTGCTAACTAGGAATTATCAAGCACATATACTAAAATAATGTGTCAGCTCAAAATGAAGATTCTGTGATAAATATCCAGAAACGATTGATCATCTTGTATCAGGTTGCACGGTGTTGGCACCCACTGAATATAAAACCCGACATGACAGAGTGGGCCAATATCTGCACTGGAAAATCTGCAACTTCTACGGGAAGGAAACTGAAAGAAACTGGTATGAACACCACCCAGACCCGGTTACGGAGATAGGACCTGTTAAAATTCTATGGGACCACACAATACACACTGACAGAACAATCAAGGCCAACCGGCCAGATATTGTTATTAAAGACCACAAACAAAAACGGTGCCTCCTTATTGACATGGCAGTCCCTGCTGACTGCAATGTATCTTGGAAGATATTCAAAAAGTTGTCAAAGTACAAGGACCTTGAAATAGAAATCTCGAAAATGTGGCATATGGGAACATCAACAATCCCTGTTGTAGATGGAACCGTAGGACTGGTTGGAAAAGATTGCAGTAGACTAATTGAAGGGATTCCTGGAAGTCCATGCCTCAAGGAGATACAAAAAATTGTTCTGGCAAGTACAGCCCTCACCTTACGAAG
>CAHIKZ030004437.1:1302500-1305000 GCA_903632075.3 Acanthosepion pharaonis | reverse complement strand
TTACTTAGTTTTTTATCAAGTACTAAACTTTCATAATTTAAATATTGTTTTTACATGTGGATGAGGCTATCATACATGTATTTCCTACTAGTATGTTGCAGATGAAATTTGGTAGGTTTTGCGTGTGTTTAAATGTGTACTAATTGAGCTATGGTAGGGTATGTGTAACATGAGACGTCTAAATACGCATGTAGTTGTATGACGAATATATTATTTATGAGTTTGGTTTGACCAGGAAACTTAAGGGGTATTTGGACTCGTAAATAATATTGGTTCTCTGTCATCTTGGGTTTGCAGGTGTGTTGTTAATTTATGATAAGGTTAGCTGCTTTGATTTTAATTTAATTTTCTTGTTCTAGTCGATTTAAATCGTTTATTTCTTTATGATATTTCTAAGAGAAAATGTGTCTTGCTTATAGTTAACATATATTTGAGTTTTATGTTAAAAATTAGCACTTTTATATGTATGTTCAGTGTTGCTATTAGTTACTTTACAAAAACATAGTCTAATCTAGTGGTCGATAAGGTAGTTCGAAAACCATTGTTAACTAGCGTCTGTTTAATATTATTGATACATATATACACGTATGAGTGTGTGTGTTTTCTAATATAGCTAAGATTAAACATACAGTTAATATTATTGGTCAAAGTAAATGATCAATATGAAAAAAAGTGTATCAATCGAAATGAGATCTCACATTAATATGTTGAATATACTTATTGAACATTAACAAGGATTTGTACTCTCCCATGCATACGATCATACAGATATTTAATGCCATCATGCGATGTACCTTGCTAACGCAATACAAGAAGAGTTTAAGATGGGCTAACTGAACATGATAAGCGTCGTTCCATTATGTTTAAGAGGAAGTTAGGTGTTGTGATCGTGCCTATCAATGCTGTGAGTGTAGGGTTTTGTGATGATTGGTTATGGCCAGGGTCAACTCCTCGATTGTAAGACGCTAAGACTCAAGTAGTGGGGCCTATAGGGCCTAGTACTGAGAAATGTGAGAAATGAAGACATTTTAAATATGTAAAAATAGATGAAAAATGAAATAAACACTTTATTCAAATTAAATATAAACTAAACTTTTATTTCACCCTTTGATTGGGTGCTCACCTGATATGGATGCACAGAACCGTCGCATCCTCTACCCCCACATCTGCACGCTACTGCCGCTATGGAAATTGTCGTAACATGTAGAGTAACAAGGAATAATATATATATATATATATATATATATATATATATATATATATATATACATACGTGCTCATGAAATGGCAGCATAACAGGTTGAACAATGCTCTGATCGTACATGGTGTTTTTCAGCTTTGCCTCCACAAACTCCAAAAGTAAACAAGAGTTAAAATTTATGAATCCACTCCATTCTATAATACTGCTGATTGTCAATATCGAATCATATCGACCCATTACGTTCAACATGCACAGCAGTGCTATGAAGTGAGCCTCCTATTTTCCGAAGGCGCAGATAGTGCACAAAGTATGTTGATACGCCTCAATAGTGCAGAGAACTTTGAAAATGTTATCAGACTACTGACTAGATCAGTGGTTTTCAACCAGGGTTCTGCGGAACCCTAGCGTTCCCCCAGTAGAGCCCAGGGGTTACGCAAGAAGTTACACAAGTACTATGATTGACAGTAATTTTTAATTCTCCTGTGCAGATATGTGTGGAAGATGAACTTCGTGTGTGTCTGTCAAAAACACGACCCAATATTAAAGATTTGTGCAAGAAACATCAGGCTCAAGTTTCTCATTGAATTTTTAATAAAAATAAATGTAATCCATTTAAACTGAAGTTATTTTAATACATGTGTAATAAACGTAGAAGCAAGATTAAAATTGCATATGTATGTATACAATATTTTTACAGTTTGTCTTTGTATTTTTTTGTAAATAAATCTGAAGATGAGTATTTTTATTTTATTTTAATAATTGAAAGCTTTTTTTTTTTGCATAAGACAATTGATTTATTGCAGGGGTTCCTTGAGCCACTGGAATGTTTTCTTGTGGTTCCGCTCCAGCAAAAAGATTGAAAACCACTGGACTAGACCTTTCTTTTATGCGCCTCTTTCCTTCAGGATTTTGGCGATCATGGTTCTAATTTTCCACGTCCTTGTACCTCTAAGCAACACTAAACACTTTACTACTTCTCTCTTTCTGCTTTGCCATTCATTCACACAAACACGGATTTCTTCTGTCTCATCTTTCTTCAATATGCCTGGTGAATGTTACATTTCCCAAGCTTTCTTTCCTCATAATACGTTACATTCTGATTTAAAGCATAAATTTCAAAAGACAAGCGTGCATAATAAATAATAACAGTGTTCTATCATTTCAAAAAAGAGGATATGAGAGGCAACTGAACGTAGTGTAATTTTTTTTTTCTCATCTCTCTCTTCTTCGGACATCTTGTTCGCTGATGTCACGATAACATCTTTTAAGTTGTTCAAATCTGAATGTCTGACCTCATTT
>CAHIKZ030004437.1:1267500-1297500 GCA_903632075.3 Acanthosepion pharaonis | reverse complement strand
ATAATACTCGTTCCCCTTTTTTCCAGTTATACAAATCTAAATGTCGCATATATATACCTATCTCTATTTTTATGCAGTATATGCTTATTAGATAATATATAAATGTAATTTATGTATGTATAATCTCAATATCTAAAATGTTCTCATTACGGAACAGACTCAATAATACAGCGAATTAAACACTCCTTTATATTATGAATTTTTTTCCATAATTGTGTATAATTCAATGCAATTTCTTCTTTTGTCTGCCGGCCGATTCTTCAGTACGTCTTCTACCACTAAGAATCCATGTCTTCACATATTCTTCGTGATTGAATATTTACAGTGGCTGCCCCTCCCCTCCGCCTCAACTTAATAAATAGAAAAGTTGAGAGATGATCCCTTTGAAGTGTTTCACGTTGTGGTGACATGAAGAAATTCACACCCCTGAACTTTATTTCGCATTCTGCTCTTAATACCAGAATTTTATATACAGCTGTTTGCAGCTGCTGAAAATCTGCAGATACAAACGTCTCTTTAGATTCCTTGAATACTCTGAAGACTGTGGTATAAAGCCGATGTTCTGCCATTCTTCAAAATTATTATCACCTGAATTTAAAAAGTTAAGCTTCAGAAATATTATTTATATCTAAATATTTCTACGGGTTAACATTTTTACATTTACCATTGGATGCTGTTGTAGTTCCTTTTCATATAGATTTCCTATTATTAACCAAAAATCTCAAAAACTTTTCTCTATCTATAGAAGGTACTTTATCAACTCTGAAATCTCTCTTATTAAACATAATCTACCTTGTGGCTTTCTCCACTTGAGTATTAACGTTACTTACTTTCTCTATTTGCCATTCAAGAAATTTGATCGTTTTACTTTCTAATGTATTTGACTCCGCGTATAATATCAGTCCTGCACTTCAAGTGGCTGTTCAGATAAATCAATCAACTGCCCATCAAAAAACTGAAATCCTTTATGAAAGCCGTTGATTCTAATATTTTTCACCTTTTCTTACTTTGTTCACTTTTCCACATTCGACACGCGAAGGAGTTTTGTCCGGCCTGTCAAAATCTAATTAATTCGTGGAACAAGTGGCAGAAAAATATCGGAGTTAATCGATTTACAATGCGACGGATTTCTGAAATGGCATCATTATTTGGATGTACGTATGCTTTGAAGATCTTTTTTGACAATGAATTATACTAAAAGTCATTTAAGAACAAAGATGCGTGATGATCACCTGGATGATGTTTTGCTCCTGACATCGACAAATATTTCACCTGATGTGGCGAAGTTATCAAACAATAAACAGAAACAAAAGTTTCATTAAATAATTTTCCATTTCTAACCATATTTTGTTTGCAGTCAAAATTAAAAATTATTCGAAAATAGTATTTTAAGATTTCCATATTGAGTTACATTCCAGTCAGACAAGGCAACCGATATCACGCCGACATCCCGACCAATTTTCAGTAGCTGACAGTGAAGAGTCGTTCTGATTCTTAGACCGTCCTGGGTATAAAGATGAACTACATCCGCGTCCTGGGTAAAGCGATAAACTACGTCCAACAGCAAGGCCTCTAATCAGGAGGTTTGAGGAGCCTGGAACCACCACTTGATTGCTGATGTTCCCAGGTCTACTCTGACCCGAGAGCACCTTTTAGGTTCCTAGCTATGGGTAAATAATTAACCCCCAAACTCGGGTCAAAACATTATGAAAGTGTACAAATAGGTTTTAATACCAGAAATACTTTGTATAAAAAAATTATTACCAGCAACACATTTTTTGAAAAAAAATATTATCAGCGAAGGAAAACCCTTAACAGAAAAAAATTTTTGGAAAAAATATTACCAACAATGAAAATTTTGTCGGCATTAAATAACTCATTGAAGATGACATGCCGTAAAACAAAAGAAACCAACCAACCTACTGATCCTTAGAAAACCTACAATTCTTCAAAAATATCTGAAAATTCACACCGACTACTTGAAATATAACGTCCCTTACACTGAATTCAATCCTTTCACTGGCATAAGGTTAGTTACATTATGAAAATCACCAAGAATAGGGTTGTTACATCTGAATTTTGTGCCAAAATTACTTGCCGAGACTTTACTGAGAAAATAACACCGCATTGTTAACAACTTAAATTTCATACAAAGTCAGTTTGAAAGATAACGGGACTGAGTTTCTTCTTCGATGTAACAGGCATCGTCCATAGTGAGCTCTTGACACAGAACCAGACGATCTATTAGAAAGTCTACAAAGAGATCCCGCGTGAAGAGACGTGTGCGCGAGAAGAGACAAGAATTGTAGCGGGACAAATTGTAGCTGCTTCAGTACGACAATGTACCTGCTTATAATACCTTGAGTATCTGAAAGTTCTTGATCAAGAACAACATTGCCGTACTGGAACAAGATCTCCATTCACCTGATCTTGCCCCTTGTGACTTTCCCTAGGCTCAAGTGGATCATCAAGGGGACTCGTTTTGCAGGCGTTGATGCCATCACAAGGGCTGTAACAACAGAATTGAGGTAAATTCTAGAATAATCCTTCCAACAGTGCATAGAAGCATCTTAGGGAATGATAGAAAAGTTCATTAGACTCGAATGATATCACTTTGAAGAGGAAAGCATATGATTTGTTATTTGAAATGAAAATAAATAGTTTGTAACTCCAGTCGCGTTACTTTTCAAACATACCTCGTATATATATATATATATATATATATATATATATATATATATATATATATATATATATATATATATATATATATATATTGATTTGCATCAAATGTCATATGTTCTTAGTTAAAATAAATTGAGCAACACCAACATATATTCATAAAATGAAGTTCATCATTCTCGAGAATCTTCCGCCAGCGATCAGCCAGCATCCTTTCCAGATATCAGTCCATTGGATTTGAATAAAAAAACTGTAAACTATCTTCTTTCACTTCATCAAAAGTGTTGAAACTCTGGTCGCGGAGAAAATGTGCCATTGAGTGGATAGGCCATAGTCACTCGAAGCAACATCGAGACTGAATCGTGGATGTGGAAGAATCTCAACACAGTCCATCTATTTGAGCTTCTCCTTAGACATTTTGGCAGTGTGTGGCCCTCTGTCTGGCTGAAACAAAGCCCGATCTTGACTGATTAAAGCAGGATACTCTTTCTTTAGTTTCTCCTATTGCTGGTAATACACTTTAGTGGTGATGGGGCGATAGTGCGGAACAAGCTCGAGATGCAGTATTCCTTGGAAGTTCTACCAGACCGAGATCAAAATTTGTTGTTTCCTTTCCGTTTCCTAAGTGAGTCAGGGTTTTCTGGCCAACATAGTATGTTGGGAAGATTCATTAACTTCTACCCTCAATTATACTACTAGAATAGTTATACAGCTCACAGTTGCAATTTCATCATTCAAAATAGAGAGTTTGTTTCAAAATAATATTTTATCCATCTTTCGCATTAGGTTCGCTATGTCGTGAGAAATATCGACACACGACTTACATTATGATAAGTTGATCTACTGCCGAATAATAAGAATACCATAGACAGATCTTGTGATAAATGGGTAAGTTTTAGGAGAACAGTATCGACATGGAAACAGCTGAAACTTTTGGGACTTACAAGGAAAGATGGTTGAGAGAATCTGTTACTCATGAGGAGCAAGGGAAAACAATGAATCTAATTTATCTAATCTGTTGGAATAAATGAATGTCCGAACATATCACACTGGGAGTAAAAAGACAAAAGTTATTTAGAACACAAAGAGGTTGTATAGAATTATAGAATGTACCATAAGTCTATGTCGTTTCTTTTTTGTACTTCAATATCAGAAAATATGTTTGTTTATGGCTCGCCTTTGTGTAGTTCTAAAAATTCGATGTGCTTTTGCTTTGATCTTTGGTTAGTGTCATATTCCTGCTAATTGTATACCTGCTATGTTGATCTCATATCCGCATAGGATCGCATCAACAGACACCTCCATTTTTCACCCAGCAGAAGCCATTTTCCAAGTTTTGACTGCACCTGCTAGGGGAACTCTATCGCAAAGACGTACATGCCTTGTAATGATCGAAACACTGAATACTTTCAAACATTATCAAGTAAACGACAAGGAAGAAATGAGAGACCAATGTTATTTAATCTCTTTTAGACTATGATCTGCGTATTTACAAGCGCAACTGTGTAAACAAATGGACCGAGATCATTTAAACATACCATACAACGTCCCAAACGAACATACTTATAGTAAACAAAGCTGATGTTTTCCTTCCAGATGTCAGATAGGGTGAGTGGGTGGGGCTATGCTGATGACATAAGCCTTTGTAGTTGAGATAAGGATTATCTTGAACAGCAAAAAAACATCATTGTTCTTTATCAAATATTTCAAAAAGTAGAAGTTAAACCTCTCTAAAAGAGAAACTTTGATTTGGAATTGGAATAATGGCAGTTATGGCATTTATACTGAATCCAGCATAATAATTCAGAACGTGAAATTAATAAATACTACAAAATGCAAGTACCTCGGTTTATGCTATAACGAATTTAGCATAAGGACATTGAATGTGAAATGAGGTGCGCTAACTTTAGTTTTGGCCAACATCACAAGATGTTGCAAGGACAAATGATTAACCTAAGAACTTCAGTCATCTTCTTAAATAGTTTCGTCAGATGACTAATTTGTATTGATGGTGTCCAACTCGTCCAGAAGTGTCTAAACTATCATCTATATACAACTGTATTCTTAGATCAATGATTAAAAATGGCTTAAAGGAAATGTACCCAGTTGGTCTTAGGGAGGACTATACTTCGTCGGATCTTTTAGATTGGCGATACCAAATGTCAAATAAATAATTTAACCAAATAATAAAGGCCGCATAACTTGATGACTTCCAAAAGCAAATGTTTGATAAAGCAGAGGTTACGGAGTTTGAGTTTTACTTACCATAGGTAGGTTGGTGTAGTCTTTCAGCCAATAATAATTCCTGTTTTTTTTTTACAGCAAGGTGTCTATTTTTAAAAGGAATACAAAATGATTATCATCATACAAAATGGTAATGGCATACTGATAGGTCATTGTAAGGAAATTATAGGCATCTGTAAAAAATCTATAAATGAGTATACAAAGACGAAAAAAGCCTCAAACTTGATAAAAACAAAGTTTTATCATCAAAATGTTTATGTTATTATAAAAAGAAAAATAGCAAAGTATTTTTTGATTATTTTATTACATTTTATAATCCTTCTAAGTACGTTTTGGATAAAAATCTTGTTTTTCTTGCGTGTGCGGATGGGCAAAGATTAGTATAGTGAATTTGGGAGTCTTTATGGCGTTAAAAACACATTGTTTCAGAAATTCTTGCAAAAATTAAATATTTGTTAGAATTGAAATTGTCAGGATTTATTCACAAATGACTGAAATTAATTTTGCATTCTTTTTTTTATATAAAAACTTGGTAAAGTAATGTTGGTTTTACATCTGTTCAACCCAATTTATTTAATTTTATGAAATTTCGAGAAACTAAAATGCCAACCTCTTCATATTAGTTTAAAGCAGGATTCCTTGAAGAATTTATATCATCAACTTGTTTTTGTCCAACAGAAACAACAGTTACCAATAATCTGCTCAGAATCATAAAATAAAAAATGCAATAAAACTATGACATCATTTAATTAGAAAAGCTTTTAATTGTTTTATAAATAAAATATATTTTGCACACTATTGTTTTAAGAAAATATTTTCGATGGATAATGAATTTTTACAAGATCTGTTTGCTTTTTTTAATAATTTAAATTAGAAAAATTATTCTTTAATTTTAGCCTTTTAGATGATATATTATTAAGTGAAAGCTATATTTACTAATCACAAATTGAAAAGCTTAATTCAAATCCTCAAACATTAATATTTTTAAACGAAAGCTAATTTTTTGTATGCGTATAAACGTAAAAACGGACGCCCATACACGACATTATCAGAAAATAAGAGCGATAACTGTAGTAAATATAAAGTCAACATTTTGAAAACTCAAGAAAACATTAGATGACGGAGAATATTTTCCTAACTTTTTATGATTACTGAGTAATTAAAATTATATAGAAAAAAGCGCTCACGTCATTTTCTTCAATTTTGTTTTACAGATACATTCCTGTTGAACAAATTAGACCTGCCATCAGCCTATCAACACGTCAAAATTCGGCTAAAAAATGAATTTCTGAAAGATTTTAAAGTAATATTTGTTTCAAATGGGATTAATTGTATTTTTAAAAAACAGATAATATTCCTCAAATAAATTTTCAGAAATTAATATTTTATTTTTGGAAGATTTTTTTAATAAACAGAATTACATTGCGATGAAATGTGACTAAAAAGGCGCTAATCAGCTATTTCAATAAAACAAAAATTCTTTCTAGTCATTAAATTATTTTTTGAAATGCAACAAAATAATTTGCTTATTGAGAGCAATAAATTTAATCTATTCGCTTGAAATTAAAACTAGAATAAAAGCTTCAAGAAAGATTTTCATTTTTTTTAATTCATTTTAAAGCTTAAGTATTGCGTTTTTGTGGCGGTCACTACCTTTATATAACAAAGAAAAAAGATATATTTATATTTTTGAGATTAAGTATTTTAACTATTTATGCTGTTCTGTTGTTCTCATCTTTATTGCAATTCTCACGACGTTTTGCCAAATGTACGTAGGCCTATGGATAAAAAGTTGATTGATTGACCTAAAAGAGACTAGACCCAAAGAGTTATGAGTTCAATACTTGACCACAGCAGAGGGAACAAAACTCGGAGAGTTAGGTTATCAAGAGAAATTAACTGAATCTGAGATATCTAAATTCAAACAAGTATCACCTGAAGAAGGTTGGAGCGTACAACGGTCTAAACATCGTGAATATGGCCATAAAATGAGGATATCTGAACAAACAGGGTAACTAGTGTAAAGCAAAAAGATGATTCAGCCTGTAGAAATTTAAGACGAAATGAATTTGTTTTGATTCAGAACAAGTAAATGTAAAAGTCATCAACATGTTGAAGAAATGTTTTTTTTTAAGATTGAAATTAATTATTCAAATGAGGAATGAAGCTTGAAGAATCTTGTTGAGTTCACTTTTGATTAGTAGAAATGAGAACGTCAACTTTATAATATTTAAATAGAATTTTAAAGAACAGTTCTATATTATAGTAACAACGGAAAAAGATAAATTACCATATATGTTTGTAGAATGTGCGTGAAAATATTCAAGTCGTATATAAGAAGTGAATGAATAAAGAGTGCATTGGAAATACCAAAATTAAACACGCGCAAAAATCTGGAAAGTGTTTTAACAGAGAGCAAGTCGGAAATCTGAAGAGACATTGTGATAGCGAATGTTACCTTCCAAAAGGTAAGCAATGTATTAAGAAACAAGAACATTTCATTAGAAACAAAAAAAAGAGTTCTGAACTGTTATGTAACATCGATACTCCTAAATAACAGTGTATGCTGGGCAATCTCATCACGGATGAAGAAACTTGAAGCAACAGAAATCTGGTTCTACAGAAGGAGGCTGGGAATACCATTGACTGAACAATTGAGCAATGACGAAATTTTAGAGAAAATGGAAAAAAACGACTATTATCATTAGCATAATAAAGAGATAGCTGTAACATAATGAGGAAAGTAGTCTTGGAAAATTTGACACTCACGGGACATATTCAAAGCAAGATGGTCAGAGAAAATCATCGCCTAACCTACCGAACGAGCTTGTGTAAATGGTTGGTAGAACAGGGATTGAGATATATAACAAAGAAAAATAATCTTAACAAAGGGGTACAAAGGACAGGAAGTTGTGAAGAACCATTGTCACCAACAAAGAAGAAGAAGAAGAAGAAGAAGTGCGGAAAAGTGGTAAAGGAAGGTTGGGAGGAGTAGCTACAGGCTGATTGACTAAAAAATAGAAAATGTCACACATCCGCTATCTGATCTGTTACTGAATTGAAAAGAATCTTGAGTCGATTTTATACCGGTTTAAAGGCTCACAAAATATCAAGGACCTTAAATAAATTCCATTGGCTAAATAAATCGCTGAAGTCTGATCTATGACTGCTAGGCTCGAGAGAATTTTCTGTTTTGAAATATAATGTTTCTAATGGATGAGAAATCTACAAGTTCGCGCTCACTTGGAACAAATCAAGCTTTCTATGATGGACTCTTCCGTCGATTTCGACGTATGTGAATTCGACGACCTCACTCAGTTTTTATGTTTGTGTCGTATGTGACACATCAGTCTGGCTAGTGACCTGCATACAAGTCCACCTATTGTGCAACAGCGAGAATCTCGGGTTATATCTACAGGAATATTTGCTGGCGCTTTTCGCCGTCGTCTTTTGTCTTTTAGTTGATTAATACGACTGATTTCAACATTTTTTTATCTCGCTCTGGTACAAATATAGCCAGTTATTTCTATCCAAGGCAACTCGCTCAAAGTTAGTATAGCTAGATTAACAGAGGACTATTGGACGGCCGTAGCTCAATTTTAAAGACAAGGTAAATGTCAATGCCCCTCATCAAATAATAAATATATTTAAAAAGATTAACAGTTTTATTGGTAGAAAAACGGTTTTGTGTTCAAGTAATATTAAATACTAGCAGTAGATCCTGGCGTTACCCGGGGATGTAACAGTAAGAGATAGATCAAGTATCGACCATCATAAAGACTGAAAAATAAAATTGACAAAGATTATTGTTTAAGGTTGACAGACACGCATGTCTTAATTAGATTTTTTTTTGTTTTTTTTTTTGTTTGTTTTTTTTACGAATTGGTCAAACCCAAACTCAAACAAAAACATCGTTTTCAATCGTTATGAGTCTACCAATTGAATAGAATTTTATTATAAACATTTGTCTTGTAAATGGAATTTTTAAAGCATTCTGAATATAAAAATAAAGATAAAAGTGTATAAGACAATAAGAAACACTACCTGCCAAAAAAAGTGAAGTTTTGTTGAAATCGGTTGAAAAATGTAGGAAATCCAATCCCATATATAAATGAACACACACACACACACATACAAACAATCTGGGTTTTATAATAAGTATAACTCAATATGAGTTGTCCCCCTTTCATTCTCGCAATGTATCTTAATCGTGTTTTCAAATTGATTTTGTGCAAAAATAATTTTGCTGTCAGAACCACCGCAAGGTAATTTTATGTAATCCTGTGAAGTTTTGTTGAAATCGGTTGAAAAATGTAGGAAATCCGATCCAATATATAAACGTACAGACACACACACACACAACCTGTGTTTTATAATAAGTATGATTAATAGTGCGTCGGTCGTTCACTTTCTGAGCGACTGATCAGTTCAACTCTCTGTCTACGGACGGAGAGGAACCAGGAGGCTACGCCGAAGGGCGGAGTCTCCTTCGGGAAGGTAAAACCGGCCCTGAACCCGTTTATACGGGTTCAAACGGGCATATTTTGGGGCCGAGCCCACGGGCTCGGAATGCCCACGTTAAAAAGGCCTTGTGCCACATGACACCCTCGTGGGGGGGAGGTGGACTCAATATCGTAATATTAAATATTATCATGCGAAATAAAATATATGACAGAAAGTCTGAGAAAAAGTTTGATTTTTAATACAATAATTTATATTTTAATTTAAAATGTACTGATGAATAAAGGGGATGTTAGGGTAGTATAACTGATATCGGCGCTAAAATTAGAATCAGGAATGGATTTCAAATTCTGTTGGGTTTACTTTCGCACAAATACCCTTGGGAAAGGCAAAAATACATCTCTCCTCCTCGCAGCTATTGATTAAACAGCGGGTAAGACTGTGATATATAGCCTTGGGTTCCAAATAGTCTAAAAAATAATTCTGATTTCTAAACCCTAAAGAAAGCAACGAGAATCCACGTCATTACCATTTTCAACAAGGTTTGGCTAGTCAAAAATGAGGGATCTCTAGAGAGATCTAGACCTACATTCTAAAGAGACACGACATTATGAAAATGAATAAAAATGTTTTGTCATGTATTTACAGTTTTATTTGTTTTGTAAATTAAACTTGAATTATTAAAGAAAAGTTCCTTTGTGATGCTACGATTTTAAAGGAAATACGAAGGTCGGCTGAAAGGTTCATAATCTGACCCAGATACTCACATGAAAAACTGACCAAATGAGGTTTATCTTTCATCATCCCATCCCTTTCGGTCCACACACTTCTTCCATCGGTGTTGCGGTGCTTGGATCCCATTGATGAAGAAACTTCCATCTTGTTGGTCCAAAAGTCATCAACAGCATATATGACGTCATCACAACTGCGAAACTGGTTGCAAGTTTCATTTTGGGGAACAGTAGTTAAATAGGAACAAATCAGGCGAATATGTAGAGCGATCAAACATAATCACGCACAGCAGCCATTGAAACCAAGGACTTGTGCGTTGGAGCCTTTTCCAGATGAAACAAAACCAATTTCTTCAGTTCTCCTAGGCATTTGGCGTTGATAGCCTTACGTAACAGCCTAAGTTGTTATAGTACTTTCCATTGATAATGAGGCTTTTATGAAGACGGTCAATAAACATAATACCTGTTGCATCTAAAAAAAAACTAATACCATCACCTTCCCTGCATAGGAAACGGCCTTGGACTTCTTTGGGGCAGATGAGGAGGGGTGTTTCCACTGCATGGATTGTCTCTTTGTCTATGACTCAAAACGATGAATCCCAAACTCATCGTGAGTTAAGAAACGTCCAAGAAAACCAGCTGGATCTGCCTTAAAACAATGTCAGGTTTTAACGTGATCAGCCTGGTGCGTTTATGATCGGGTGCCAGAAGACATGGCTCCCACCGACCAGAAACCTTCGTCATAAGAATATTCTCAACTCTCTCACGGAATATGCTATTTTATTGGCTATCTTACTTATAGTCAATCGCCTGTCATCCGTTGCAGGTCATCTTCAAGACACTCTCTTGCATTCCTAAATTCAGCTGCCCACTTTTGCACTGTTGCTAAAGCCGGTGCGTCATTTCCTAATTAATTTCTTTGGGGGCTTTTTCTGCAGATACTTGATAATACTATATTGCCAAATTACGTCCATTTTCAAGCGAAATCTCTACTAGTTACTTTTGAATAATGATATGTCTGTTTATCTTGAAATAAAAAAATGCAGTTATTAATAAGAATCGTTGAAATTAATGCATGCAAGGTTTCACAACTCCAGTATCACTCCTTCATAGTCGGCCTATGAATTTTTCAGCTCATCCTCATATGTAATTTTCTTTTGTTAATTAAATTTGAATTAATGAAGGTTGTTTTGATAGTCTTTATAAATATCAATTCTATATATACTGTCATTTCTGACGGCACGGTTACACAAGTAAGTTACTAATTTTATTGAGTCACATCTAAATCTTTTTTTTTAGTTTCAATTTTTTTTTAAATAGTTTAAATATCAAATTTGGCTAATACTAAATAAAATTATTTAAACTGAATACAATAAAAGGACTTTTCTCATCGGTCATCGATGTTCGCCTTACCACAACAAAATGAATATGATAAATATGGGACTAAACAAATGTTTTAACTAATGAGTAAAATATAATTTTTGCGTTGAAGCTGAATAGATATTTTTTTAATCTTAGGCGTTTTCTCTTACTATTGGTTAATTCACGGTTAAAATTGTTGCAAAATTAATTCTTATCTAATATTTCATTATTATTTTAGCTCATGATTAATATTTGTTTCTTTAATCCACAAATAAATGCTGTCGAAAAGTAAAGTTTAACAGTCTTGTTTATGATTATTTTCTGTTGCATGCGAGATATGAGAAATAAGTTAATAGTCTTTTGCAACTGCCTCATCAACATTGATGGTGTAGCACTTTTGAAAAGATCAATAAACACAATACTTTTGTATCCAAAAAACAGAGGACCTTCCCTGTTGCAGATGAAATGATCATGACACGGCTGACAATCGTAAAATCGTAACATCACATAAGACAATAACTTTATCATATCAATCTATTTCCACAGTCGACATTGATGTTTTTTTATATAGACATACATTCAGTAAATCACACAAGGTATTTTCTCTTGTTTCCAGATGCGCTGTAAGATATCATGGAGGAATTATGTAGCCTGACCTTGAGGCCTTCTAATATTTTTGAAGGTCTACAATTTTCCCCAGAACCATACAAGAGTTTAACTTGACTCTTGGCGTTTGATCTTCACTGGCTGGTATTTGAGGGATTTGATCCAGAGTAAAATGCCTGTCAACTGAGTGAATCTTTAGCAAGTTGTTGAAGTGTTCTACCCAAAGGCTTCTCTGGCCTTTCCGGTCTTTGATTAATGTGGATTGAAGCGGAGAAGATCCTAAATTTGTAAACATTTCTCAGAGCCCTGAAGAACAGTTCTTAGTTGTAAGCATCAGTACAGCTTTGTACTTTCTTAACTTTTCCGTTCTGCGACTCATCTTTCATCTCCTACAACTGCTTCTGGGTCAGGACTTTTAAGTGTTTGTTTTAAGTATTTACTTTGAAGTACAGCTAGTAACATTCTGCCAACCTACATAGACACTATTTTTCTCCTATAGAATTTAGCTTATGTCTTCAGCGTTCTCATCAAACCAATCTTGATGCATTTGGTCCAAGGATTTTTCAATTTCAGTGTTAATGCTCTTAAAGTGTACCTATTTCTCTGTAGTGTTTGTGCCTGGAGGTTTTAATTTACACAGCCTGAAACAGCTGACGGCTGGAGTAATGTTGAAGTCTTGCTGTATTCAGTGCAGCTCTTAGAGTCTTAAGGCATTTACGCTGGGTGGGTGTGATGAAAATTGTATGAATTACTCGAATTGTGTTTAGCCCATGGCGCATGTAATGCGTACGCCTTGTATGTCTTTCTCTGTCTGTGATGTAACCGAGCACTGTTTCAACCTCGGATACATCTAGGTGGTTTTGAAATTATGTCATTAGCGGAATATATGCACAATATATATTTGGTGCTTTTACTCAAGAGGAGTAGATATTTGCACTTTCTCCACACCATGGGGACTAAACATCTTTTTCAATTTTCTATGTCCTACACTTGCATGAATGTATTCGGTCTTCTACCACAAGCTATGGTTTAAGATCGGTTAAATGGCAAAGAAACCAAGGCGTTCTAGCCTTAGGTTGCAATCAATATAAGAGAAGGAAACCTCTGAATTTCAAATCGTATCGTAGACAAAAGGAAATCCATGATGAATTATGTTTCCCAATAAATCGTGGCAATTTTCAGATAATAAAGTGTCTGAATCTATGTAGGGCTATAATTACCTATGACCTGAATGAATATAGCATTAAAATACCACCAGCATTTACAAGGCCAGGCAAAATCCGTGCACTGTAGAAATAATTTCGTAAAAGTATAATTACAAATAAAAAATTTATTTACTAGTTACTTAATTATTATATGTGATGTTCAAAAGGCCTTTCTTCTTTTACAAGACACATTTTAATTCTGTTCCTGCATGATTCATTAATACGTCAGAGAGTTTCATCTATCATTTTACTGCATTCTTTTTTGAGTTCCTCAATATATCTTGGACGCGTCTGATAAACAACTGATTTCAAATGGTATCTCAGAAAAAATCCAAGATAAATCTGAGTTATGGTGACCTCAGTGGCCACTCAAAATGTTCTCTTTGACCCATCCATTAACTCCTATGGTACGCAAGTTTTGCCTCACCCCGAATATAGACAGATTACTGACATCAAGATTTACAGCAAAAATAGTAATAATACATCGAGATCTTTTATTAAAATATGTATAATTAAATTTTATACATTTTCTATTCGTATAGAAATTATACATTTAAATTGGTCACAGGATTTTCGTTTTTATGTATTAAATAAATGACAGACTTGCAAAACAAAGGCAAACACAATATAAACTTCTAATTATAATATTAAGAATGAAAAGGGGGCAAAAGACAGGGAAAAAAACGAGTTACTGTACACGCGAAAGAAATGATGCAAATAATGTATTTTGCGAGCAGATTTTTGCATTTAGGAAAATAGGAATTCCAGCTTACTCTACGTGCACACATACGTGCTTATTCAGAAAGACATTAATAAAATCACCCTCTCTCTTTCCCTACCCTTTCCATCCTCCTACATCCCCCTCTCTTTCTCTTGCTCTCATTCACTTACTCTCTCTCTCTCTCTCTGACACACGCATACACACACACACACACACACACACACACACACACACACACACACACTGCTTGTAGCATGTTTCTTAATTTGAGTTTAGCCTGCCAGGACTTATTCTGTCTACTGCTGCTGCTGATGATGTTACCGGCATCGGGTAAACCCATCGAGTGAAGTGGCACTCTTTACTGAGGAGGATATACCCTCATACTATTGGAATATCCACACTGGATTCCACAATAACGCGTCTGTTTTACAGGAATAATGATTGCAAGATAAGCCTAATAATAATTTTCACAAAACATTTTTTTCAAAACAATGAAAAAAGAGAGAATATTTCTCCAATAAAAATAGGTTTTCATTAAAACTTCGCTAAGAGTTTGGGATTTAAAAAAATGTAATCGTATCTCTGACTTTCGAGCATAACAAAAATTGCGAATGATAACAGTAACACCTTGATCAAAATTTGAGATATGTATATGTGTACTATAATCTCTTTTTATTATCGTATGCCAAATTAAATTAAGATTAATTCCATTTCATTTACAAATATTATTATATGTGTCAAATTATTATTATTATTATTTTAAAATAATTCTTTTTGCCTTGCATTCGTTTTAACATGTCGGGTCATAACCAGTGACCTAGGGTAAGTGAAGGATGTGTCTTTTTGTTTCTAAACAAAAGACAGTTATTAAAAAAACAAACTTACATGAACAATGCTCTTCGCAGGATACGGGCTGTGTTTGTTAGAAATATTTTGGGAATTTCCCAGAGAGATGGTGTACTAGGAATTTTATTATTATTATTATTATTATTATTATTATTATTATTATTATTATTATTATTTCCTTTGATTTCTGTTGTATACACATTTCATTCCGGGCCCCAACCAGAGACATAATTTCAGAAATGGTACTATGACATTTTATCACTGATCATTTTTATAAAAAAAAAAAAATTATTATTATTATTATTATTATTATTATTATTATTATTATTCATTGTATTTTCAGACACACGATGCGAGTATCCAACGGTTAAAATCGAGAAAAAAGACGGAATTGGCGAGCCGATTTTAAATCCCAGTTGATAGTTTGCTTTCACTTTCGCACTAATACTTTTCGAAAGTCATGAAGCTATCTCGTCTTCCACCTACTTAGCTATAAATAAAATAGTAGGGCAAACTTGTCCCCCTAGCTTTAATTGGCAACCTACTTAGAAAAAAGACAACTCTAATTCCAAAATGTATAAGGAAATCCACTTTTCCCATAGCTAGGGCAAATAAATATGATCGCTTAATTGGATCCAGAAAGTTCCTCTTCTTGCATGACTTTGCGTAAACATAACATATTTTGATACAAAAAATTAATTAAAAAAGATATCGTGAAATATTTTTCTCTGTGTGTGACATGTATGTGTGTAGATAAAAATTTGAAATAAATTTTCATTTTATTACCTCAAAATTTATCTTTAGTTGATACCCGTGTTTGAAATAAACACCCCTGTTTTAAAACAGTGTGTATTACGTATAACGGCCTGTGTAGTTGAAAAAAAAAAAACTTAAAGTAAATGTGCTTTCCGTTGATGTAACACAGACTTTAAAATATAAAATATAAAAAATAAACGACGCATTTATTTCAAACACAGGTATCTACTAAAAATAACGTTTGAATTAATAAAAACGTCTGATTAAAAATAAATCTATTAATTATTTCGGAATCATTTTCATGTAAAAGAACGTGTATCTCGGGATTCAGTAAGTGTACGTCTTCTTGTCTGAACATTTGAGATCTAGCGCATTTGACTATACGTCAAAATATTATAAAGATGAAACAAAAATATTAATTTTAAATTTTCAGATACTATAAAAGTCGGCATCAAACCGGTTCTGCATTATTATTTTTATGTATTAGACACACACAATCAAAAATAGATAGATAGATAGATAGATAGATAGATAGATAGATAGATAGATAGATAGATAGATAGATAGATAGATATTGAGGATGTATCGGAATTATTTGTTCACGTTTAAACATTCACTCGCAAAATTATGTTAATTTCACTCAAATAAAACGTAAGACCGTTATTTTCCTATATAAACACATATAAATATTTACATTGATTTGACATATGTACACAACATTTCCGTAACCAAATATCCGTTTACTTACATGTACTTTAAAGTAGTACTGAAAATTCATATGAGTTAATGTTCTAATTCTGCCGTAAAAAATACTTGGGGGTGATAAAGATCTACCTAAAGGTAAAATAGTTAATAGCAACGCTTCTTTTTTTCACGCCTTCCATCATATTATTCATTTTAAAATCAGCTGATATAACAAACAAGTTGCGAACAGGTAACAACATTAACATGGACAGCCTCATTGTAAATTATTTTAAATAATACTAGTTTAGTTACCGTCGCTTCGCTGACAATATGATCAAATTTCAACTGTAAATTATTTGTCCATTTAAAATACTACATTTTAGAAAATCTATTCAGTTTAAATACAGGAGTCATAAAAGTGACTTCACAGGGTCGTAATATTTAAGAAGCTTATACTCTTTTACTGTTATTCGCGACACAGGTACCCAGTTCATTTTCATTCAAACTCTGTACATTTGCGTGAGAGCAGGTATATATATATATATATATATTTTTAATTTAATGATAGACAAAAAATATTTCTAAAAATTAAAAAAAGATTAAAAACTCAGATGTTAAATGAGAGGGGCAAAATTTAATTATAATTTTAAAGGAGAGAATGACATAGATAGATAGATAGATAGATAGATAGATAGATAGATAGATAGATATGAATATATACTTAGAGAGAGATATGAACAGATTGAGACAACAAACTGAGAAAAGACTGGCATAGATAGATAGATAGATAGATAGATAGATAGATAGATAGATAGATAGATAGAACGATGAATTTGGCCTACGATTTACACAAATAACAATTTCATATACAATCATAAATTTATATACTCAATTAGTATGACTTTACGCGTGAATGATTTCAATCGTCATCTAAACTTATACACATTTATTCAGTTTTATCTTTCTAGCAATATTTTATAAAGCATAGTCATCGGCCTCTTTCAAACAATAATATATTCTACTAAGCAAAAAGACGATAGATATGAGAATTGAATAAGATTCAATACGATCAATCAAAAACAACCTGGCAGACAATAGTTTAACCGGCAACATGAACCGGCGCATCATCCCTCATCGGTAATAACTCTAATGGTTACAAAACTAATAATTGCTACAACAAAAACAACAACAGCAATAACAAAATCATAAATGACGACGACCACAAAGAGAGTGAGTAAGAGAGAGGAAGGGAAAAAAGGCAAGTGTATTGCTCTATCTATGGAAACGAAGCTAGCCGCAAGTCGTGTTAGTAAAGATAAGACACACCGCTAACGCAACGCATCCCTATTGCTGAAGATTTTACCTACCAGTCGATACGGAACTTAAAGAAAAAATTATTCGCGCGTCCATCAGTTTTTCATCAGTGCTTTGAATACATTTACCATTGGAGTCATATAATTTTTAACACCTGAAACTTCATATCTATGTAACCCCAACGCGAAGTTTTTTTATTTATTTTCTTTTTTTTTCTTTTTTGAACTCCCACGCATTTTTGTATGTACCACTATGGGATTTTACCGTCTTTCATCAACTTGTGTCAGCGTGTTGGTAACTATAGTTCACCTTCTGCAAAGGAATGCAGGTAAGTTATATTTTACTTATATTCTATTGGACAAAGCAGAGTGTAGAACTCTTTTGAAAAAAAGATTTGTTTTGTTATGATTACCTCCATTTTCATTATTTTTTTTATATGATTTAAAATTTTATTTTGTGCCAGTGTGCATTTTCAGCGACTTTTGTATATGTTTTCAATACACTGAAAATGAGACATTTCATTTTAAATCGGTTGGATTGATCGTTTTCTATAAGCAATCTTTTGCTTTTTTACATTAATTTCGTAATAATAATAACAATAATAATAATAATAATATATATATATATATATATATATATATATATATATATATATATGATTATATTTTTTTAATATTCACTTTTATATCCACCTGAAAGCGAATTTTTCAATGATATATTCCGTTTAAAATTAAAATTGTCTAAAAAATTTCATTCTCTTTTAGTTAAAAAAAGAGGTATTTCATTTCACACATTTTTTATATATTTTTATCTGCTTCTTACATTAAAATCATATATATTAATGAATCATACAATCAATAACATACATATACATTCACGCATACACACAATATATATATATAAATGATACAAAAAGACATTGTTGGTTGAATATAACAAATCTTGTTTGGATGAAATCTTGCTGGCGAAAAGTAGCTTATCTATCTATCTATCTATCTATCTATCTATCTATCTATCTATCTATCTCTTTCTCTCTCTCTCTCTCTTTATATTATATATATATATATATATATATATATATATATATATATATATATATATATATATATATATATATTACGGATATATATCTAAATATCTACTCTCTCTCTATATAGATAAATATTTCTAAAGAATTAATGGACTTTATGCTTTAATCTGACATATTTTATTTATTTCAAGCGTTATTTTTAGTGGATGATGGTATTTGATTAGACTCTCCGTGCTGTCCGTGTTCTCATGTGTACCGGCCGGTAGACGAAAGAAGTACTGTTCAAAATAAACAGTCAAACATGAATATCCACTAAAAATTATGTTTTAAGTAAAAAGAAATATGTCGGATTAAAAATAAATTTATTAATTATTTAGAAATCTCTGTTTACATTTCGGACATGAAACTAAGTAGATATGCCTTTCGATAAATCTTGAACGAGTGTATGTGTTTTAAAGTCAAATAGAATTTTACTTGATTGTGAATTTCTTCATATTTTCGGTCAAAGTGGGCTGGATCAAAGGGGGACGCAGGTTCGATTCCTGTCGAAAATTACACTTTCTCGAGTTTACAGGCCGGTAAACGAAATAGTCACTGTTTTAGATAAAAGGGGCGTCAACTCAAATGCAAGTATCCACTAAAAATAACGTTTACAACAATAAAAATAGACAGATATGTATGCGTTACATATATACATTTCTGCTGTTCGGTAGAGTTAGATTGAACATTCATGAGTCTATCTTACCAACTATCACGGTCCTCCATCAAGGTCGGTAGGTCACCCGGGTGGAATTTTATGTCATAACATAGCTTATTTATATAGGTGGTTGCTGGGCGACTAACTCGTCTTGCTCCATGGTTAGATGTCCAGAACAGTTGCAAGTTCGTGTTTTGCTCGCCAGCAGTGTTCTGCAAAGCGTATTCTGCGTTTGCGTAAGATTGTAGAAATATCAGGGATTTCGACAGACATCATCATCAAGACTCTCAAATCGATATCCTACAAAAATATTGACAGATATTGACTATGCAGATGACCTAGATATCTCTGCAGACACCATTACTAATGCCACAGTACGCCTACAACATCTACAAAATGCTACTAACTTCGTTGGTCTCTATGTCAATGTCTCTAAAACTGAATTCATAGGCTTCACCCAGGAAGGCTCAATATAAACTGTTTCAGATGAATCAATGAAATCTGTCGAATCTTTTACATACCTAGGAAGCGAGATAAATATTACTGAAAAGTATGCATTGCATTGCTAAATCCTGGTCGGCCTTGAAAAAAATGGATGTAATCTGGAAATCTGATCTACCAGACAATCTCATGCGTATATTCTTTCGAGCCACTGTATAGGCGGTATTGTGCCATTGTCTGGACATAGACTAAAATCCTATCGTCTAAACTTGATGGAACCTACACTTGGATGCTGAAAACTAACATCTCTTGGAGACAACATCTAACTAAATCACAGCGTTATGGACACATCCCGGATATATAGTTTAAGATTATGCAATAGTTCTCAGTCGCCTTAGAAACTGAAGACTGAGTAAAAAATGGATTTTTCTAAATAAAAAAATCATTAGAAATAGCGCCAATACCGAATGAAAAGATTATATGTACAAACACGCACGAGGTCAAATATATTTTGATTTTATATCGATGAACCAAACAAATAGTAAAATTAAATATCAAAGCACAAGTGAATTTGTAAACACTAAAAAAAAAATTTCACAGACAAATTAAAAATGAATCGAACAAGATAATCTAAAAGCATGTCTAAATTATTTTGTATTTCAGCCGCACGGATGAAACATTTGCTACATTGAACACGTTGTCGTTGATTTTAAATTTTGATAAAACATTTATGCATTTAAATGCATACGGAAATAGAAGTGGGGTTCATAAAACACGATCAAATATACAGAATTTCATTTCAAAATGGACCTGAATTTGTAAATTAATTTCGATACATACAAAGCAATGATTTTAGCTCTTTATTCACAGATTTATTGATCGTAACACACGCACATGTACGCATAACTATATCCTGACAGATTATCTAAGCAAAAATAAACATAATCTCTTCGCATTGTTATACCTCTACAGATTCGCTAAAAAATAACCATTCTATGATGAAAAAATACGAAAACTTGATAAAAACAAAGTTTTATCGTCAAAATTGTTATATTATTATTAATAGAAAAGACCAAAGGAATTTTATTATTAAATTAAATTTTTTATACCTTTTATAATGTTTGAAATTTTGGTTAAAATTCTTGTTTTTTTTTTTTTGTTTCTTGCCGTTTTTTTCGTCAATGGAGGTAGGGGCAAAGATTAGTATAGGAAATGTTCATGCCTTTTAGCGGTGAAAACCCACTGAAACTGAAAATCTTTCAAAAATCAAATAATTATCGAATTTTCATCAAATTTTCAGAAATTATTCACACATAAATAAGATTATTTTAGATATGTCTTTTTAGAAAACCTTGATAATTTTATTTTCTTATCAGTTACCCCCAGCTCCCATTTATATAATTTTATAAAATTTCGAGAAATTAAGTTTTGTACCTCTTAATGTTTATATTAGTTTAAAGCTGAACTCCCTTGAAGAATTCAAATATGTAAATCAAGACCACCAGTTATTCAAAATCTGCTCTGAATCGTAAAATAAAAAATACATTAAAATTAAGACATTATTTAATTAGAGAAGCTTGTAATTGTTTTATGATTAAGATATGTTATGGATAGTATTGTCTTAAGACCTGTTTTTCGATGAATACTGAATTTTTACAAGAATTGTTTTCATTTTTTTTTATTTCGATTAGAAGAATTTTTAAAGTTTTAATTCTTTTAAAATTCTGTCATAATTTGTACCGGTTAGGTGATATTGTTACTAAGTAAAAACTATATTTACTAATCATAAATGAAAAAATTACTACAATTTAGCGAACACCGATATTTTTGAAAGAATTTTGAATTTGTGTGTTTCAATGTGCAGATTTTTGTAAATACTGACATCCATACACTACATTATCAGAAAATAAGAACGATAACTATAGTAAATTTAAGGCAAAAACACATAACATTCTGTAAAACTTTAGGGTACGGAGAATTATTATTTTTTATATTACTGGGTATATAAAAAGCGCCCACGATATATTCCTCAAGTAATTTTTACAGATATATCCACCGTTAGAAAAAATCAGATAACCTTTCGTCTGTCAGTCAAGATGTTAATACCTTCAATGAACAGCTACTGCCGTGTTAAAAAAAGCATTTCTGCGATATTTAAAATATCTTAAAATAATATTTGTCTTAAATTAGATTAATTAAACTTTAAATCAGCTAATATTTTTCAAATAATGCCGCAGAAAAGTATATTTTATTTTTTAAAGATTTTTAGTAAAGAGAATTAAATCATGATGACTGAAAATGACGTTAAAATCAGTGATTTTAGTTTTAAAACGAAAACTCATTCGAGTCAATTTATATTAGTTTTAAAATACAGCAAAGTATTTTGCCTACTGTAAATATAAATTTAATCTATTATCTTGAAATTAAAACTAAAATAAAAGCTTCAAGGGATTTTTTTAAAAATATTCATTTTAAACCCTAGGTATCGTGTGTCTAGTTTCTATCTGAAGATTGTGTTCAAATGAGCTGAAAGCTACCTTCAGGCTATGAAGATTGCATTGTCGTGAAACACACTGTTGCCGCTTGGCGTTGAAGTCAGTATCCATTTTTACACATATATATATATATATGTGTGTGTGTGTGTGTGTGTGTGCGCGCGCGCACGCGCAGGCGGGTTCGTGCGTGAATAAGGCATATTTAGTCGAGTATTCATCTAAACAGATTTAATTTAAAAAAACGACAAGGTCTGTCTGTTTAATTTTTTTTTTTATTATTATTACAATTTCCTTTAATATGTTGTGTATTTTGGTCGAAGTTGTCGATAAACTGTCCGAAGTTCATATTTTGTTATTTTTCGTCAAGTGCTTTCGACTTTCGCAGTCATTATCAAGAACCGATGTGGTGTTTGTGTGGTAGTTAGAATTAAATTTTCTGTATCCTGGTATTCTTTGGGGATCTGGACGTTTGAAATAGTCTAACGTGACGTCATGTGTAACGTATTGGAAATGGTGCCGCACATCTTCTTCTTCTTCTTCTTCTTCTTCTTCTTCTTCTTCTTCTTCTTTTTCTTCTTCTTCTTCGGAAATTCTCTGCATATTCCATGGTTTTATAAATAAATTTGAAATAATAATTAAATAAAAGATACACATTTGGAATGAACAAATCATAGAAGCACATGTGAACAGGCTGATTTTCTGTAACGTGAAGGCAATTCACATTTTCAAACATGCGAAATTCATCGATCACATAGTGTGCTTCACTGTGCTCAACACTTTTGCTTTAGTTACGGGATCACACATTTAGCAGACGAAAACTTTACCCCAGTTAACGTAATCTTTGTGTTGCTATGAAAAGAACCATTGTCAAATGTGGTAATAAACATTTATGAAAGGTGTAAATACAAAGGTTTGTTAAATAGGCAATAATATATTGAAAATCATCAAACATTTCAGACATTCAGCAATTAGTTTTATGAAATATCATACCTACAATCTGAGAAAACGTCTTTTTAAAATACTTCCAGAATAATTTTCAAAACGTAAATTGTTCAGCCCCGACAAATCTTGATTTCTTCTTCATATAATATGGCCAATCTCGATACGATCGCCAGACATCAGAGACAAAGTTAAGTCAGGGCGATTCAGGAAAAGGGAAAATAACTTAAGAGTTATTTTCCCATTGTTTTTTGTTTTGTTTAACCACACTAGTAGTACTGACGTTTATGTTTTCATCATATACATGTACATACTTGCAATTATATATCGTCATACCTGTCTACAGACACACATATATTTATATATTAATATATATTAAGCTCATATATATCACATATACAAATGCACACACACACACACGTGTGTGTGCGCGAGCATATTTGGGCAGCAGTCCCCCTTTTATACGTTTTATATGTTTCATTGAAGATGACTGACCGCTATATCATGAAATTCATACTAATTAATCGCTATAATATATATATATATATATATATATATATATATATATATATATATATATATATATATATTATATATATATATGTATATAATAAGATTATATACAATATAATACATACATCATATATATATATATATAAATAAATGAGGAGGTCAACGGCGACAGTATAGATATGAAAAAATGTCACCGCTAGGTTTTGGCCACAGGTTCAACATTTAAATTTACATACGTTCCTTCCCTGACATTTGGGCACTTACTGATAAATATAGCATACTTCGTACTATATTTTTTATATATATATATATATATATATATATATATATATATATATATATATATATATAGTTGGTAATTGAATGCCAAAATACTCTAGATACATTAATTATTCATCATAAATTTGATGATAATTTAGTTTTAATTAATGCAGTTTTAATTAAAAGAGAATTTATTTTATTAAAACAAAAAATGGTAGCGATAAAAAGAAAATCAAAAGCGTTCAAATGAATGGCATAGGATTTTGTCCATTCTGTAATTCTTATATTCATTATTGGCTAGATATATAGAGTTTTTCATATTCATACACACTATTATATATATATATATATATATATATATATATATATATATATATATATATATTTGTGTGTGTGTGTATCTGTTGGTTTGTGTGTTTGCGCGCGTGTGTTTGTTTGTGCTTCTGTTTTGTGTGTGTTTTGAGCTTAAGCTTTTTGATAAAACCAAAAGAAGAATCAGCAATATTATTGATCCTGTTCTGGCGCCTCGGATTCCGTCAATTTCCCACTGCTGTAAGGTTGCCTCCCTTTCTAAAAATACTTTCATTGCTCGGATGCGTTCATCGCTCCGTTTCTTAGATTTTTTTAATTTAAGCGGAGTACTAGAGTAGTGTCGAGATCTCATCAATATATTGTCGTATTGACGAGATGTAACTTTAAATTCTATTCTAACAGTTTCTTTTCTCGCAATTCTCGCTTGTGGAACTCTCTTCTGGCTCCATGCTTTCCAACCAACTTTAATTTTCAAAAATTTAAATGCATTGTCAATCGCTATCTACTGTCCTCCTGATTACCCTTCATTTGTTCCCGCACATTAGTAATGTTTCTGTCCCTAATCCCCCCCACACACACAGTAATCCTTTGGGCCATAGTCGCTTTACTGCCTTGAATTGGGTGAAATGGATTAAAACCGAGTGGCGGCATTTTTCATGCTTGAAACTTACTGTCACCGCTCGACGTTAACCTCAGTATCCTAATATATATATATATATATATATATATATATAATATATATATATATATATATATATATATATATATATATATTAAAGCAAAAACTGGCTTGTTAATTTTAACACCAGAAAAAAAAACTAGTTTTGTATTATACTTCTTTCTTTCTTTCTTTTTTCTTTCTTTTTGCCTTCAGTAGCATGGCTGATGCTAACCACCAGGAGAGTGGCTTAGTCTGACAATTTTTCCGGATATGAAGTGTAACGATTCTATTGAATCAATTTCTCAGTCTACGGTCGGTTCACTATGATGTGCTAGACAATTTTAATCACTAGAATCTATCTTGCGTATGAATAAGTCTACCACCATTCGTCCGTGCATAGATTATTGCTGCCACATTGGTTTCATGCTTCTGCAATATATATCTAGAGATTCCTGATAAAATCCAAAGAATCTGTAACGTTATCTGTCCTGATCTGATATTTCGACTGTATATACTTTCCCACCGCCATAACGTTTCTTCCTTGTGAGCTTTCTGTAAATATTTTCATAGATATATTTTGATTACATTTTCTCTGTAGTACTTCAACCTGGCAATACTAAACTGGCAGTTATAATTTCACTGATGAAATTGTTACTTGTAACCGCAAGTTCCATGCTAATAGATATTTCTCCTGAACTTCTCACTTGAGGAACTCTCTCTCTCTCTCTCTCTCTCTCTCCCTCTCTGTCTTTCGGCTTCCTGTTTTTCTGTCAACAATGATATCCAAAGATTTGAATGCAATATCAATAGTTATTTTTCCTGTCTTACCATCATTGTTTCTTTCATTTCCTTGTGGTTTTTATCGTCTTGCTTGGTGTGAAATGATTCAACATAGACATGAATAACCCTGTTTACAATGGATGTAACGGCTTTTAAGTCTCACAGTCTAGCCAGGAATTTATTTCTGAGAACGATGTTCTTCTTTGTGTCTAAATATAATCTACTTTGTCAAACATAAGTTAGAGAAGAGAACATTTGTCAAATTAATTGTCTATGGAACAAAGCACAAACATGCTTTTCAGAAAGGACTTATTATATAACAACAGGGGCATAACATGTTCTTTAACGTTGTTGTTTTAAGTGACATACATTATGTTAGATTTTATTATGGAAGCTAATATTATATTAACAGTGCTGTTAAAATTTTCAACATATATGTATAATTACATGAGCAAGATGTCGTGTAAGATTCAACTTAAAATATCTAATATTAATTACAAAAATGAGATTATAGTTTGGAAGAGTATCAGGTTTTTAATTATGCAAATAAATCAAGTCAAAATAATAGTTACATTTTTTATGAATTAATCGAAAAGGTCAGATAAAACATTTGACACATTATTAGATATACATGCATAAAATATTATTTTACAGGTTTATGTGTTTCCTTGACATTCTACAATCTTCATTAAGATTTATCTATTGGTTTCGTTAACTTGTAGGAATCCTTCTACTCGATTTTTCGTTGAATGTTAAAATTTGGAGTATCGGGATTCAATACATTAACAAAATATCGTTACAGGGTCGCTCGTAATTTGGCCCCCTAGAATAACCAAATGCTTTTCATTGAAGGAATAAAATTCAGTAGAAAAGACGAGTAGAAGGATTCCTACAAATGGTGACCCCGACGTGATTCATAGTAAAAACGGATACGAGAGATACGAATTGTTTCTTACTGTTGGCGGTGATGCCGTGGTCTGGAGTTTGTCAACGCTGTCATTTTTAACATGAGGTCATGAAGGTCATCAGCGAGAGGTGTGTGGAGTTTGGTGGCAGCCGCGTGTATATTGTTTTGGGAACGGATTTCGTGTTTTTATACACTTTTTCCGAACAATATCGGCTCCAGAATTAAATTATTTGTTTATTCCTAATTGGCCCTAAGAAGTCACGTTGTATGTCTTCTACTACGTCCATACGATATTTGGTCGGTATTTACCTAAAAATGATGATGACTAATACAACAAACATTCTGATTTGTAGTCTATGATTTTATTGGTGTGTTTTAAGATGTAAGTGTTTTCTTGAGTGTGATTGGTTTATAAATATTATAGTTGATATTTTAGTGAATACGACAAGCTTATCAACATTTTCTGCTCAAACATTACTTGTTTTTATTTATTTCGAAATTTCTTTGCTTGAATATTTGTTTCATTCTCAAACATATCTCATTTAATGATCGGTTGCAAATTCTCTATTGTATTAATACTTGTAGAAACTAAGTATCATTTTATTACTTAGCTATTTTTGAAAACTTTATTGGCATGGTGGGCAATATTCCGCATTACAGAATAGCAAGGAACATCATGTCACATGATTTTATTATTTAGCTTAAATCTTTACCACTGAAAAAGTGTTTGTCAAATAACTTACAAAAATATTAATGTCGAAAACGGAAAATTTAGCAAAATAATAGATGAAAACCTGTTGAATTCATAGAATATCACAGAGCTCATATTAACATATAAAGTAATGATTATTTAATACGATGGAGAGGATAATGTGTTAATATGTATTCGTAGCTTACTTCCTTTGGATTTATATAGAAGTAAAAATTAATGTTGCATTATTTTCTTTGCATAATGCATAGTGACACTCTCAAAACAAATCATTATGCTTATTTTTAATCAAAAATTTTGAAGCGTAAATTCACGTGTTTTTCATATTAGTATATCACGAAAGTATTGATAACATTTGCTAGCGATATACGATGATGTTTAATAAACGAAATGGAAGTAGAAGAATAACTCCTTGATTGGACATGACAACTCAAAGCTCTTGAGTTGACGTTTATCTTCAATCAGTATCCAACAAAATATTTTGCTTTTGGGACGAGTATGGAGTGGAAGCTATAATTTATGGTTTTCCCACGTCAAGTGATAGGAGTTCAAGTTCCATAAAAGAGATAACGTTTTGTCAGCTAACATAGTCGACCTCGATGAACGCTACGAGTAGGGAAACTTATTTGACACTCTCTCGCTTTCCCCATTTCAAGTCACATCCAATGTTGATTCACATGAAAAAAAAACAGAATCATTTCGCCAAGCGTTTTTCGCTGTTCATGATTTTTCGGAATCTTGTCACTTTTTAATCATGCTACTTTTTCTGCAACCACCCACAGCAATCACGTAAAAAGCATCATCTAAAACCTAACGCTACATTGGTCAAAAACTGCATTCTAAAATATTATATCATGTTTTCTGGACATAATAAATTTGTTCACGGTAATGGCGATTTTCTAAGCTGAGCTTAGATGTGGCAAAAGGCCGAAAGTAAGGAACAAACTCACTACTTAGCCGTAATTGATTCAGCAAGACAAATTTGCTAGCAATTACACCACGTCAAAGTACCCTATTAGGATGATTTTCAAATGTAGCTTAGATGTGACACAAGACTGAAAGCATGGGGTACCCGGTGTGGGTCGATCTCACTCATTGAAATAGAAAGACAACTTTGTTAACCATTAAACTACGTGAAAGTGCCCAAATGTATTCACTATAATAGTTTTCATTATTTTATATCACAGTGCATGTTGCGCTTCCAGCGTAACATTGTCTGAGACTCGAAGTAAAAATATATCTAGCACTTTTATAATTTCTCTGAAAAATGATGTACATTTATCTGTCCTGAAAAGGAGATAATCTGACTTAGTTATGTTAGGAGATTAGTGTGAGTGAAGTAAAACTTATATATATATATATATATATATATATATATATATATATATATATATATATATATATAGTACCTATATGATTATCAAAGAATTTTAATGCGTGCGTTTTGCAAATGAAATCAGTGAGGGTGGCGTTTTCAACAAAGACTGGCGTGTAGTCCTTTCATTTGACGAAAATATATCTTTGAATTAAATATTTCTTTGAATTCAATACTTTATCATTGAAGACTCTTTCTTATCCAAGCGAAAACAGAACAATACCTTTGTATGGTGCTATCCTGGTTTTGTTAAAGGCAGAATATTTTCCATGGGATATAAATACTCTCTTTCACTGAATGTGATTATATATTACCATTTAATTGCTCCACTTTTTATTACTCGTGAAGAAGTTTTCAAGAAATGATTCGGATGCATACCTAGGATGAGATGCTGACGCAATGATTAAGTTGATAGTCGGTCAGATTAAGGAAAAACAATGAGCTGAGCTTCGACAATTTACCGCGTCCATGAAGGTGGTTTATGCTTCTGACAGAGGTTGTATTGAAATTTTATAACCTATATTATCTTTCAGATTATGATTTTTTTTCCTTTCTAACTAGAATACACCAGACCAGAAACGAATAAACCATCGCAGAGATTTTCCAGACCTTTAAGTATTTATATCGACAATTAGACACTTTTTCAGTTCTCACTGTCGCACGCACACACACACAAACACACACACACAAAATTACATACATACATACATACATACATATATACAAACACGTATTTATTTTATCCCTAAAATATTTTTCAACATAATATCCTTCCTTTTCAGTGCGCATAATCTATTGAGGAATATTAATTACATTATATAGTGAATAAAATTCACCTAAAACATGCCAGGTGGCCTCTGTTGAATACAAATAGAATCGAATGAAATCAAATTACGCAAGCCCTCTTACCTCTTGATGTGTCCCAGAAAATTCAACTTTTTCTTTCTAATTATGGGTGTTTTTATTGTTCTTAAAATTTCCTCTTTGTTCAGATGTTAAGTCTATGCTATTCTCAGTACCCTTCTATATAACAATATTTTTGTTGCTTCATATCTGCTTTTCATCTTTGAGGAAATACTCCAGCATTCAAAGCCATATAAGGGAAATGATATAGCAGTTCAGTATTCTTTTCTTTATTTTTCTAATGCCATTTGCATATTTTTGAATACTTTATTTAGATTTTTGAAAACCTGTTTAGATTTTGGTATCATATCATCATCTGTTAAAACATTTTCCAAATATTTACATGTTTGTACTTCCTTGATTTT